>VZTD01001249.1:0-397907 GCA_013397725.1 Rhagologus leucostigma | reverse complement strand
CACCACCGGCCGGACACTCACACAGCCCTACACACCGTGAGTGGCACACACCATGGCCCCCATGCACACACCTGTACAGCCCTGTACACCCCAAGCATCACACCCCACAGTCACACACCACAATCACTCACCACACCTTCATATCTTGTGCTGACACTCCACGCACACAGGGATCCACACACTGCAGTTCCTCTCAGGCAGCCCCCCACCCCCCCCCACACACGCACTCTTACCTCCACACACCACAGCCACACACACCCCAGCCCCACCCATCAAAACTCCTCAGGTCGCCAGCCAAATGCACCACAGCATCACACACTCCAAAACCTGCCTATGCCACAGCCCTCCACGCACCACCCACACGCAGCATAGCCTCTTCGCCAACCTCAGCATATACCCCAAGCACAGGCATGCACTCAGACCCGTGACACAAGGGTGGAACTGGATGATCTTTAATGTTCCTTCCAACTGAAACCATTATGTGATTCCATGCTCATTACATAAAACCTACACAGACGCAGCAAAATGTTCCCAGTGGTTCAGAGGA
This sequence comes from Rhagologus leucostigma, assembly GCA_013397725.1. Classification (NCBI taxonomy): domain Eukaryota; kingdom Metazoa; phylum Chordata; class Aves; order Passeriformes; genus Rhagologus; species Rhagologus leucostigma. The sequence continues at coordinate 397,360 of VZTD01001249.1, read as the reverse complement.
GCCAGACCAGCTCCACAGGGTCCATCCCCAGCCCCATGGCTCCTGAGCCACCACCCTGGGAAGGATGCAATCCCTCAGGTCACACCCTGCCTCTCACTTCACCATCAGGTTTCCAGCAGCAGGTGTTACCACAGGAGCCTGAGGCTGCTTCTATGTACTGAGACAAGGCTGTCTCCCCTGGTGTTGCCTTGCCCATAACTGTAGGCATCCTCCTGCGTTAGAGCTGGGATTTTCAGCCTTACTCAGTGAAGACTGAGCTTGTCCTGATTTCTCTGAGCCTCAGGTTACATTCTCTTGGTTTAGGTCTTTCTCAAATCCTAGGACCGCAGGGCTCATTACTGTAACTGTCCATCCGTAAAAGCAACTCTGTCTGTCTCACTCCTGGCTATACATTGTCTAAAGCCTCTGGATACCCTTCCTGAGATATGAGGGGGCAATGGGAATCCAGTGCCTTGCAGGTGCATCAGATCAGAAGTCAGTGTCCAAGACTGAAGCCTTCTGAAAGGTGCGCCCCAAGCTAAGTGGGTGAAACTGGTCACAAGGCCCTTTGGGAAACTCCTGGATGCAGGGAAGGAGGAAGAATTTGTTTTATCAGTTCAGCAAACAAGACTTCACCTAGGGCAAATTCTGAATCACATCACCTGAATGTTACCAGAATTGTTACAGCACCACATGGAGCAAGGAGGTCTCACCTGCCGAAAGAAGCCTGTACAGAGCAGCAACAGGGGGAAGGAGGGAAAGGTGGAGAAAAGAGGAAATATCTGGTTTCGATCAACTCCTTAAAAACAGAAGTCTGATTACCTTTGCCCATTTCTGATTCCTCAAGGGAGGCAGGAGAAGAGGAATCTATAAATAGTTTGCAACACAGAGAATCCTATAGCAAAGTTGCTGGGAAAGATCAATAGCATGATTCAAGGAGGGCTCCAAATTACATCTCAGGGGAGGGAGGTGCTGAACAGAATTGATAAATGAGTTGCAAATGCTGTGTGTGTTGTGTGTATCTAATTAACAGAGGGTGACTGGGATCAATAGCAAGGAAGGAGATGGTCTAAAAATAGGACTCAAGCAGGGACTGCAACCTGTGGTCAAGAGCTTGGATGGAAATGTCTCCTGGAGTAATTAACCTTTAGCTGAAAGTGATGGTTAGTGTGGGGCTAAAGTGGGGCTTGTGGGCAGCTGGGAAGGGATGAGATCTCCATGGGACTTAGGGCACAGAGCAGTGTGACATTGTGGGGGTACAGGCACGGCCATGAGCTCAGAGCCCTCTTCTGATCAGGCAGCAGTGACAAGATACTGATTGGTGTGGTGCTTTCTGGAGAAATACCTGAATATTAACATTTTACTGGGGTTGTGGAACAGGAAATATTTGCAGTCTGTGTATTCACAAAGGTTTCAACATTGCTTAGAGAAAAGTAACAGTCGTGTTTTTAAACATCTATTTACATCCATAAGAATCTGAAGTTTTCTTCTTTTTTGCTGACCCTCTGGCTGGGGAAGTACCCACCACTCCGAGGACCACTCTTTGCTCATCCAGGCTCAACACCATATATGTATTTGAGCCACAGAGAAAATAACTTGCAAAGAGGAGTGTCTTTCAATCCTTCCATCTACAACAGAGCTGTCAGGCAAACTCCAGGGTGAAGGACTGATGTTGGGCAGGATGGCTCAGCTTACAGGCTCTGCTGAAGTACCAGGCTTCACCCAAGTGAGAGGCAGAGACACAACAAGGAACAGAAAATTCTTTTGCAGACTGAGTGCAGGATTTGGACCTGGGCTGTACAGCATGACCGAAAGAAAAGGAAACTGTAAAGATTAAGAATCTAGAAAATATCTCTGTCAGGAAAGGATTGGAGGGGTAAGTGATGAGTGAAGAGCTTTTCTTTGAGACAGAAGTGACTAAAAATTCCTGGACAAAAGATTTCTCCATAAGATTGAAAGAAAAAATAAAAAAGTATTTTCTTCTGCTATAGATGGAGCTACCAAAGGAGCAAAAACGTGTTTAGTCACGAAAAGGAAAGTTATCTCAAAGGGACAAAACATAACTTAGCTCCTCTCAGGTTAAGTCTAACTTGAGGGAGAGAACATAGGCTTGAAGACAGCTCTGAGCTGTGCAGTGGGTGCCCCGGCTGCTGACAGCTCTGCTAACCCAAAGTTGCACCTACTGTCTCCACAAAAAGCCGAGGGGAATTTGAAATCTCCCACGTTTAAGGTAAGAGCATGTGGGTGCTGTTGTGTCACAGCAGCTCTGCTGTTTTACCTTGAGTTCACTCTGAAACAAAGGCAAGAGCCGGCAGCAAGGCACCTGGATTCTGAGTTGTTCTCCACTCCATCCTTTGGACCTGACAGAGGTTCCCCTTCAGAGAAATCCCATTCTCTCTGTGCAAGAAGGGGCTGAGAGCTGCCAATCCATGAGCCATCTTCCAGATGAACCACAGGAGTCACAACAAACCAGAAAAGGAAAGAAGCCCCCAAAACAAGAAAAATAACTGAAATATACAATCAGTACTAGAAAGAAGACCTAACCAATTTATTTTTCGACACAGGTTATTAAGAAACAATTTTCTTTCTCTGAAAAGGGTGTCATGAAGATGACCAGAACAGCAGTTCTGATTCAGGCCAAGGTTCATTGAGCCCAGAAGCCCCTCATCCACAGAGGCTGTACAGGCACAAGGGAGAAGAGCAAATGGAACAAGTATGTGTGGTGTTTTTTCATCTCCTTAAATACTCTTCCAACCTCAGACTATTTTAAATCAGTGGATTTTCTGAGTTCTCAGTTAGTTGCTCTATCCAGTGGCTCATGACAGATCTTTCTCCCAAGCACTTGTCCTCCCTCTTCCTGGACCCAGCTGAAATTTTTTGCATCCTCTGCAAAAATTCAAGCCAAGGCCAGGTTGGATGGGGCTCTGAGCAACCTGCTCTGGTTGAAGGTGTCCCAGCCCATGGCAAGAGGGTTGGAATGAGATGGTCTTCAAGGTCCCCTTCAAACCCAAACCATTCTACAATTCTACGATTCTGTGACAAATTCTCATCCTCCCCAAAGATGAATAGACCGATGGATCTGTTATTCAGAGCAGAAAGAGTACTCCCTTTTATCTGTTTAGACCAAGCTTCCTTCAGTGGTTGCCAGGCCCTGGGCTGGAACAGAGAACACACTGTGCAATGTCCCCATGCCTTCAGGGTTTGGTAAAGACTGAAGTTCAAGAAGGTAGCCCCGTTTTTAGCCGCTCTTCCCAGTGCAGAGCCGTAAAATGACATCTCCGTGTGGCTCTCCCATCTCTACTACATAAGAGAAAGAGGGTCCATGTGTACAGGTGAGCAAGGCAGAGGTGTAGCCCTGGCTCACTTTGCCCTATAAAATGTCTCCGGCCCATTGGGGGTTTTCTTTGAATTACTACTATAAAAGAGTCACTGTGTTGAATTGTGCTGTGGATGTTCTTTTAAGTGACAATTCGTGGAAGGTGGTCCCACAGAAGGTGTAGTTGTTGCCATGCTGTTCATGTGAGAGGAGGGCTGCAAATCTGTAGCAATTCCAGTACCTGGTGAGACTGGCAATACATAAGAAAGACACTGCAATTTCAGTCATTAAGAATCACCAGAGGTCTCCCATAAAAATTCTTCCCTGCAAGTCTACAAAATTCATTCATTAAAAGATCTGGCCATGAATGAAGTCTGTCCTTCACAATGCAGCTGCAGCAGCAAAGTAAACATTGCAATTTTAAGAATTGGGAAGTGGCTGAGTTAAAAATGCAATGCCTGACTCAAAGCCTGTCATAGCCATATCTATCAGTTCTCGTGGCCTTTGGATCAGGCTGTTATCAGGAATGCAAAGATTATGATGACAAGTATTAGTGACTGGGTTGTAAGGAGTCAGACTTCCCTTTAGCTTCACAAGCTCTCTTCATGTCCTTTGCTTCTGCCAGCTGTGTGCGTTTGCACAGTCACTGAAGTGTTTGTGGACCACGGACTCAGTCGACTGAGTGCAAGAGGAAGCCGAGCTCGGGTTACTGGGTGAATGCACCTGTGTCCTTAGAGCAGTAGCTCAGGAAAATGATGGAGGAGGGAACCTTCCCTGTGCAGCTCTCATTTTATTCTTTGTGCCTTTTCCCCATTGATGTTCAAAGGAGTGCAACCTCTGTTGGATACACTCGGGCAGGACTCACACGATTCAACGGCGTTCCTTTCGTCAGGCAGTGTTTGTGCAGAAGCAGGTGGAACAGGGGACTGGTCCTTTAATTCTTGCCTCCATCCCCCCTGTGCCTGCAACATGACAGTCCTCTTGAAAGTAATCAACAGTGACAGAAAACATGCACCAAGAGTCTCATTGACTTAGGGAGAGGGTGCTTGTGTGAAGCAACTTCACACGTGGGGGAAAAAAAGAACAGGATCAGACCTACGCTTCGTATTTTTCCCACACTCGTTTCTTTTTACAGTGAATTCACTAATATTAAATCCACCTAGGTGGCAGGAATGTGAGCATCTGGTCCAACCTAAATAGTCTCTTCTGTTCTATTTTTATCCTCATGTATCATTTTTATTCTGCAGAGCCTGTACGTGGCAGAAAGGGTGAGTTCACTTCTCAGTGTACAAGCCAAAGGTCTCTTCCAGAACTGCTGTGAAGGATTTGGAAGATATTTCACTCAAGCACAGAATTTATATATAGGCACAAAGCTTTCATTAAACATGAGCAGCCACGGGGACAGCATCAGTCACTGACGGTAATGTATGCACGTCTTGTAGGCACACTATAGAGGAGCGAGCTGCTTGGAGAAATTAATGCAGCAAAGGTGTTGGATGTGGATGCATTTGTTACTGAATCGACTCTGCCTAAGTTTCCTGAGCCACTGTGACTTCCAGCTCTATTTGTAGATTACCAAATGCTCACAGTGTGACTGTCACTTTTGCATTTACTGCAGCTGATGCCTCAATGTGATATTTAATGCATATTTTAGATGAATAACTCCCATACCAAACCTGCCCCTGATTAAGAATAAGTCTTTGAGGAAAACCCTGGCAAGGTAGAAAGGAAGATCCCTGAACAGGTACAGCCCTCTCCATCACCACCAGAGGTAACTGAGCTGCAAAGATGCAGAGCTCTGGGAGAGACATCTTCCTGCAGCAGTGAGTACTGTATTTTGGTGCAACAATTTCTGAATGAATTGGTGGAAAATGTGCACCTCATTAAAATCACCACTGAAGAATGAAAGCAATTGCTGAGGGGGCTTGCTGGCTAGTGCAATAAGCTGCAACTGTTGCTAATGCAATGCCACAGTAAAGTCAAAATAGGAGCTATTGTGTATATTTGGTGTGGAATTGTCCTGTTCTGTCCAGAAAAAATAGCTTAGAATATTTAGAATAACGCTGGACAAAATGTGAATGAAATGTTCTGGTTTATCTTACTTCTCTCTGTTGATCTGCTTGAGCGTCAGGATCCAGCTTTTATCTCCTTGGAATAAGTGGTTAATGTATACTCATCCTTTTTATTTGGAAGAGATTGAGCAGGATCTTCCACATCTCCCTCTGTTTTTTTTTTCCTGTTTGAGGACACATGAATACACTCACCCTCCAATTACCTCCATAATTTTCACAGTGCATTTTGTTCTAACATAATTTTTCTGGCCTCTACTCCCATCATTTATGACCTGACTGCCTCCCAGTAATGGAAACACTTTTCCCAACCAACATTTTCCTCCTGCATATACCATTTTTCAGGTAGGGAGCAGACAGTTTTACCAAAGCTGCAGAGAAAGCCTGTGGAAGGTGGGGTACCCAGTTGCAGTGTTGGCCTAGTTCTTACACAAACCTCGATGGCACCTGGTGGGAAGTCCCCACTGCCTCCACTTGCAGCTCTTGCCAAGCTGCCTCAGTGGTCCATGGCCTAAATATTCCAACATAATCCATGAATACTCCAGTTGTGGGTGCTACTTTGAACTCTAGCTAGGATGCCTGAAGGCCAATCAAGCCAGCCTGTTGTAGAGCAAGCGGAAGAAAAGCCTCTTCCCTCATCTCCACAGACATGCTGGAAGTGTCAGCTTTATCTCACCAAATTCAGACAGTGGTTGGATTGACTAGCAATTAAAAAGCTGGTGCTAAATATTGTTATTACTGTATCTGACTGTGTTGAAATGGAAGTAAGACCATAGCAGCAGCTTAAACCTCAGCTAATTCGATTACATTTAGCTGTGCTGGGGTCTCTCACAGACATTTTCCAAAATAAATTCCAACCTGTATGTATACACAAAGCTAAACTGTTTCTTTGAAAGGAAGATTATAGTGTTACTGGTAGAGATCAGGCAGGATATTTACTGCAGTGGAAACCTTTCCTGAGAAACTCAGAGTCAGGGCAAAGGCAGTACCAGCTCACGGAGACAATTTCCCACCACCTCATATTATCACTTAGTTTGAACTAGAGGAGGGAGGGAAAGTGAACCTTTAATAACTGCCCAGATCTGAAATCAATTTCAGTGCTCAAGACAGCTTGTAAACACACAGTATGCTTTAAAAAGGATTGATGGTGAGCAAAGTGAGGTGCACATTTTTGTGCTGCTGAAGTCAAACAATGCTCTTAAGCAGCTTCCATTTTCGAGGGTGCATAAATGGCTACATTATGGAGAGCCTTCCTCTGTCTGAAGATGAGAGATTTGCTTCTCAGCTCTCTTACACACATTTAAATCAGGAATAACCCACTGAAAATTGACCTGGTGTACATTTGTTATGAGAAAAGAATAGAAAAAAAAAAGTCTTGTATAAAAAAATTCTAACAAGGATATAAATTATGATGATTTACACTTTTGGGCCAGGAGTTGAGATTCCTTTTAAAACCACAACTGATTGATGAAGCCTCCCAACATGCCTCTGATTCAGTAAGTACTACTCTCAGTTTGCAGATGGTTGCTCTGAAGCACGGCATTGCTATATGGTTACAAGCCCAACAAATTAATTAGTGGCAGAGCATGAACCAAATGCAGATTGCCATATCTGGTTATTACAGAGCAGTGCTTTGGGACAGCATTTCTTCCTTGTGGCCGCTTACAACGCAGTGACAGTTTCTGTGGTTTTGTGTCTCTTGGCTACCAAAGTTGACAACTCAGCACGGTACTGCTGCCTTTATACCTGCACAGTGTCACACCGCATCATTCTGAGACCCATGGCTTTGCTTGACAATCCAAAATAGCCCCAGGGTTTAACACTGGGCCTGGTATTGTTTTACTTAGTCCTAAATGACTTGGATAAGGGGCAGATGCCTCCTTAGGAAGTTTGCTGATGACACAAAGCTGGGAGCAGTGGCCAATACCCCAGAGAGATGTGCAGCTCTGCAGAAGGACCTCGTCAGGTGGGAGAGATGGGCAGGCAGGGGCTGTCTGAAATTCAACAGAGGTAAATGGATCCCACACCTGGGGAGGAATAACCAGGGGCTGACCTGCTGGAAAGTAGCTCTGCAGAGAAGGATCTGGGGGTTCTGGTGGACAACAGGGTGTCCCTGGGCCAGCAGGGCCCTTGTGGCCAAGAAGGCCAATGGGATCCTGGGGTGCATCAGGAAGAGCATTGCCCGCAGATTGAGGGAGATGGTCCTGTCCCTCTACTCAGCCCTGGCGAGGCACATCTGGAGTGCTTTGTCCGGTTCTGGGCTCCTCAGGACAGGAGAGACATGGAGCTCCTGGATCTGGGCCACTGGAGGACAACCAAATATGATTAATGGAGCATCTCTCCTATGAGGAAAGGCCGAGGGAGCTGCGCCTGTTCTTCAAGAAGAAACAACTGAGAGGGGCCCTCATCCCTGTGTGTCAGTGTCTGCAGGGAGGGCTCAGAACATGGGCCAGGCTCTTTTCCTGGTGAAACTGATGCCCAGGAAGTTCCACTGAACATGAGGAAGAACTTCTTTCCTGTGCAGTGACCAAGTGCTGAACAGTGACCGAGCACTGAACAGATTGCCCAGAGAGGGTATGGAGTCTCCCTCACTGGAGATATTCCAGCGCTGTCTGGACACAATCCTGTGCCCTGTGCTCTGGGATGGCCCTGTCCTGAACAGGGAGGTGGCACCAGATGACCCCACTGTGGTCCCTTCCAGCCTGACCCATTCTGTGAATCTGTGTAATGCATTTTTCACTGAAGTTGAAAAACTGTGCTTACTAGAAGGTTTAGAGATACTCGACTGCCAGCCAGGCTCAGTAAGGCCATCCTAAAAGATCAGTCAAGGAAAGGGATGGCTGCCACTGACAGCTCACAATATTCATTTGCAAGACAGAAAAGATCAGTGATAAGGGCAGAATACACAAAGAAAGTGAAGAGAATGACAGCAAAGGTCATCATAAAGGGGATCTAACCCAGATGGGGGAAAAAGCAGATGGGAAAGAAGGTGTAGGAGGCTGAGGAAGGAAGTGGACAGAGAAATTGGATGCTGAGGATGTGGGGCTAGGAGGGAGATGGTGCAATCCGTCATTTGACACTGGGCAGAAAAAAATTGCAGTCAGAACTCAGAAAATGTTTATCAATGTCCACTTCAGCTGTGTCTGCAGCTTTTCCAGCTGTCTGGAGACTCTGGATGAATCCTCTTGGCATTTTGTCTTGAAGGCAACAAAGTAGAGGAGAGAACAGATAGCACCCGCATTTTATTTTGCCCAGGGGGACAGATAGTCTGTCATGCAATGTTTGAAACCCAGGGGGTTCTTGGGAAAGGCATATTATGTCCAGTGAAGCTATCACTGGCATGATACTGGCATAATAAAGTGGGCCCTCAGACCCAAACTCTGTCCTGAACTGCGTGCCTTGAAGATTTCTGAGCACATCTCTTCCTGAGGCTTTTTTCTTGCGTGGACACAACACTGCAGAGACTTTTGCCTGTGCTTGCGTGTCAAGAAAAGATATGTGAGAAGAAAAAAATGAGCCAGATCTCCACCAGCTCCTCAGTTTTCTGTTGCCAGTCTGCCCTAGTGCGGCTGGAGAATCCTCGTGTGTGCCAGTAGCTGAGGGGCATTAACCCTAACACACCTCCCAGCCATTCTCCTGAAAAGACAGTTTTAGGAGGGAAACTTGCTATTTAAATAGGCATTGCCTGAGATTAATTTTATGTCTGCAGTGGATTCGTTTCTCTACTGCTAAACTATAGTGGAAAAGCATTTTTTGCAAGTGTCTGCAGACGCCTGCCTGCAAAGCAGAGTTTTGCATAAGCTTAGTAGCTTTTCCCCACCAGCAAAGCAAGCTGTCTGACTGCAGCATGCAGCTTCTGCTGGATAACCACACTGCTTTTAGGACTTGGTGCCAGCTTAGCTAGACAGTGACTGTTCATACCTCCTCACACCCCCAGGCAATGCTGCTTGGCCAGTGAAAAGCTTGTGGTTAGTGGTGGCCAATCAGCCTGAGTGGCGCTGGCCCTGGTGCTCCAGTGTGTGCTCGGGGCACTGCCGGGCTCTTCCTGGCTGAACCTGCTCTGAAGTCACATTAAATAACCCACAAGAGTTGCAGGTCAAAAGTCTATGAGAAAACGGCAAATGATATTTCTGGCCTGCTGAGTCAGGCAACAGAGATGGGGAAGGAGGGGCTTGGGACTTTTCGGTTTTCTCTGAATATTAGGGCTTGGCAAGGGTAATAATTTCTGGCAGACTGAAAAGACCTATTGGGCAGATTGGAAAATCTTGAAAAAGCCTTTTTTGATCAGACTGAAAAGGCAGAAATCTGAGCTCTGAATATGAAGCTGCTTGATACCTTCATGAGACCTCTTACTATAAATCTCATCCTCTTAGCAACTGTTTGAGCAGCAGGGCACATGATTGAATGTTTTTCCTATATTGTGAAATAAACTGCACTCCACTTCCTACTGCAGCAAATGTCAGGTGTGCAAGATAAAACAGGGGCTGAGGTACACTTCAGATCGTGCCACCTTCTGCATTTCAAACGTACGCAGCACCATTCCTCCACAAGCTACACAAGATTGAATTCATCACACTTTCCAGCACACTGCTAAGTAAAACAGAAGACTGATATACTACTAATAGTTGAGGCTTCTTATAGCAGCCTCATCTGTTATCACATCCTCCACCATCGTTCAACTTCTACTCCCACCTCGCAGTTACTCTGGCCCTCGTACTCTGTTTATCTTGCTCTTCCTCTCCTGACTCCGTGCCTCTTTCTGTGCTTCTCGCTGTCCCGGATTCAGTTTGCCTGCTGATCCCTGATGCCACCAGCTCACACAAATCCTCAGGAAAAACCACTTCTGTCATGACCCGAGACAAAAGCTCAGGATGACCTTTGTGGGGTGCCAGCAGAGGTCCGTGTTCCTGGCTCTGTGCAAGGTGGTGGTATAGCATGGGACAGCTCTTTGCACTCCTCTGGGCCTCAGGGCTTGATTCTCTGTGTGTCTTGAGGTCTAGAAAATCAAAGTCTGGTTTTGGTGGAAATGACTGGTTTCACTGGCAGTTCGCATGAGCAGAGAATGAGAATGAATGAAAAGACACTTAGGATTTAGCCCAAAGCATCTATTATGAATGTCATTAAATCCATCCTAGCACAACTTCTGCAGTTAAGGAGTAGAGCAGGAGCTCCAGGCCTGACCTGGAGCTGAATCTGGGGGATCTGAGGAGAGAGGGAGAATTTAATTCTATGTAAGATCACTATTAACAGACACACTGTCATGATGCTTTAGAGAAGAGAGGGGATGATTACAGAGGGAGAGCAGGAGCCACAAAATAGCACTTTTATTTTTCAAAACCGTCACATAGCTTGGCAGAACAAATGACAACGGAAGTTAAAACAGCACTTTTCAATTTTCCGTTCTTTATTTCCACATGATTCTTCTGTGGAACTGCAATTAGGATATTTATTTCCCTATCTTGTGCTTTTTTGACACAGAATGTCAAATGGTTCAGTAACAGATAGAAAAGCATGGCTCTTATCTCCATATAAATATAAGAGTACATCTCTGCAGGACTAAATCCAGGTATTCATGGTGCTCATAACCACCATGACCCTATTACCCAAATGCCTTGCATTAATGGATTCCTCCTTGCAACACTTGACTGAGGAGAAATTCAGTGCTGAATTACTACCCTCATCTTACAGACAGGAAACTGCATCTTAGAGAAATTACAGCATTGACCGGGTGCTCACAGGAAACCCACGCGGATCAGAAACCTCAATCAAAAGCAATGCGGACACAAAGGCCAAACCTGCTCCCTCAAGTTCCTCTCCAGCGCTTATGGGGACCAGATTTCCCTGAGACTGCTCCCCAGCCAGGCCCACACAAGATTTCAAACCACTGTATGATAAACTCAAAGCCGAACCAAAATCTTTAGCGGACAGAAACTGGAGAAAATGGAGCTTCAAAGCTGCCAGCAATGTCATTTACACCTGCTGGGAATTTGACCCAATCCATTGACCACATCCAATTACACAGACAATAAACCACTGAAATTATCAGATATTATATACCCTTAATAGAAGATCAAAGGAGTCCTCTAGACTGTAAGATCTTGGGAAATTTCTCTCTGTTGGATTGAGTAGAACAAAGATTTTTAATGTGAGGCAAATATTCTCTTTTTGCAATATTTACTAGAAACAAAATTTACTAGAAACAAAGGATTTCTTTTGTAAGGAAACATATTCTCATGAGAAATTTCTGATAAAGCAACTTTCCTCCAGCTCTGAATTCCCATCAGATACCATTCAGGGTCTCCTGGTGAGGATGCTGATTAACAGCAACTTTCCCAGACCCGTGTTAGGTCTGGCTAGGGAATGGCAGCACCAGGTCCCAGCTCTCATGGTGACTTGCACCTCTCAGCTTTTGGGCAAAGGTATTGACACAGCTCACTGCAGTCAATTTACTTCTTGATAAAGACCGAAAAAAATGGTTTAAAAGAAATAAATATTGGAAAATCTGGCTCTACCATAAGGTACATAAAGCAGAAGTCCATCCACCTTCAAACACAGCCAGGCTTCTCACAGCCCCATGTCCGTCCAAGTGCTAAATGAGCACCAAACAGGGAGTGACTGACACCCCTGCCAAGTCTGTGCACCAACATTTTGGTGAGTGAGACCTCAGTGAGACCAGTGTGAGACCAATGTTAAAATTTCTGTGTCACAAGTTCACTTAGGGAATTTGGATGATTCCTATAAAGTCCACACACCTCATAAAGGGCTAAAGCAAAAGAACTCAGCCTGTGGAGGAGGAGGTACTTTGGTGCCACAATGGTTTGCAGTTGCAGTGCTTTGGTAATTCTGCTGTGCTTCTGGTATCAGAGGGATTGTGTAATCCTGCTTTTCCTTCTCTCTTACAAACCTGTTTTCTGCTAACATTGTTGGAAGCCTGTTGTAGCTGTTAGCCTGTCACAATGAAAGTATGGCTTTATTTATTTAAACAAACAAACAAAAAAAAGACAGACTGTGTGCCTGCTTCTCTTCCTGTAGGAATTTGATCAAATTTAGCTTTACAAATGCAGAAATAATTCCATTCAGAAGAGAATCCAGAGATATTGTTGTCTGTATGATATCCAATGTTTTGTTTCAGAACTGCAGGAAACAGAGGCTCCATTTTTCAGCGTCGAGATTCTTCCTGACTAAAGAAGCACATGGAACCTTTTCTCTAAACTTCTCATGTTCTCTCAGCCTGAAGGTTTTTCCAGCCCTCTTTAGCTCCAGGTCATGTCCTTCTAGTGTCATGTCAGCTTTCAGATTGTCTCACCTTTTCATTCCTATTTTCCTTTGCATTTGCTCGTTATCTCTCTCCTTCATTCTCAGCAATCTAGTCCTTAGTTAAGGTAAATGTCAACTTTTCTCTCTACTGGCATGAAATGATATTTTAACATTTATGCTCTTGCTTTGCCTCAACTCATAATTAAAATTATCAAATTAGCTATTTCATTAAAGTCAATGGCCAGACTGCTGACAGAGCCCCTCTTTTAGTATAATTTAACATCAGCATGCAGTGCAATGGAGGTGCCTAGCATTTAACATATGCCAGCTGGAATAGATACCAGTTAGTTCTGAACCTAACTGAAATAATTTGTCGTTACTGAGCCAGCAAAGAATGCTTTACACTGGTTGCTGCAGTTTAAGTACCTGGGGCAAAGTATTCCAGTGCCTCCATTCAACAATAGTACACAATTTGTCTTAGCTCCTGTTCTGGATACCTGAATTAATCACAACAGCTGGTATGAACCAAGATTGCTTTAACCCACCTTCATGCACTCCTGGTACACATGGTGGCCCCTTGTCTGCTCACGGTGTTGGTTAAAAGAGATTCAAGGTAATTAATGGAGATCCCACTGTCCATGAAGAGCCAGCACCCAGCACTGCTCTGCCCATGATCTCCTTTTCCCTGTGAGACCCACCACAGACTCCTAATGCATGAGCCGGATAGAGCAGTTCATTTAAAATCTCTTATTGACTCAGTGCCTAGGAGAGATCCGTGAGGGTTACAGAAAGGCGCTGAAACAGCTGTACTGTAACGAGAATGGGTCTGATTAGTGACACACATGTGCCAAGAATTTCCTTGAAGGGCTAGGTTAGCACACACAGGAGAATAAGGGCTTTGGTATTTAACAGGGTTTTTTAATCTTTGCCTATGCGGAAATGAATCACTTGATACTGGTGTATTCTTGTTTTTTCAGAAATTAACATCTCAGTACTGATAGCAATAACTGAACTGAGCGTGTCTTCGGAGGCATTCGGTGTCCTTTTCCAAGCGTGCCCCTTAAAGGGTAAAACTAATTTTACACCAACAACTCTGACTGTTATGACCATTCTGAGGTCTTGCTGTTCCCAGTGTGGGAAAGGGGAGCTGGGACAGAGGGCTGAGAAGTCCCTTGGACAGCTAAACTTGGTGTTCACACTGCCTTCGGGAGGATGGAAAACTACCACACCTGTGCCCTACAGCAGCATTAGCAAACCCTGTCCCTCAGGGCTCCAGCATCAGCGAGCAGGCAGAGTGCTCTGCACCACTGGTACCATTAAAGCCCGTAACTGTAACTGTATATCCCCAATGTCTATGCTAACCCAATCTGAAAAATCCTCCTTGGCAATTATAAGTGTTGTGCTTGTAAACTGGACTACTGCTATCCCATTGCCTGTGCTGTGGCCTATGGAGAAGGTTTGCTTCCCGCAGAATGAAGGCACTGCAGTTTAGGTGGGATGGGGTGGGTTTTTGCTTCTTTGTCTGTGATGTTCTATATGGGAAACTTTAATGCCGTGACAGTATTGGAAATTGCAGAAAGTCAAGGATACTTGAGACAGGTCCTGTGAGCACTGCATGCACACACAATAGTGGCATTGGGGTGAGGAGAAGAACTTTGCTGCAACGAGAAGCACTACAGACGTAAAAACTATACAATGCATTAAATATGTCTGTTTACTATCCTTACTTTTATGTTTTCGTGTTCATTTCATCATAGTGACATGTGTGCTGATGAATTTTGACATTAGAAGCTAGGATAATATCCCAATGATTAATTTTATAAGTAGCTCACTTTCTGACATAATCTTACCCAGACAAGTATTGCTTCCAGTATTTCACATTTACCCTTATTAAAGCCAAAGATTTCATTAACTCCTGGTGTGTGTTTACAGAAATGATAGAGACAAATTCTTTTTGGGGGTGCAGAGTGAAAAGGTGAGAAGCATCAGACACAGGTTGCAGTAAGAGAAAATTCTGCTATTTGCAAGGAAGCATTTTTCAGCTAAGCACTGGAGCAGGCTGTCCAGGCAGACTGTGGCTTCTCCATTCCTAGATATCATAAACTCTGTTGAAGGGAACCCTCAAGCAATGTGACCCAGCTATGAGATGAGTCTTGCTTAGAACAGGAGGTTGAAATAGAGGCCTCCAGAGGTACTTCCTAATCTACAGAAACCCCTGATTCTAAAATCTAAGAAAAATATATTGTCCAGAGTGTTCAGGCAAAGAGCAATACTATTCATTTTAAAGGGCATGGAAGATGGATCTGAAGGCTTCTATACTTGAGTTCATGATTTTCTTCAGCCTTTGAGATGAAGAGTTACCAGGTTCCTTGTGAATGATGTCTCTTGGAAAGCAACATGAAATGCACTTCAAAAAGCTTAGCCAGCAAGATATAATTGAATCAATCAGCAGACAGACTCAGAATTTGGTTTTAGAGCTCTTTTTCCAGAAGACTTTACTCTTAGATTTCCTGCCAACCAGTGATGGAAAAGAAACAATACACATAACATACGTGCGTAGGCAAAGCTGCTTGACCTTAGTCAATCATACACTCATAGAAAGGAGTCCATGATAGACAAAGTGGCAGAAATTGTTCAGCTTCAGCGCATTATTTCAGCCATAACCTATTCATGGACAATTTGTTAAGAAAAGAAAAAAAAGAGAAAAGTAACAATTATCAGAGAAATTACTGATGGCAATTTACTCTCCCAAAACTGCGTGTTCTATAACCTCCACTAATGTTACCCTACCTCAGAGCTTGCAGGAAGGAAGGCTGATATAGACAAGCCAGGCTACTGCATTAACTGTCACTCAACAAATGAGGAAATCATTGTATTTGCAAACTCTGCAAGCAGATCACTGTAAGCAATCTTCAAGAATCTGCACTTTGCCTTCACTCTCATGTAACTGTTGGCGTGTTGGCAAATGGAACTGGCACTGTTTAATTTAAAGTTTGATTTATCATTGCTTTGATAGTGGACGCTCATGTTCACTGGTTTTTTGGGTTTTTTTTTTTAATAGAAAGTTAAATTCTTTGCTTTTAGCTTAAGTCTGCACAAATATTTATAATGGCATCATTAGGTCATTAAGACCTAAGTAACGACTTAGTTCAGACGAAAATTATAAATAAGTTTGGTTTTGGTTAAGTTTGGTTTTTTAATTTTAAAAGCACCTGTTCTATCTAAGCCGTGGTAACATAAGGACTTTGCCTCACTCTACCCTCCCCCCAAACTTGATTCTATGATTCTAAGCCTGCCAAAACCCATGAAGTTTTACTCTGGGACACATAGGTTGCACTGTGATTTAAAGGAGAGCTGAAAACAGAGTTTAAAAAAAAGACACTCAATAAATTAATTTCTTCGTTGGATATATGGATCAGACAAGCATCTGGATATGAACTCCTTTCAACTGAATTTCCTCATAGGGTCCTGGTTATTCCTGGGCTTCATGACATTATTGAACAGGGATGAGACTACTCACAATCTGAACATCAGGGTCTTGAATACGCCTGTAGCTGAGCTCCAAAAATTGCAGCAAAGCATTAATATATTGGACTGTGTATTCACAATGCTGCCAAGAATTCTGAAGAGCTTGCAGTGCAGTTTTCTTGATTTTCAGCTCTAGCAGAAGTAAGCAGTGCTTGGAGAGCTGATTTGGTATTCCTGAACTGCATTTCTCGTGAGTGGGTCATCGTTATCCTGTGTTAGCACCTTCTGCTCCACGTTCCACATTCAGCCTGTCTCTCTCACAGCTAGATCCCTGCACAAGTCCACTTCTTTTCAGGAGGCAACAGCTTTTTCAGGTGGGACCCAAATTTTCTTCTGCACGTGATGCCATCCCGGAAATTGGCCAGAAGAGGATTCCTAAGTAAGAGAAAGAACTGAGTCAGCATGTGCTGACATTTGCCCATTTTCTGTGACTTGTCATCTTGGAACTCCCGAGACAGGCATTGTGTGAATGCATTTAATAGTCCTTAGCATATTTTCTATATCCTATGAACCTGCCTAATCACTTCTTGAACCCACATAAACTTATAACATCTACAGCATCCCATGGGAAGAAATTTCACAGCCTGCTGATACATTACAGAAGGGACAGTATCCTCTTGTTTGCTCTGAACCTGCAGCCTGGTAGTTTCATTATTATCCCCTAGTTCTTATATTGAAAAAGGCCATGAAGTAAACTATAATTTTCTCCATAGCACTCAGGTTTTAAAAGGCCTCTTTAAAATTCCTCCTCCACTATTCACTTTTGAGGGAGAAGATTCTTAGACTTTTAATCATCCCTCAGAGAGTTATCCCTTGCTGTGTCACCCTTTCCATGAAATTCAGTTCTACTGTAGCTTTTTGAGATAGATGGAACACACCTCCAGTCATCAGGATGTGAGCAATGTGGGGTCACACAGGTACAATGAAGCTCTCTTTTAAGATGTCAACTCCTTTTTCCAACATCCGAGTTGTATTTTTGACCCCTGTGGAGCAGAACAGTTGTGTTTTCATGCAAAGTATTACTCTACTCTCAAAACTTTGCTTCTAAGTGAAACAAACAACTGCTCTGCATGTGCTCAAACGTTTCTGTGTCTCCACAGGCTAAGCATCTTCTGTCTAAGCCCTGCAAACTTTCTTTCACTTAGCTAGCCTAATCCTGACCCAGTGGTTATTTCTGCATGTTGCTCCCCCATAATAATAGAATCATTGAATGGTTTGGGTTAGAAGGGACCATAAAGATCATCTTATTTCAAACCTCCTGCCATGGGCAGGGACACCTTCCACTATCCCAGGTTGCTCCAAGCCCCATCTAACCTAGCCTTGAACACCTCCAGGGATAGGGCAGCCACAGCTTCTCTGGGCAACCTGTGCCAGGGCCGCACTACCCTTACAGTAAAGAATTTCTTGCTAATCTAAACCTGCCCTCTTTCAGTTTAAAGCCATTCCCCTTGTCCTATCACTGAAGGCCCTTGTCAAAAATCCCTCTCCAGCTTTCCTGTAGGTCCTCTTTAGCTACTGAAGGTGGTAAATTCTGTCTTCTGTCCACAATGGTGGAGGATTTCTGCCTTTTTTACATCTACAGGACTCTGACATATCTGTAGTTAGTGGAATATTTTCCTTGCATAGAAAAATGTGACAGTTTCCAGGGGGCATTAAAACTTACTGGCATGTTATAATGGAAAGGATGAAGCACCGCCTGCAAAACACGCACAGAAATGTTCACCTGTGTAAGCCAGAAACTTGCATTATTTCTTTCTACTAAACATCTGTATAAATCAGGTTATTGCACACCTTCCACCACATGGACATGCATTTCTGAGAAATGCAAGACCTGAAATGAAATGAAACTAAATTAAATTAAATAAATGAAATATGGATTAATTATTCAGTTGCCAGAATTTTGCACGATACATAACAGAGAGTGCACAGACCAACACCATCTGTGAACGAACCAGAAAAACAGCAGATGTGCAAGCTGGTGAACCCAACCAGAAGTGTGACTGGGTCAAGTTTGTTTCTCTGGTTGTCTCCCTGCCCAATGGCAGCAGTGGGAATGAAAACATACGTGAAAATTCAAAAATGCAGAATTTTTGAGAGGAAAAAAACCAACAATAAGGCTACCCAGGCTGAGTGAGCAGGATGGAGCTCTGGATGCTCTTGAAGTGAGCAACACCTTCTGTCATTTTCTTCAGCTGCTCTGTTTAGTTCAGTGCCCTGTTTTTGTGAAATATTGTTAAAAAGAAGATGTGCTATCAGCAGTGATGGATTCACTGAACCCCAAAGAGGGGTGACCACCTTAGAACCCCTTCAGTTACATGACAACTATTAATGTGGTATTATTCTGATCCTTCTTTAAATGCATGTCACCCCTCTCTTCATAGCATCTCTGAGCCCTTCAGTCTATGGAAAACAATTTTTTTATCAAACTATAAAGACAGAATCCTTGAAAGGTTACATCTTAAGCTTATTATCCAGGCAGACATTTCAAAGTTTTGCAGAAGTGTGTTACATATAAGACTCACCTAACCTTATAGTCCTATATACAAAACAGAGTACTGCTTGACCCCGAATTCATCTAAACTGGCAGATCAAAGGCGGAACTAGAATTCTTCCTGATCTCTTTGATTATCTTTGTGTACTGTTCTTCAAATCCAATTTATGCTGGAGTATACAGAGATTATGACACGGCAGCCATTCTGGATACAATTTTGCCACTGACCTTGGGAAGTGCGGCCATTCTGCAGATGGCTCCAGACTAGACCATGCTGGCCCTGGTAGTCCTGTGATCGGGAAATGGGCAAAGTAAATTCTCTAAAGGCACACTTTATAAGTTAAAGGATGATTTTTCACCTAATGTTTTTCAATACTTCATATAGGTCATGATTATGGATAACACTCGGGAGCCATGAACCCCAGTGTCACAAAGATTGCAGACCAGCCTTCTAGGTCTTTCAGCAGAAAGGCTTATCTTCTTTCAAAATACCTCAGATGCATAAAATATTTCTAAATGTGGGCTTTTCTGTCTACATCTGATGAATGGAGAAATGAATTTGGTGAGCTCAGAGAATACTGGAGGAAAATCTGTGTCTGCCAAACCATTGAGCTGGCAAAGAATTTGCTGAGGACTTCAGCAACTTGCAGCTGGCCAAAGGCCTGTTATTTATCTAATTTATTGACAACAGTAATATTTTCCTTCTTCAGGCATCAAGCTGAAAGATATCATAATGTACTTGGGCTGTAGCCCTGTGAAAGAGAGAAAAGATTGGAGTTGCTCATCCTATGTCTTCCACAAAACTCTTGACAAGAGTTTTCCACTCTCCCTAAGAGACAGTTGGTTCTGGTAGATATAAATACTTGGTTATCTAGTTTAATGTATACCTGTAAGTTCCTTCATAGGTGATATTGGACATTGTGTCCTTGGAATTTCCACTGTGATCTGACAAGTAAAAGTATTGCAGAAATTCTGAATTCTGTGAAATAAGCGTAGCTGGATATTAGCCAGTCAGCCAGAAGAAACTGAAGTCCTGGAAAACACAGGCAAGTATCTCATCCAACTATGCAGAGAGCTTACTGAAGGCTGGAAGTCTGTGTTCACTTCTCTCATCTGCCTGAGATGAGAAGCAGACTGAAGGTCATGTCTGCTATCCATAAATGCACCTTCATGACTTCTGCCCTTTGGGTAAGGTGAGGGAACAGGTCCATCCATCAGCTCTGTTTAAGTTCTTTCTGCTGTAATTAAAAAAAAAGATTCACTCAGTACAGAGACAAGAATGAAAATGAATCACCACTGAGGGATGAGTGTATTCTACTAGGAGGGAAAGAGTTTGAAGCTCCATCTCTTCTTCAGACGACCGTGTGTTTTATGTGTTTGTGTGATGGACACTATATCTCACGTCCCAAGGCTTCCCCACTCCAGCACTGCACCAATTACCTGCCAATCAGACGATCAGATTAGTGTACACACTTTTTTTGGATGCCACCTCTGGTTTCCATAGAAACTGTTTTAAGCCTCGTCCTCTCTCTCAATTAGAACTTTTTATAATTTCTCCACCCTTATGAAATCATTTGTGGTTCCCATGGTAATCACTGAAAATTTGTCATCTCTCAAGTACTGCTTCTTAATCAGAGGCTTCACCAATAGCAATGTCCTGCTGGAGCAGTAAAAGGCACAAGAAGGTTCTAATCCTCTTTCAGAGTGAGTAGTCCTTCGCTCATCCTTAAGGCCATGCACCATAAATCCCTCCTGAGCCTCCTAACTCTGACATCAAGGTTTTGGTCGCTGTGGAGTTCACTATGTTCACTGAGCATGCTGCTATGTCCCCATTTTATTGATTGCAGAGATGATGGGCACAGACTTGCACTCACTTAATCCAAGATGTTTCCATAGGTCAGGTTATCTCAACAAAGCTTGGAGGAGAATTCAGATCTCCTTTGCTGAATTTACCTCCTATCTAGTTCCCTTTTCACTGGAGCGCCATGCACTCTTGTATCACAGAATCACAGAATCACAGAATTGCAGAATCGCTAGCTTGGAAGAGACCTCCAAGATATAAGACAAGAGCCCGAAGTTCAAATGCCCCATGTACATTCGTTTCATGTTCAGGTGTTTAAAACACCATATAGTCAATGCAAACCAAATTTTATATGTATATATGCACACAGACATACACAGACTACATTTATCACACATTTTATTCACTCTCCTTCAAGCCTACAGCAATTTCCATGCATGATAATATGTCCTACCACAGTCCCAGACTGAGGTTTGCTTTGACACTAAACACAGAGCTGCAGTTGATCTCAGCCCATTTTTTTCAAAAATCAGCCCGCAGTGGTCCTCCTCTACAACAGCCCTGCTTGGAGTCCTGCTCTGAGCCTGTTATCAAGGTTCAGAAGCAAGTCCTGTGGATCANGGTCCTCCTCTACAACAGCCCTGCTTGGAGTCCTGCTCTGAGCCTGTTATCAAGGTTCAGAAGCAAGTCCTGTAGATGGTATCCTCTGGCCTTTCTGACTCAACTCCAGCATTTCAGCAACTTCTATCTTTATCCATCTGTGATGATACCAGACAACTTTCCATCAAATACTGGTTGTACTTGCCTCTTGCAGCTGATTCTGGATTTCTCCCTGCACTGAGTCATAAAAACCAAATTAACTGTGTTTCAAATGGTTTTCAACTGGTTTAATATAAATACAGATATGTGTGTATATATCTTCTGGATGTACAAGGCATCACTTGATGTGGTAAAATCCCATTCCTGTCTGTTCTAGTGACACCAGGACCTCACCCAGGAGTTGCAAATTGAGAGGGGACTACTGTAACCCATTATCATCATGTCCAGCCAGCAAACACTGCACTGAGTTTCTCTTTCCTCTTTGAAATAAGCAATACTTTTTGAAAAGATAGCCATTCTTGACTGAAAAAAATTAAAGTGAAGGGGCACCATTTTTCCTCTACAGAACTGTCCTAGTAGTTACTTGCTGAAGATTCATTTTTTGTTTGCAGTCAAATATGCCACATGACACACATCGATCCTACAGAAACTGCTATCTTGTATATCCCTGTGTATTCAATTCCCTTTTGGTCCTGCTCCCTCAGCACAATACATCATCCCACAGAGACATATCAGAGTTTTTTTTTATTTTTTTTTAGGAAGAATCTTATTGTGTACTTCAGATGTGGAATTTCTTTCTCAAGTGACATTAATCCAGGGTCTGAGGTGGTGGGATGTGATCTTGGTGTGACTGTGAATATCACCACGTACTGGAGATTATGTTTGTGGTGAAACCTCGCATCTGAAAGGGGAAATGTTATCTGCAGCACTGTAGAAAGGTTTCATTGATGGACAAGGCGATAAATAAAAACAACTTCGTGGAGAAATCCTCTATTTTGTTCATCAGATCAGGTTATCTCCCATACCCACAGAAACCCAAGTCTCTTCATGCCCCATGTCAGGACATCAACCTGTTGGAGCAAGTGCAGAGGAGGCCACCAGGATGATCAGAGGGATGGAGCACCTCCGCTATGAGGAAAGGCTGGGAGAGTTGGGATTGTTCAGCCTGGAGAAAAGAAGGCTTTGCGGGGACCTAATTGCAGCCATCCAGTACCTGAAGGAAAGTTGGAGAGGGACTTTTTACGACGGCAGGGAGTGACAGGACAAGGGGGAATGGCTTCAAACTGAAAAAGAGTAGGTTTAGATTAGATTTCAGGAAGAAATTCTTTACCCAGACGATGGTGAGGCCCTGGCACAGGTTGCCCAGAAAAGTTGTGGGTGCCTCACCCCTGGAAGTGTTCAAGGCCAGGTTGGATGGGCCTTGGAGCAAGCTGGGATAGTGGAAGGAGTCCTGTGGCAGGAGGGGTAGGAATGGATGATCATTAAGGTCCCTACCAACCCAAAAAATTCGATGATTATATGACTAGTACTAAGCAGGGCCGGATTTTATTTTAAAGCCATATATAGCATTTAAAACAACAGAAACTCAAGAGTTGTTGAGACAGTCAGAATTTAGAAGAAACTTCTGTACCCTTTTGTATTCAAAAAGGCGTCGTGAAGCATTTGACATTTTGGTGTGTCAAAAAGGTTAAATGAACAGCTGATAATCATGTAGCTGAACGCTGGCATCCATTTGATAAAAATATAAAGGCATTTAGAAACTATAGCAGATCAAAGAGCACCAAAAACCGTTTCATTTGTATGTTGAAAAGCCACTGTGATGTCATACTTTTCATAGGCCTTGCAAACAAGGCCTCAGAAGGAAAAAAATTGTTGCAGAGGCTTATTAGCAGCTTTAGTAGACACTGACAGTAACCCCAGCTTGGAAAGAAAATAAGAATAATGAATAAGATAGAATTTTGTTGGCACTGCCCCAGAAAGTTGGTAACTCATCAGAAAGAAAATTATTTTTCTGAAAACATCAGAGTTGCATGTGGTTTCAGCTGAGTCTACTTTTTCCCCCTGAACAACACATTTTACTGAAAGAGCACATGTCTTAAAAAAAGGAATTAAGTCTCAAAAATCTCTCCCAAGTGCTTTGGAGGCTCCTGAGAAAGACTGGAATGCTGATGGCTGGAACAATTAGAGGGTAGGCTCAAACAATAAGGGGGTAATGATGTGCAAAGTAACCACCCAGGTGCAGAGGGGGAGGACATAGCCCCCACCTCAGTCTACACCTCAGTGTTGAACAAGGTAAGGAAAGAGGCTGATAAGAGGCAGATCCTCCAAGGTAGGATAATCCTTTCTTTAGTGCCAAAGTCCTTACACAAATGGCTCAGCTGCGAAAACTTCCCTCATGGAAAGCACCAGGACAGTCACCCACAGCCTGAAGGTTTTCACCTGTTCTGATGGTGTTTTCACCCCTTCTGATGGTGTTTTCACCACCATTGACCCAAACTGTGCTGACTTGAGAGGCAGCTGTGGCACCTTGGGAGGTGTCATGGACCATCAAAGACTCACAAATTGCTCCCTGATCCACACATTTCATCATCCAGTTGAAACTCCCTGCCTGAGGGGAGGTACTTGGGCGTTCTTACCTGAACCTTAGTGTTTATAACCCATGGAGCTTCGATGGTGCCTGGTTTTACTCCACCTCTGACAGGTCAAGACTGTGACAATCACTTTGACCAACAGGCATTGAAATTGCTGCAACCAAGTTTCATTGTGAGGTCCATGGGTGGTGAGATCTTTCTACTCTTAAGATTTCCTTCTCTTTCTTATACATTTTCTTAAGTGATATTTTTATGCTTTTATGTTGCTATATTACTAGAGATAGTAATAACCAAAATAGCTACATAAGTGATTTTCATTGCAACCAAATTGTTCTAAAATAAACCCTACCTATATATATATATTTACAAGCACCAATCATTCAGTGTTGTTTCACTCTAATCCACCTCAAGGGACCTATTAACAAGAACCTGGGTTACCCTTGGCTTCAGGGGTGGGTCATAAGAGCTCCCAAGGCCAAGCTATCAGAAATAGAAACTTTTAATGCATTTATTGGTATCCTGCCCCTGGGAGACGGGGAAGGGCTTTGTATACATGCTGTTTGTGTGTGGATATGTTTTGTAGACAGTGATAGAAATATCTTTGCAGTGGAAAAGCTTGCAGAAGATCAAAGGTTCGCGTCATTTCCACATCTTCTCTTTTCCACTTTCCATGTCCATCTCTTTGAAAATCACTGTCAAAATTGACCTGTTTATGCAAAGGGAGCTGATTTGGGCCCACCACAGTGTGATTTGTGTAGCACAGCCATCCTGCTTCCATCCTACTCTGCACTGCTTATTTCTACCTCACCCAGCCTCCGCTTTACCCCCTCAGAAGTACAGCCCAGACTGATGTGAAAAGAAGACAAAAAACCCCCTAGAGATAACAAAATCAAACTTTTAATTAACATCTCAAATTCCAGTTGAGTGCTAGCGTCTTAAATTGCTGGTGTTTAACAGCATAAGCAATTTCTGGTGCCTCAGCAAGGTTTGGAAATAACTGGCAGAGGCAAATGGTGCAGATGAATGTGCACCTCACTGACATGAAAAAAAGGATATTACAGCTATTTCCTACCTAGAGGTAAGTGTCTCCAAGGCTGAATTAACAAAATGACAGTGCTCTGATGAGACTGCCCCATTAGTTTTGCACTAAGGTCACTTGTGGATGTTGGGACTTTTCATGGAAAAATTTAGGCAACAAAATACCTGCCTGGTTTGCAGGATCCCAGATCCAGCAGCCAGCACTGATTCCCTGCAGCACTGCACAGAGAGACTGGATTAATCTGCATCCTGTTTTCACTGGTCTGTCACCCAGCACAGGGGGATGGGGGGTTCCTCTGTCTTCTCAGAACAGAAAGCCTTGAAGCCCCCCAACTCTCCCTGAAGAAGCAACATAGTCCATCATCCAAAAGCAATGAGCAGAGGCTCTTTCCATTTTAGAGCAAAGCTGTAGCTCTCACAGATGTCATGTTCTTTAATAGAGGCATTGGGATCGGTGTTTTTCTCAAAGCAAGATGTATCTTGCCCTTTGTGTTATGTCTGTAATTACAAGTTTCAGAAGGAGAAGTGTTCACCCCTTGTGCCAAAAGAAGAGGGGGCACAATCTTCACTGGCCCATTGTGTAAAAGCACAAGAGGACTGGTTTGCTCTGAGCTCAGGGGGAAGGGAGAAGTCTGGGTTCCTCTCACTGCCTCTGTGCCTGTTAAATATAAAGTGTGTGAGAAGCCCTTGGAGGAAGATCACACCAGATCTGGATCCCAGATGAACTTTGGTGCAGATTCCAGCAGCAAGAACAAGAACAGAGCAGAACCTGGAAAACATTGCTGTAAAATAATCACTGATAGATTTGTATGTTTCCAGTGTGCATTGAACACAGGGTTTAAAGCTCACAATTTTAGGCTTGGAATCTTGCCTTTCTTGTTTATATACTTACTGCAAGAGCCAACTCCTACTCTTTTCACTTTCCAATAGTACCTTCTGAAGTCAGTGAGTCTGCTGAGAGAGCAGATAACCTTTTATTCAGATCAACATCTGAACTGAATCACCAGGCGGCAGCCGTGAAAGAGGTGAAGTGGGATTCCAGTCAACAGCCTTAAGTCAGCTTGGGCTTCATGGTCTGATGAATTTCCCTGGTAGAAAACCCATCTCCATCTGATTCTGCATTGTCTCCACTGCAGCTAAAATCCTTAAAAACCTTTCCCCATCTCCCACTATTGCAAAGCCTGCAGTAAAATTCCAGTTGCAAGAGTGTGTATTTTCTTCTATAGAGCATGAGAGATTCTGCTGAAAATTTTACAGGTGGTTTTATTTACATCTGTGTCAGTGAGGTCAGAATCTCATCCAAAACATTCCGGGTTTTGTGTTGGCTAGCCAAAATGTTCACACTAACTAAATCTATCTTATAAATCACCTTGACAGTCCTCATAATTCAACATAATAGGGTTCTTTGCAGAAAGAATTGTCTCTCAGCTGATGCAAGAGGATGGACAAGATAACCTAAGAGAGTTCTATGTCTATGAAAAATTCTTGACCCTTTTCTTATTCTATTGGATTCCACCCATTCAGGAGCAGTTATATCCCAATCATTAAGGAGATTTCTCTCCATTAGCTCCCTAGATCTCTTTGCTAGTCAGTAAGCTGCTGCAGTCTCCTGCTTAACATTTTCTGTCTTTATTTTCTGTGCTCCAAGAGTCATAATTCTACATTTATCTGCACCGAACTGGATTTGTCACCTTTTTGCCCAATTACTTAAATGATCTAAGACCATCTGTGTCTGACTGCATTGTTCTTCATTGTTTACCTCTCCTCGCCCACTCCTGTCACCCAGAAATCTTGCTTTAGATAATTTCCCAGTCATGTCTGCAAATAATAAAGCATTTAAAGAGCCACGGTGTAACACTCACAGTGAAATGCCTTCTCACTTGAGACACGGAAAATAAACACAATTTCTGTATGTCTTACACATCTTAGTCTGATGCCTTCCTGTCACTCTCTGCTACCCACAGCCTTCAGATGCAAAAGGCACATATTGAAGCTGCCAGTGCAAACATTAATTTATGAGCTGACTACCTCAGGGTCATAAATCAAAGGAATATTTTCCACCTAACTGGACTTCCTAGGTTGGAAAATAACCCTATGAGTACATTGGTGGCTGTGAGGCTCAGTAATTATGCAGATCTTTTCTGCCAACTTGAATGGCAGGGAAAAGAAGTGATGTGGTGACTTTCTCCAGTGCTGCACTTTCCCTCCTAGCTGGAGAGAACCCCTTCTCCTCACTGGTATGGCACATTCAAGGATAAAGCCAAGCTCGTCAGGTGAAGCTCTTCCTCTTTCTCATGGTAACATCTCTTCAAAGCTTCTGAGAGATGTTTTTGACTGTAGAAAAAAATTTTCAGAAATTCTTACAAAAAATGCACCAATATTATTGGTCCAGACAAACTTATTGGAATTACATTTAGCTACCCACCAACAACAGATCAGTGCAGCATTACTGCACTGCTCTTCAAGAGTTTAAACAGACAAGCACAAACTTTGGACAAACAGCAATAAGCCATTAGAAAAGCTAATGAAACAAAAAGTAAAACACCTACCATTACAGCATCATTGCTTCTAAGGCTTTTTCCTTCCCTGCCCTATAGATATTTAATACAGAAAATCCTATAACATCTTAATTTCTAATTTTCCGCTCCAAAAATTCCCTTTCACAAATGGGTTGAGGTGGGTAGATGAGCCACCAGAAGATAACTTAGCTCCCAGTTCACTTCTGGATCCTGGTCTGTTCACAAGGCAGGGCTCACCAAGATGAGAGACAGAGCAGGACCACTAGGTCGTGTCCCCCCATCAGAGTAAGGGTAGGTAGCTAAAGGGAAGCTGAGAGCTCAGCAAATTTCCTCGGTAGCTCTGTTTGGCTGCTGCTGCCCTAAAAACCAAGCAACTGGGATGAACAGCCCATATCTGGAAGCCTACCTGGCAGCAGGTTTGAAAAGTTTGGAGCTTCTCTTGAACTGAAGGTGCTAAGTCTCATAAAGATGTGACCAGTCACAAGTTTATCTAAGGGGAAAACATCAGTCCACGAGGCACCTGAATTTGAAAACAGGAGAGATACCTTCCTGATCTGTTGCCAAGAGAAGCTGTTTTATAGTTTTGAAAGACATGCTCTAGCAATTACAGCTCCTTGAAACCTTCAAGACGGACCTATAACGCATTTTACCATGCCTTTTATAATAGAATAACTGAAGACTATCACCTTTCTACTAGAGTAGTCAGGATGGACATACTGAATTTGTCCACATTAGAGTTGTAGTGTAGATTAGGATCTGCCTTGGAAGTGAATTTCTCAGTCACACTTCCCAACACAGAATGGAATTGCACCTGAAATCTATTTCATTTTAGATTAAACTGAACCAAAAGAACTGAACAACCTCAGGCACTGGAGCCACAAATAGTAATCTCTGAGATCAGTCTAGAGAGACATTGTACCGTGTGGATGTGAGACATCCAGTTTGGGTTGCTTATTATTTTATTGCTATGCTGGCAATTTGGATCTGAATTACATTTCCCGAGAAAACACATCTATAAGGTGGTTGCCACCTCCTGATGGTTTTTATACGGATATGTAAAAAACCCCTGTGAGAAAAGACCAGCAAGGCCATGGTGTTGTGAGGACTGTGGAGCCTTGTGAACTCTGTGAAAAACATGTGAGAGGAGTTAGGGAAGGATTTTGCTACCGGGAAAAAAAAGGATAGAGGAGGTATAGGGAAATCAGAGTGACACTGAAGCAGCGAAGAAAAGGTTGGAGTGTGGAAGTGCAGTAAACAGTAGAAAGCTACAGGAAAGATCAAATGGTGGATAAAGAACAAGTCCTCTCTAGGTTGCCGAAGAGGATGCATTTTAAGATAATTTCTGTTCCTTGTGAATGCAAAAAACCAGTTATTTTTACTTTCAAATGAAATATCTTGTTCTGGCCATGGACAACACTGTCTTCCCCTTTTAAGAGGCAGGAAGAGCATTGCTTGGGTTAGCCAAACTCATTAGTTTCGGATGCCTGTCTCATGGATGGAAAAGAAGGACTAGCACAAAGACACAGACACACAAACAAACACCAAACTAACTCACCACAAATTCTGAATACTTCAACCCTTCTCCTATTCTTCACTCCACTCGCTAAGCATCGTATTTAAATCAGGTTGCAAAGTCTTCCAGCATAGAAACCATGTCAAAACTATTACTTTGCTTTCTCTGACACACCTCGGCATATTTTTTTCAGTTTTATAAATAAATAATCTTCACTTCTACCTGTGAACATGAGAGCAGGCAAGTTTAGTAGAGAAGAGCAGAAGTCTGAGACACATCCTTCACTCGTGGTGACCAATAAATGAGATCTTTCACCATCTGCAGCAGTTCATTTCAGTCTTGATTCTTCCTCAAGCTTCCAAGCTTACAATCCCATGGATGAAGGGACTTCGAAATAAAATGCGTGAGCAGATATTTTCCCTTCCTTCCTTGACATCCTGCACAAACTCTCAAAGCTATGATTGTTTGCATCGTTATGAGCAGCAATATTCAAATGACAAACATTATAAAGCTACCGATGAGCCTGTTGAGGCTGCTGGAAATGCCTAGAACTGGCCAGTGCTACTGAATCCTAAGTCAAGCCTTTCCATATGTTTTTTAGGGCAAACTGTGGAAATATTGAAGGGACTGGAAAAGCCCAGCATTCATTCACAGCTGAGGACTCTTTCCCTCCCATCTGACCTAATGGAAAAAGGAAGCAGGAGCAAAGCCCTTCCCCTCGGTTCCCCTCCTCCCTTTTGCAGTCAGGGCTGGTAGAACACGCAGCAGAGACATGCTGCATCCCATTAAGGGTGGTAGCAGCAAACAGACTCTCCAGCAACACCAGGGATTGTCATGTTCTCAAGTGCAGCAGCTAACAAACAGCTGAGAAGTTTCTGGATGAGCAGTTCACAGAGGCTGCAGCAGAGGTTACCAGTTTGGTCAGACCTCCCACTGTCTGTCAGCAGAGATCTCTTCTCCCAGGCTCTCACTACTCTGCAGATGCTGCTCATCGAGAGCCCAGCTCCCCCAGCACTGAAGTGCAGACAGATGAAAACCAAGAGAACAGGGGAGCACAAACCATATGTGAGGAGACCAGGGATTTTGCTGGGTGTGTATTTGCACCCTCAGTCTCTCACAAATTCACACAACTGCCCATTTTTTATTGTCATCCTTAGCAGGTCTTTAGGAAGCATCTCTGTGGATTGACTGTCCTTTGCTCTGTCATTGGATTTCGGAGTGGAATATCCAATAACAGTTATTTCTTGTGCTGAGGGGGTAGGAGTATGTCCACCTCTAAAGAAACAGCATTTATAAAGCAGTTCTTGCTTTCCCTGCCTGTTGGAGAAGAGAGGATCATCCTCGTGCTTAACTCTTTCTGGAGCTCACACAGGGATCAGAAACTGGGGAAGGAACTAAATTTAATTTAGCAGGCTTGGGAGAAAGGATAATGTAGAGTCTTGAGGCACTACTGGTGCTTCACCAATTACCTCTGGAGTGCCATTTCAGCCTTTTGAGTGCTGGGTAATGTCCATCATGAAAGCAGATGGGGTAGGGAAGCTCAGTGCACATGCAGAGAATGACTACCTGCGGGCTTTCCTGCTGTTAAT
This sequence comes from Rhagologus leucostigma, assembly GCA_013397725.1. Classification (NCBI taxonomy): domain Eukaryota; kingdom Metazoa; phylum Chordata; class Aves; order Passeriformes; genus Rhagologus; species Rhagologus leucostigma. The sequence continues at coordinate 367,069 of VZTD01001249.1, read as the reverse complement.
AAGGCACATCCAAGTTAATTTGACTAAGTCTATTAGTTCAGAGCATCAGCAGAATTTGAATCCAGGAAGTCCAGAGTCACAAAATAAACTGATACTTGAATTTGGTTGTCATATTGCATTTAGACATGTATTTTAACAGTAGGCAATCCCACCTGAGTTTGTGTGAGTCCAAGTCTTATATTTCCCCCTAGAACCAATTTCCATGAGATTTCTCCAAATATTTTAACTCTTAGCATTTTTCTTAAAATACATTCTTTTTTTTTGAGAGAGAGACTTTCTTTTCTATCACAGAATTTTTTTTCTATCACAGAAATATAAGTCTTTGTTTAAAAGTGTTAGTTTATATAGCATTGTACATTTTTCTCTTAATCCTTGCACAATAAAAATTTTCCGCTGGCACTTCACTGCATCTGGCTAGCTTGATGCTTTCGTAAGTTTGCAGTTTCTGTCTCCTTTTGCTTATTCCATCAGAGAAGCTGGAATTGGCCTGAAGTCCCTAGTAGCTTGAGTTAATTTGGGAAGAAACAGTGTCAGAAATTCCACCCAGAAATGATGCTAAACAAATGTTCAGGCAAGAAATTTCTCCCTCTGAATATTTCATCGTGACAGATTCCCGGGACACGTTCCTGCTCAACCCCTTCAGGACCGGACTAATCAGTTACTTCAGACAAAATTCATCTCCACCAACTTTTCCTGTCCACAGTGCAGATGTCTGTACCCAAGTGTTTAACCTCCCATGGAGAGCTCAGGGTAGCTCTGAGCAAAGATGATCATTTCGCCAAGGATAGTGAATTTTGTCATATCCTGAGCTCTACTGACCATATAGATCAGCTCTGCACTACCTTTAGAGGACACGGGGCTTGCTCAGGAGGGGATGGAATGGCTGAAATGCAGAGTAACATATTTAGCCACATGTATTTTAGGGAGTTGTACACCCAGTGTGGGAGCAGAGCACACTCGGGGTGGGTGGCATCTTAGCAGGCAGACTCCAACATATCCCTCCTGAGGATGTGCAAACATATTTTAGCAGCTAATAATTAAAATTAATGGGGATGAATTTTAATAGGAGTAGCAGCAGGCAGCACATTCCTGGCACAAGGGGGACATCGTGTCTGCTGTGGAACATCTGGATGCTCCACTTCCCAACAAATCCCAGGAAACTGGGCAAAATAAGCAGCTTTTCCATTTCCTTATTATATCTCACAGCCAACTCATTCTTGCTAAAATTAAGGCAGAGGTTTTTGGGGAAAGAAATAATATTTAAAAAAAAACAAACCTCAAACCAACAAAATAACAACAACAACAACAACAACAACAACAATAATAATAAAACAGAAAGAAATAGCTTATAAATAGGCAGACAGACTATTTCAGTCAAGGCAGTTAAAGCTATTTCATGGTTGTATGAAAATCTGGCAAAACTTTCAAAAAGAGGGGTTGTACAGAAGTGACAGTATTGGGAAGCCTTATGGGCTTCACTGTGAGCTCTGACTGTTCTACTTCCCAAATAAAGGCCCAGCTAAGATTTAAAACCTCACATTAAAACTGCTCTCATTTGCTCCTTCATTTTGAGAGAGGCTTTTCCATAGGCAAGAGGTTAATAATAAGATACTTGAAAAGGTTCAGAAGGTGATTGCGTGGTTTAGGTTAAACAAAGATTTACTGTACACAATCATTTGCTGCTGCAATTACATCCGAGTGTATCTATATTTGATTGCCCAGGTTTTCTTTCACAGCACCTTTAAACTGTTGTTCCACTATCTGTGAAATGAATGGGACTTGATATTTGAAAACACTGTATGCTGATCAAACCACTAACAAAGGAGATGTTTTTAGTATGTATTTAATGGGATAAAGATCACCATAGGTTATCACAGTTAAGAACCTTCCTTAGCCTGAAAGAACAGAGTTTAAAAAATAAATAAATAAATAGAGTTTACTGTGAAAAAGCCAGCTTCTCAAAAGTTTGTGGGAGACTTTACTTACAGTTGAACCCACCTAGGGAACTGCTGTCTTCAGTTTTATTTAGCCCTGAAAGAGCTTCTTATTTCAGGATGGGTAGGCAGGGGCTGGCATCAAAATATGCAGGACTGCAGGGATACCGAGTCCTCTATGTCACTCTGCGTGGCATTTGGTTGCACAGATTCATCCCTCTTCATTGCACAGAAGTCATGAGAGCAGATGCATCTGATTTACTTGCTTTTCCTCCAGAAGGATGTGGAATATTGTCTTTCTTTGGCATCAATCAGGATGTTGTTGTAAGAAATAGCCAAGAACCTTGAGACAGTAACTGAGCCTGGGAAGCTGTTACCTGTCTCATAATGTTGTACCTCATGATGTTTTCCATGGTATTTTTTTTTTTTTCCAAAAGCTACTGTTCTCAGAGCTGAGAGACCCAAAGCTTGATATCTACTTATCAACGTTAGTCTGTACCTGAGTGGAAGTGGACAGAGGTGCAGGGCATACAGGGCTGACAGACACATTCATCACACTGACCACTACCAGGCTGAGTTGAGCCACGAGTTCAGTGTACCCAGAGGAATGCTAAGAGGATATGCAGCATGAAACCAAATGTCTTCTCTTCAGTTTGGGAAAAAACCCAATGTAATTACGGAGGTCCACAAGCTCCAGGTGAGGTCTTGCCTTTTTAAAGAGCTCTGTGATATGGAAAGCTAGAGAGGGAGCAACAGGTTAAATGAATGGGCAATGGCAGCCAAAATGCAGCCTGAATAGATAAAAACGTAACACATGATGGAGGTGAATCTCCACTTTAAAAAGTTTAGCCCTAAATATGTCCTTGACTATGTCAAAGAACTTCACAGAGCAAGAAGTTTGTCCCCTTTAACATTTTTCTTTTAGCTAAAATTATACTGGTACTGCATTATTATATTATCACAATGGTGTATTTTTTCTTCCCCTTTCTCTTCTCTCACATACACAAAATCAATAGAAAGAAATATTGAAAATGTCCTATTTTCCCTCTTTTATTATAAAAAGACTTCTGCAGCAGCCAGAGGTTGTGGGGTTTATGATTAAGCAACACTGCTAACAGGGCCTAGACAGATAGGAACATGAAATACAACAAAAGGTTGAAAATTATGACTGAATTTAGGGCTGTCTGAGCCTTGATTTTTCAATTCTGAACCCTTTTTTGAGTCTCTCATGGCCAGTGAAACAAGTTAATGGTGCTAGAAAATGAAAAGTCCTTTTTCTGTTTTGTCTTTTAATAATTTAAGGGCACCTCCAGCAACCAAAACAAATATATTTATCATTGCACACAAAGCCTTTAGGCGTGAACTCTAAAGAGGCACATTAGTGTCAATGCATCTGGTACACTGTCACTTTCCAGTTTAGTTTAACTCTTGCTTCTCCTTTTTTCCTGACACTTGTGTCTGAAGAGATGTTGCTTGGTGCTGGAGCTTTTTTTCAGAAAAGAAAAACAAGTTAAATAGATACTATTTATATAAAAATACAGAAGCATGCAAAAATCTCTTGGCAAAATTCAATAGTTTGACTATGCAGAAGATCATGTTCAACAGTAATAATGTACACACTTGATATAAGACCTGTGAAATAACAGCATCTCTTCACTTCTCATCAGTCTGCTTGCATGTGGGCTGGGTGGTTTTACTCACAATAAAGAAAAATTTGTACAGATGAACAACAAAATAACCCCTGGAAGGAATTTTTTCAGATTAAGTTATACATGAAGGATTAGAGCAGCAGCCGTGTTGTAGACAACAGGACTGCAAGCTTAAATCTGGAAGGACTGAAAAGATATAACCATGCATAAGAATCCTAGTGTTTGATATCCCTTCAGAAGCCGCATTTCATGGTGGAATTCTATTATGGAGATCAGCCTGGGGCAATGTTTCTTTTGCATCATTACATCCAGCAGCCCGCTCTAGATCCTGAAGCAAGTCAAGTCAGCAGTAAACGGGAAGAATTACTGCTCTGCATGTTAGTAAACAGTCTCGCAAAGGTGGAACCCTGAGAGTTCACAAACCCATTTTTACAGAAGGAAAAATAAAGGCAGAGCATCTGGGACAAGGTCGCACGGTAAAGTCATTGCTCAAGGCAGACTGAGATGTCAGCGCTTTTGGCTCCCAGAGCCGTGCTTTGAGTAGTGAACCAAACCCTCCCGTTCAGCAAGAAGTGAAATGTTAATGTCTGAGGAGCGGGGAGAGTTTACCTTGGCACATCAGCAGCACCGCAGGTTAATCAGGGTAACATCAGCACAGTGGCACTCCCAGAAGCCGAGAGATGCTGAACTGCAGCTGCAGTCTTGTGACAGCTTGCAAGGGTCAGAGAGCCCAGATGGCCCCAAATGTCCGGGAGCCAGCCTGACCTAAGGTGGGTGGCCCACAGGGGAACAGCACATCAGCATCCACAAGGAGTCCCTGCCAAAATACAGGCTGATCTGTGGGGCAGTACAATCACCCCAAGCACATCCTCATTCTCATCCAACAGACATTTGTGAGCAAACCAAGTGCAGCCGGTCCTGGAGCCAGGACGTGCCTGGGAGGACTGATTTTGCTGTCTTTAGCCCTAGTTTCAGTAATCAGTTCCCTTGGCTTCAGTGGCATCAGCCATTATTTACCTTACTGTGAAAGAAGCAGCAACACAGAGGAGGTTTTCAGTTTCCCACTGGAGTTCTGCCTTGGACACTGTCTTGCAGCCAAGCAGAATTATCAATCTCTTCTCCCGAAAGCTCTCCTCTCAGGGCTGGAAATCTTGAGATGCTGAAGGTCAGGAGATTTAAGGTACATTGGCAGAGCTCTATATCTCCAGCTTGCGTTATTCTGGGTGCTGGCCAATGCTATCAGTCTCTTGCCAAAAAGGAATAGCTATTATGGCATTGATTTTCTGCCACAAAAAAAACAGAGAGAGTGACTTCTAGTTAAATGCAACAGTAGAAAATGCTTCAGCCTTTTACTGCAAAAAAAGGCTGTGTCTTGGTCTGTGATGGCTGAGTCTGGACTAAAATATTTTCAACACCAGTTCTGCACAGAGGAATTAGAAAGAGCCAGTAGAAACAACTGGTATGCAAAGAGCAGATTTTAGAAGTTGTTACAGATTGATCTCAAATACCAGAGGCTCCCAGTGACAGCAGGAAAAATGGTAATAAAGCTAATACTTGTGCTGGAATGGTAACATTCCACAGCAGGTTCAGATCTGTAGGCTGTATCCCTCATAGATGGATAGGGCCACACCACAGCAGTGATTTTTTTCAGTGTTTCTCTGTTGAAAATTTTATCTGCTTATTAACAAACATAAACCCAGTCCAGGCTGCACCAAACACTTCAGCTTTAAACAAACAAAATCCATAGTGACAATAAACATTAGTCACTAAGTAATTCCTAAGCTTTGTTGACTATCCACATCACTTGGCCTCTGAGAATATCTTTTCCTGCTGGATTTCTAGTACATTCACCCTGTTTGGGCTAAGAACCTATATAATTCAAGTTTTTGGTTTTATTTTTGGCATGTCTTTTTTTTCCAGGGCTTGGCCAGAGTGCAGAGGAAGAAAAAGTATGAAAGAGATGGAGAGAGAGAGAGAGAGATTTGACAGTAAAATACACGAGATATCTAACCTGCTCTGAACCTTAAATAATCATCTACTTCAATTCAGTTTGAGCCATTGAGGACTTGAAGGGCCATGTTTTATTCTTATTTCTGCAGATTCAAAGAAGTCAGTGATAGTTTAAGCTCCCATTGTACAAGCTGAAAATGAACCTGAATTCATTGTATCCAAAAGCAGCCTAATCCATTAAAAAAAGGAGATAATTTAAAAATTCACAGTGACTTCTGCTGCTTGCGGTTTGCAAATAACACTGGACCTGTGCCACAGAACAGAGAAAACATGAATACAACCAGTACTTCAACTCACATGAGCCCCAGTTTAGGAGGGTGCTTCTGGCTTTATCCAGGGTAGGTGAAATAACCTTCCCTTAACTGCTTAAGTTAATCTCGGACAATCATGACAAACTGTTTCCCAGCTCTTTTACTCTCCCAAACAAAATTCAGTTTCATGCACTTGGTGCAGTTTTTGGAGCTGTCCTCTGCAGGACCAGGGTTTGGACTCAATGATCTTGGTGGGTCCCTTCCAATTCAGCATGCACTGTGATTCTGTGATTGGTTTGACCCTGTATTTTCACACAGATCTGGTTCTCACCATCTCCCTGGTGGTACCCACAGCAGCACTTGTCCTGGGAGATGAATTGAGGTGGAGACAAACCCTCGGAAATGACTATGGGCAGCTAAAGATACACTTTCAAACCTTTCCATGCATCTAATCTCAAATGTGTTCTGCTTTCCAGAAAGCCTGGTAGAGGGTGGGAGGAGTCAGTAGTGCCAGCCCCAGCCTCCCCACACGCTTGGGCTCTCAGTCCCATGAATGTGCCAGTGTTGAGCCAATAACTCCTCTTTGCAATATAAAAATGGGGTGGGGCTGAGGTCACCACCCAGCCCTGTGCAGAGGCCTCACACCTCCTTCATCCACAGGAGCTGTGTTTCTCAGCCACAGCTACAAAGGTTGGCTCCCGAGCTCAGCCTGTATCTGTGACTCATGCTCGCAGCCCCAGCAGCTTTTAATTCAATCCCAGGTGTGCTAAGCACTGGCCATCATCACCAATATATGTGAAATGGTTGTATTAATCTAGTTACAACATACGAAGGTAGGACAGAGTCATTTCTCAGTAATGAATCACAGTCATGGAGATTTGAACATGGGGATTGAAAAGGAAATTAAAGTCGAGTTTCCTGTATGGCTCATTCTCCAGCCCAGTATCAGCTCAGACAGGAGAGAGGTTTCTTTTTGTTCATTAATAGCAGGGGCAGATCCAGCAGCCCTTCCTGTCGACTGTACCCTGTCCTGGACAGCAGTGACCACATGATGCCACTCAGGATTGGTGTCGGAAGTTCCCCAGCTGCTGCTCTGCAGTGCCTGTGGCACCAGTGTGTCTTCTGTCACGCAGATAAAGCATCAGCTTCTGGCTTCAGATGTAATTAGGCACAAACCTAACGACTTAGATGAACCATGGTTCATTATAAAATACTCATCTCTGAGAAAGAATCCTAAATTAAACCCCATGGGTCCTACCTGGCCATGACAGAGAGGGGTCTTCAGGGGTCCTGGTGCAGGAAGAATAAGGACATACCTGAGCAGCTACTTACCTTTGTAAGAACTTAACAATTTTTGCTTTTTCTAGACCTCTGAATAATGAGCAACACAGTAATCATGTTAAAAAGGACTTTAGGGCATGACCAGCCGCATTCAGTGTCAAGCATAACAGCCCTTGGAAGTGCTTAGTCACACTTTAACTCCTGTTATTATTTTCCAAGCCTGTGTTTAACTCAGACAAAAAAGTGCCTTTTTCTCACCCAGTGCAGTGTTGCCAGTATGTTTAACCATAACCTCCCACAACAGCAGAAGGGCAGGTGTTGCACCTTCTTTCACTAATGCAAAAGACACAGGCTGATAAAATTGTCTCAAGGTTTCACATGATTGTTGCCTTCAGAACGCCTACGCCCAGGGCCAGCTTTTGCATCGATGTCCCTCTGATACCTTAGGTGAAGAACTACCCCATGAAAATTTGCTTTGCTAACTACTACAGGACTCAGGAGCTGTAAGAACCAGTAAAGCAGAGAGATCTCTGGAGAGTAAAAGGGTGAAGAAAGAAATACAACAGAAAGAGGAGGTAGATACTCTCTCACATACCACTGAAGGGTGACAGCTCCTTTCCCAGATAATGCCACAGTCCTAGCCAAGGGCTATTCTTTTGATCTTACAAGGCTGAAGATGTAGGATAAAGCCAACAGATCTGAGAAATCACAGTCCTAGAGAGGGGGAAGACGATATTAGATTAACACACCCAAAATGGATGTGTAGACATCCAGAAGAGTTCATATTATATTCATAAATAACAGGCAAAACTTTAGTGTCACAGCGTGTTTACAGTCTTTACTGCGTAAATCCCCTCTGCTCTGAAGGTTTTTGTTGCTCTAGCAACAAAAGGGAGGGAAAGGAGAAAATAGAGAAGGGGAAATGAAAGGAAGGAGCAGAAAAGATAGTCTAATTGATAGGAAAGTTCAGAAAATCAAAAAAGGGGAAAAGTAAACTGAAAGAACTAGTGGAGTTTTTTTGGAGAAAAATACAAATATATATCAAAAAATAGAGCTGCAACTTCTCAAAAATATGAAACAGAATAGCTTTCAAATTAGTGTTTTCACAGCTGCAGGCTACAGAGTTTATTGCTTGCAGTATGAAACCTAATGATGTGATGAGAAAAAAATCTGCAAACTCTTCCATCCAGCCCTAGATAGACTGACAGCCCTAGAGATCAATGTCCATTATTAACTTGCTGACTTCACGCACAGCAAGGCAGAGCATGAAGTTCTCTGGTTCTCTTCAAATTTGGCTTAATTGGATCACCTACAGGATGAGAGGATAATTTAGCATGCATGGCCAGCGGCAACTTCATTGCACCCCTGAGCCTAGAACAAAGGCTCTGGCTAGGAGGGTGTGGACATCTAAGCAGTAAGATGCCCTGGGACCATCTGTCCATGTCTCGAGTCCCTCTGATCACACAGGAGAGGGCAACTGATCCAGTCACTATTGTTCTGAACTGTCTCCAATCCTGTGGCTCAGAAGAGAAATGCCCATGTCAGACTCCTTTTGATGGAATCCTAATGAGAATTCAAAGGGAAAGGACCAAGCTTTTACCTCCAAACCATTCTCCTTAGGGATTTAATCTAACCCCACTGAAAGTAATTGGAGTTTTCTATAATTTCAGTTGGTGCAGTACCAAATCTACACAGTCAGAGATGGGTTAGGGTCACAGATCACATGTGTTGTGTTTTCTTCCTTTGATCATCACTCAGGAAATTTGTCCTTACACAGAAACATCCTCCAGCAAAGTCTCCTACTGGAGTTTGCTTCTAGAAAATTAAAAAAGCCCTTGATTTTCTTAAAAAATCGTGCTTTAAAAAAAATGTAAGCCGTCACGTGAAATTTCACAGAATTTTGTTCACTAGTAATAGTGAAAGTAACTAGAAGAGCTGCAAAGAGTTTAAACTATCATTTAGCAGACAATTCATGGTTTAGAACCCGGTTTCTCAAAGGAAGAAAGAAGCAGCTCTATCATCTCATCAGAGAGAGACCCAAGGTCACCTTTATCCCTTGACTGCACCCCCACCACCACCCACCCCCACCATGGTTTTGGTGTCTGGCTGCCCAAACAGATCTGCTGGCAGAAGTCTCCAGTCAGGCTTTTCCTGGGTGGCCCCTGTGCTTCAGTCAGTCCCTGCAGACCCCTGGTCCCGTCTCCATCAGCTGCTTCTTTGAATCTATTGACCATGGTGTCAGAGTAATGAGGCAGGAGTTGTCTGTGCAGCCGCTGACTCCATTATCTCACACAATATCAGGAGTGAAAAAATGGCTGCTGGGTTTTTTAATGGTCTGCCAGAAGAGCCTTGTCGATAATAATTCTTTAGCTGGGTTTGCTGGAAATTACAGCCATCTCCTCCGCTCCAGCATCTTGCAGTTCTGTGGGAAATAGTTTTGAAACAGCTTCTCCTGCCTTGGAAAAAAAAGAATAATGAAAAAAAAAAAGCAAGTTTGTCCATGCTGAACATGTCTTCCTCTCTCTTAAGCAACAATAAACGAGACTCTCTGGTTTCTTATCTCTCACTCTCCTGCCTTATTATTTAGGAGTCAGTACTAGCAAGACCCTCTCTGGTTCACAGTTACAGTTTTGGATTTATTTGACTGATCCCAGCACACTCCTGGATCCCCGACTGCAGCTCACTAATGCACATCTCAGCAGCACCCTGTGACACGGGGCACTCTCAAAGGGATGAGCAGCTGAAAATCCTGCTTCTGTCATGTTCCCTCTGAGCCAAAGTCAGCACAGCATCAGCACGTCCTGCTCCCCACAGAACCTTCCGCAGGTCCCACGCTGGGCCATGCAATGCTCCACAAGCCTTTTGATCTCACACATGATGCAATAATTGCCTAAAAATCCCCACCCCTGCTGTAACTGAATCTGTGCTTGATTCCTCCTTGTATTACAAGAGTTCTCTGTACCACTGTTAGCAGCTTTTTTCCCACGTTATTCTGCACTTAAAAAAAAATGAGAGACCCTGGGTATGAACTGCTGGCTTCTTTAGTGTAAAACCACTCTCATCTAAAGCTTGTATGAAATTTCTTGTGGGGCAGAGACTCAGCTGATTTGAATCTGAGCTCTTCTTTCGACTTAAATGGTAGTCATGCCACATTACACCAAGTGCAGCTCTGATTTGGGGTATTTAATTCACTTCTCCTCTAGATATTGTGCTGGCCATCTCTTGAGATATTTCTTGCAAGTTGTCCCCTCCCATGGGTTCCAGAGAGAAATAAACTCTTCCTTCTATTATTTTAATGACATGCAAAGCTCTTCTTGGCATTTCCTACCACTAATCAAAATAAACAGACTCTCTCTTACCTCAAAATCTTCAGTAAAAATCCTGTCAGGTAAAGCTGGGACTGCAAGCAGTGCATCAGTGTGGTGGCCTGGTCATTTGGCAAGGGCAGGGTCTGGGGGGAGGGGTGGCCAAACTCAAACATGGCACCTGTGTTGTGGGTCTAAGTGATGGGAAAACAGTGCTGCTTTAGACCTGACAGAGAGCAGACAAAAAGTCCTGCATCATCCCTCAAAGCCAGCTCTGCAGCATGACATACTCGATTCAAGAAGCAGCCGTGAATCAGGAGGAGCAGTCTGAGAGTGGAGCACCTACAAATCTTCCAGATAGAAATGTTAATGTCATCTGTAGGATCCAGAGAAGTCACTGATTGGGCACACTGTGAGGAGAAGAGAATGGATTTCTCTATGGCTCGAGTTAAAGGAATGGAAAATGGAGGACATCCCACACCAGTGGGATGGCCAAGAATCATAGAATGACAGAACAGTCTGATTCGGAAGAGACCCACAAGAATCATGAAGTCCAACTACTGGCTTTACAAATGACCACCCCAAGAATCACTCCATGTGCCTGAGAGTGTTGTCCAAAAGCTCCTTGAGCTCTGTCAGGCTTGGTGCTGTGACCGCAGCCCTGGGGACCCTGTTCCGGTGCCCAATCACCCTCTGGATTTTCAAATATCCAACCTAAACTACCCCGACACAGCTCCATCTGTGTCCTCAAGTCCTGTCACTGTCACCACAGTGAAGAGATCAGTATCTGCCCCTCCTCTTCCCCTCACAAGGAAGCTGTAACTGCAGTAAGGTCTCCCCTCAGTCTTCTCCAGGCTGAACATGCCAAGCATCCTCATCTTCTCCTCATACAGCTTCCCCTCAAGGCCTTTCACCATCTTTGTTACCCTCCCTTGGACACTCTCTAGTGGGTTTGTATCTTTCTTACATTGTGGTCCCCAAAAGTGCAGACAGAACTCGAGGTGAGGCAGGAGAAGACTGGGAGAGTGGTGTTTGGAGAGGGCTTGGAGGCAAGGAGTGTGGGACACATAAAGAAAGCTACATTGCCAAGTCCTTAGCTGATGCCGTGTGTCTGCCATAGCAGGGAAAAGCACCCAAAAAGTGGCAAGTAGTGGAAGGTAGGAGGAACCACAGAGGAGGGCAAGGGAGTGGTGATGGGGAAAGGATTCAAGATGGAAAAAGCAGATGAAGACCATTGTTCAGAAAGAAAATCTCCACCAATGCTTAGGAAGCCAAGAGGAACCACTTCCAGAAGGAACACTACAAAACAACAAAACTTCCTCCAAATCAAAGAGCTTTCAGAGAAACTATGAATGACAAGACTCAATAAAACGTTGATTTTTGTGGGAATAAGTTCACCTCCTTTTAAGCTCTCAGGCTAAAACACCAGCTGCTTGCAAGGCCTGTCAGCCCCTCTCTCCTGTCCTCCAACCAGCAGGCTAAACACAACAAGTTTGATGTCATCTCAGCGCATGCAAAGCCAAGAAGGGCTAAAGATTGTTTACTGTCTGTGGACCATCTTTTAAACTTGGCAATCAGTCTGTTTTAAAACTGGCTGCCACACAGCAGAGTTGGGAATTCTTTGCCTCATCTTTTATTCTGTTTTTTCCTGAGTTTTTCCTCAGACAGGGACAGACCCCTCACTGGTGAAGTCTCCCATCTACTTCCAGGCATTCTGTCCTGGATCACAGTCCTTTAACAGAGTTAAACTCAAACCATTATAAAGCAAACTGAATTCAACATGCACATATTTGCTAGATAAATTGAATTTTCTTTCACTCAGTTAATTAGGATAAGCTTCTATCCTCACATCAACTGTTTTGCATTCGTACGCAGACACGGCCTCCTCTTCTTCTCCCTGCAATTACCAGCAGCAGGCCAGCAGATCTGCAGACATACAGCTCATGGCTTCTCTGTGGCTCATTCAAAACCACCTTCTGGTTCTCACAAGACTCTTCCTAGACTTTGATATCCAAAACCTCCCGGAGAAGGCATCTCAGTTATCATTGTCACATCTCAGGCCTTCGAAAGTAAAACCTACCAAAAAAAAAAAAATCAGAAAAAAACCCATTCAAGAAAGAAGAAAGAAAATTGTTAAAAAAGAAAACATTTTTCTTCTTTTTCACCTTGCCCCAAACAGATAGCTTCAACCCTCTTGCAGGCCAGCACAGATTAGTTTAGCAAATCAGAAATAAAAAGTCACCTAGAAAACACCCATCCTGGGACTTGGTGGTGCTGTGGTTGTTACCCCATCTCAGTAGCAGGGATAGTCACATGCACCTGTCTTTCAAAGTCCTTCATTATACGCCAAAGCACAGAGCCACAGGACACTATTAATTTATTATTATTATTATTATCATCCAAAGTTTCCTGTTTGCCGCATCCTAAGACACTCCCAAAGAGTGGTTATTCAAAGAGGGGAGCTCAGTTCGCAATGAACACCTTTCTTTTTCAAAGTTTAAACATCGTATCAAATCTTCTTTTCTGTCCCTTCTCCCCCATGTGTTCCAGAGCCCTAAAGTGCGATGTTATTGCTTTTAGCTGCACTAAGATCTGAAGAAAAAGGCCAAATTCACTCATCTACCCTCATCGACTTAGCCCAGTCCTTCCAAGATAGATGCAAGCGCACAGGAGCCTAAAGCACCGCAAAAGCTGAATCTTAGTCAGAGATATTTGGTTATACCAAGGTCCCAAGAACATCCTTACCTAGCGGCAACCTTTGTCTTTCAACTCTTCTTCCATGTGTTTCCCTTTGAATCTGAGTCCATGCAGCTTCTTAATCAAATCACAAAATAATCAGCTAGTGATTACATTTTAAGGGATAAATAGCACCAGACCAGCATTAATCACTCATTACACCCCGTGTGGGTGGCTAATTCCCAAGGACTTCCAATAAAATCTAGAAAGTGCTATGTTTTTCCTTGAACGCCGTAGCCTTCATCCGAATGAAATGGAATTTTTTTCTCACGTCTAATTTGTTAACACTGCAGATCTCAGAATAGATATTGGCAATGTTGCTAATAAAAACATTTTAAAGTTATTGCCCTCATTGAAGTCCTATAGGATTTTATTAGAGCTAATGCAATTCTCCCAGACTCTAATGGTAAAACCACACTTTTCAAATCATCTTACAGGCATATCACTGCCATTACTGTACTTATTGGTTTCCTTAAATATCAAAATATATCAAGGAGGAGAAAGAGATTGTTTAAGCAGGTACATTTTCCACAAGACATTGTATCAACCACGCTCTAGCATAGCTCTAAAATCAATAGATTCATATCTCGGACACAAAAGCAGGAAAGGTCAGGAGGTGGGTTATTGTGAACTAGTTGGTGATCAATCCTGGCTGAAGACATAACTTTTCTGTTCCCATTACTACAGAAAACTCCAGCCCCCACCACATTTTGTTGTGTTATGCTTTTCCCATTATGCAATGTAGTTTTAAGAAGTGTACCCTACAGATTGTGACTGCTTTACTAATATTCTCATCAAGCCAAAGTGTTCAGTTGTTGCAGCACAGTGGGTGGAGGGGGGGGAATATAATCTTTAAAAATAGATCCTAAAGTCTTTACTTAGACTGCATAAAAAATTTCTTAAAAAAAATTTAAAAGAAATCTAAGCTACCACACACTCCCCCATTCGTCTGAAAGTGATTTGTTGGCAAGAATAGAAATTTGGTTTCCAAGGTACGGTGAAAGAGCATAGAGACAGCCTGAGGAATGGGATAAATATGCCATATTTCTCAGTTACACAAGGTGCTGTAGCTAAGGGGAGAGGCAAAGGGGGTACCAGTATGAAGCTGCTTGCCAAAAACGCCCCAGAACATTTGCATGTAATGCCTTGTGTTGGAAAGTGGAGTACAGGTGTGACTCACTGCTGAGGCAGCCGTGCCAGCCGCTCTGCACAGACCCTGCAGGGCTGAGAGATCCTTTACAGCTTGCTCAGAAAAATTCCATGTGCCGGCTGCTCCTTGAATGGGGACAAGCTCCCTCCTGCTTTCACAGAAGGACCCAGTGACACTTGCATTGCTTGTGATCCTTCAATGGGTCTGAGTCCTGCAGGAGTTTCTGGCAGCACTGGTGCCTTTGCTGCAAAAAATCAGTATTTGGAGACATGCAGCCCTGTACCACCCTTTCACAGGCTGTGAGCTCTCCTTGCCTGCAGAAACACAGCCAGAGCTGCCAGATGTACCAAGGGACGGGGAGGGTTTCCATACGCACCTGAGGCCAGGAGAGGGATGGTGAAAAGTCGGGTGTGGGGGCATGAAACCCAGATCCTTGGGGTGACTTTTCCCTAAAGAGCTCCTTGTAAGAGAAGGGGGATTTAATTCTACCTTAATTTGCACATGGCTCTGAAGCTCCTGCTGAGCCTGGGGCAAAGCATCAGAAATTGTGGGAGAAGGGTTTGGATGAGCAGTCACTCACTTCACATGCTGAGATGCTTTGTGGGAGTCACAGCCTGTGGTGGGATGAGTTTCACAAAGACAGGAGCATTCTCAGAGCTGTTTTCCATTGAGATATCTGTTCTCATGCTCAGCCTGCAGACCAGAGGCTCTCAGGTGGATGTCCACCCATTTTTCAGGTGCTCGGGTCAAGCCTGCCTGGGCTCATGTTGCAGCTTGGTCTTTGCCAGTTCTCCATGAAGGGTCCCTTTTGCCCCTGTGCACCCAGAGGATCCTGGTACCCAACAGCAAAGGGGACATTGCCACCTCAGATGGAAAGTGGGGCTAAAATGGGTTGTGAATGAGTCAGAAATGAGAGACAAAAAAACAACAAAAGTGCTGGAGAGGAGAGAGCAGTGTTCTTCAGGCTACCATGCCTGGAGTAGCCCTGGGAAGGCTCCAGTACCTGAAGTAAAGACCGGATTAACTGTGTTGATCACTTTTTCATGCCTCGCTGTGAGGTTCACTTTGTGACCCAGCTTTCTTTGCAAGGTCCTTTCTCCAGGCACCATTTTTAGCATAAAAAATTGCTTTAGCTGTCAATCAATCCGTCAATCAATCAATAAACCAGCCTCATTGATGTTAAACCCTTACCCTTATTGGGATATTACCTGCAAACTGATACACAACAATGGATAGTGTACATTCCATTTCATTCCAACTTCTTCCCTTCAGGAATAAGAGATCTCAGCTCTTTCTTATGCAGAGAAGCCCCTCAACCCACATTTCTCATTCCACAGCCCATGTGGGCTTCTGCTCAAGCTTGTGAGTGATGTGAAGGTCAACCAAGGGCAAGGAGATGCCCTGGATGCATCACAGAGAAAACACCCAAAGTCACTCACAGATACATATTTTCTTCTCCTGTGATAACTACAAGTCCCTTTGCATTCCTGGTTTACTCTGTAAAAACTCCAGCCCTGGACCCTTTGCTTTTTCCAGGTGGGCCCAGCTGGAAGCACCTACAAACTTCTGTGGTGGGGTGGGGAAAGACACCAACTTTCTGTGTGTCCTTCCAGCCTGTTGGAATGCTGGGGGGAAGGATGAAGAGGTTGAAAGGTATCAAGACCTAGGCATATCTTTCTGTGAACAGCTTACAGTGTACCCAAAGCTTCTTGCGGGTTATTTTGAATTGCATCCTGTAAGTCAATAAAAGAAAAAAAGAGACAGACATAGGACACCAAACACACTTCTTGTGCCTCCACCTAAAACCATAGCACAGAAATCCCCCAGCTCCTGCGTGGCAGTGGGCTGCACAGCCCTGATCTATCCCTTGAGCAGAGATATTTCTCAGGGTTACTTCTCGAGGCTGAGAGACCCTTTACCCAGCACCTGATATTTAGAAGGAGATAAGCAATATTTCACATTGGGCCTACAAGTACATTGTATGCTAGCACCATATATCCAGCTATAGGTTATTTATTTGAAGTGAAGTAAATAGTAGAGTGTTTGACCACTTTTTAAATCACTTTCGAAATCACTGTCATATCCCTGTCTAAATTATCATTCAAATCATCACCTAAATCACCATTAAATATTTGTCAAGTCATTGTCAACTCATTGTTAGATCATTGTTTAACTAACATTCCATTATTGCTTAATCACCAGTTGATTTTCACTCAATCACCAATTAATTTCCATCTGATCATCATTTGATCATTAATAAAAACTTTAAGTCAACCCCACAGCTATGACTTCTGATAATTCTCCTGTGACAGAAGTCTCAAGGGCAAACTGAGGGGACATGGTTAAGTAAAGCAATTTTGGCACATTTAGCCCTAAACCCCCCAGCCGTGCCCAAAGGTCACCTCACTGAAACACCACACTCTGTGGAGCGTGGAACTCCACTGAAGCTGAGCTGGAAATGCATATGATTCACAACACAGATAGCATCTAATGGTTGGGTTATTTCCCTTTAATAAACCTTTCCTGAACCCAACAATTTTTCCTCTCTGTGTCCCCACCCCTCATCCTGCTTCCTCCAATGAAGGCATTTCCTATTGCGGCCACAGGAATGCTCCATCACTGCACCAAAATTTCCTACAGCTTTCCCAACATTTGTCCTCCGAAATGCCTGAATCTGTATGAAGGCTTTCACACAGCTGAATAGCTCACAGAAAAACTAGGAGAAGAGCGCAGTAAGATGTTGAAAAGTCAACCAGCAGGTAGCTGGATCAGCTCTGCTCCTCATTCCCTGAAAGAAGTTGATGTAAAGCTCTGTGGGGTGGAGGGTGGGGAGTGGAGGAGGGAATGGGACATCCCTATGTTGAAGCAATGCTCTGCCTCCCCTGCACTCAGCCATCTCTAGTTTCAGCTACAGGCTTTTGTTTTGAAATCCCTAATTTTCATGGCGTGTTTACTGATTTGAGCAGATAAAGCCTTAGGTAGAACAAATAGCTTATTAACTTTCAGGAGAGTTATATTTCTTCCCGATTATATAATTTGTTGCAGAGCTATTCTAGGTTTGGGTATTAAACCACATTTTTAATGTTTTTTTTCCCAGTGGGTATAAACATTGGTTATTCCTGGGTGGAGGAACATTATTGTTGCAAGCCTTGACTGTGTCCAGTCTCACCTGGAACATGGGGAAAAGGTGCAGCTCCGGTGACGTGGTGGGTGCTGTCATTTGTGTTCTGCTCACTGGAAAGGTCCCACCCAAGCCCTGTTTGTACTCAGTGAACATGGGGTGTCCCTGCTGCAGTGATAAGGGGGAATGGGTGACACTGGGATGGCACTGCAGGACCAGCAGTGCTCATCTGGCCCATCCAAGGGCTGCAGGATCTGGCTGGAGGGATCAGTGCAGGTGACTTCAGGCTGTGCTGTGCAGCTCCTGGGGGAAACAGCAGCACTGCTTTTCAGAAGGATTATTTTTCATTTGATTTGACTTTTTTCTTGCCAGTAAAAGATTCCTGCAAACACTGAGCTTTTAAATTAAAGGGAGTTAATGAAAGTGTACCTGTGGTAACTATTATCAGATCCCTTGTACATTCAACAGTCGCATTAAGATGATTTCTTATTATCTCTAAATCCATTCCAGAGGTATGTTCTAGCTGTTACAGCCCTCCTGTGCACCATTGCAGGTGCAGGTTTGCTGCCCAGCATGGCAGATAAAATACTGTCCAACTGTGTTGCTACAGCCCTGACTTGGTTTTTAAGGTTTTTTTCTGAGACGGATGAGCTGGGGCGTACCAGGAGCCCTGCTCAGCCTTGCCTGTGGATAAAGCATGTTCTTGTACCCATGTCCCTGGGGCATTCCTAATGCAAATGGATACTTCACCTAAAAGCAGAGATCTTCTGTTCTAAGAACACCAATGTAGTTTTCAGCTGAGACTGTGCTGCGTTTTATGAAACAATATCAAACAAGACAGAAATGGAATATTGTTTTGGTGTAGACAAGGCTGCTGCAGCCACTCCAGTCCCCTGAATGGATTAGGCAGGGTTTGCTAGCAAGGCAGAGTGTCCAAAATATATTTGGTGAATTGTCAGTCACAGGTAGCCCATGAAATACACATTTTCATACAGCAGTCACTTCATTTTGATTGAACCAGGCTTTCATCCCTGAGCTCTTCTCTCTGATACAGATGGGGAGTTTTGCCACTCTTTTAGTTTTGGTCCAATTCTGAGTCATTGATTGTTCCTAATTCACAACACTTGTTTTTTTCCAGGTGGGGATGTTTCTTTACTGAGAGGTCAGGTCAAACACTGGAAGCAGCTTCCTAGAGAACTGGTGAGTGGCCCAAGCTTGTCAGTGCTTAAGAGTCATTTGGATAACGACCTTAATAATTGCTTTAATTTTTGGTCAGCCCTGAAGTGGTCAGGCAGTTGGACTGGATGACCATTGTAGGCCCCTTGCAACTGAAATAGCCCCTTCCCTTCCCTTCCCTTCCCTTCCCTTCCCTTCCCTTCCCTTCCGCTTTTGTTGGACCCACAAGCACAAGGTGCACCACAAGCTCAAGGTGCACCAACGAGCTGAGGCTGGCTGGTCAATGTGCTCCCTTGCTCATGTCACTGGGGTTGTTACACACTCTGGTTACCACTGCCTGCAGCTCCAGAGCCTCCTCTCTTGATGTGAATTACAGCATCCACAAGACAGAGGCTTGAAAACAGTAAGGAGTTGCCTTTTTATCTTCAGGTAGAAGTGAGAAAAAGAGCTGCTGAAGTGTTTCCTCCTGGGAAAGACTGTAGAATAAAAATAAACTTTGGGTCAAAATAAGCAAAGCAGTATCTACGCGTGTGAGGCAGTTGTCTTTCACTCCTGAGCTCTGTGGGTTGGTCTGAGGAACTCTGTCCTTCTAGGCAGCAAGACTCTGCCCTCAGATCCCACCCCCCTGGACACAGGCAATATTTGGGATGTTCTGAATGTGGCAGAGGGCCACCACTGCTTTGGTGCCATGGAGCTGAGGGGTGGCTGTGCCCATCTGCGGTGCCAGGGCCTGATGTGCCCTCAAGTGTTTGGAAGAGGAGCTGGGAGCCCCATCACAGTGCTGAGGGAGATGTGACATTTAGCAAAGCTTAACTTCTTGCTGCATGGCAGCGCCTCACATTCAGCATTTCACATGAAGCACTGAGTATAAAGATGTTGTCACTAAGCAACAAAACACGGATTTTGCAGGAGATAGTAAGGTGATACTAAACCTTCTCTCTTCCTGCCTCCTCTCCAACGCATGAAGGCCTCCAGAACCAGTCTTACCTGTGTGCTGGTGGGGAGCCTGCGGGAGGACTGGTAGATGAGGGAAGAGAAGACGAGTATTGTGGACTGATTCAAACCAAACGTGCCAGGTGTGAAGGGAGAGCCCAGACAGGCAGGGGTCCTACTGTTCTCTCAGTGCCTAACCTCGAAATCAGGCAGGCAGCTGAGCAGGGCAGGAGATGGACAAGCCATGAGAGGCACTTGAACACAGAGAAGAGGGACTTCATCCACAGCACAGGACTCAGGACTCTCTCAGAGCACTCCAAAACCTGGGAGTAGAACAAACAGGAAAAATGGTACGGTCTACTTGCAGAAAAGTGACACTGAACAGTGAGGCACTATGAAATAAATAAATCTGATGTCAGAAAAAAATTCCCTGAAACTGAAAATCTAAAGAAGCAAGGGGAAAAAGAGGTTTGGAACTGAGCCACAGAGCAGTGAGCAAGACTGGTGCAGGGGCTTTGTCAGTATTGAAAGCAGACATCTGCCTGGTCTGTGATCTATGCCCAGCATTGCTGCTCTTTGCATTGCCACCAAAACAACCAGCCAATGTCCCCAGCACGATGAGCAGAGGCAAACTGACCCAGTGATGGTGATGGGTGGCACATTTCCATTAGTGTCCCGCATGTGCAAACAGATAGAGCGTCACCTCCCAGCTGCCAAAACACTGCTGCCTTATCTACAGTGCAACCAGGGGTGCAGGGAACAGAGAGAGGGAAAATATGACCGTGCTCGTTTGGGAACAGCTCAAAAAGCCTCTCAGCCGAGGGTCTCATCAGGGCAGGTTTGCACAAAGCTGAGATAAAGCTGCTGCAGGTTTCCCTCTTCCCCCGGACATTTCACATGGGTGGTCCCCAGGAGAGCTGTATTTCCCCATCATGTGGCTCCTTGCTGACAGGCTGCCTGGTGCCCTGATTGCCCAAAAGGTCACCGTGCACCTGGCCCACGGTGGGGGTAGTGGAAAGGAAAAGTACTGGGAATGAGCCACAGTCCTCGTGTTTGTACCACAGCAGCTGAAGAGTCCATGTACAAACCTGAACGCCATGGAACTGCATCCTGGATGGGGAGGGAAAGGGGTTTGCTCTGTCTGATCTCCAAAGAAATGAGTCTCCTGTGTTTGGAGTTGGTGTTTAGAGGTATCTCCTTGGGTCCTTTGAAACTTTTAAACACATTTGCTAACTTCATCCATATTTGATAGGACAGGACACAGCCATTTACAGGACAAGGGGAAATGGCTTTAAACTGAAAGAAAATAGGTTTAGATTGGGTATTAGCAAAAAATTCTTTACTATGAGGGTGCTGAGGCCCTGGCACAGGTTGCCCAGAGAAGCTGTGGATGCCGCATCTTTGGAAGTGTTCAAGGCCACGTTGGATGGAGCTCTGAGCAACCTGGGATAGTGAAAGGTGTCTCTGCCCATGGCAAGGGGGTTGGAATGAGATCCTTAAGGTTCCTTCCAACCCAGATCATTCTGTGGTTCTGATTTATCTTATCTGAATGCACTGGTCTCGTAAGTGGATGCCTCCATCTCAACTCGTCACCGTGGCCTCTCTTTACAGCCACTGGCGAAAACCAGGCATTTCAGGTTGGAAACTTTCCTGATGCAGGGTGGGTGTCTCCTTACAGAGCCCCCTTGTCCTGTGGATTTTTTGGGAAGCACAGCTCATGTGGCTCCTGTTCATACCCAATGTTTTTAAATAAAGAGGTTTGTGTTAACAACACCACTGATCCCTCCTGTTGTTTTTCTCAAGAGAGCTTGTGTGACCCCGAGCCCCCAGCACGGGCAAGGTTCAGAGGACGTGATTTTATACTGAAACCAACAGCAGCAATATTTGAAGAGCTACACAGAAAGGAAAATCTGGTAGATTTTTCCAATACTTGTGTTGAAAATAATATCCCAAAGCTTTTACACCTATTTTGTCTTATTTTTGTGCTAAATTAAATGCACATTATCCACCTATCACCACATGCAAGTGGCTTACATTGATACACAATTCAAATACTACAGACCTGGGCCAGGTCTCTGCAGTGCCCTCCTCAAGAGACGTGTAAAGACACAGCCCTGGCCAGGACTACAGCCAAGAGGGGAAAGACAGGAGCACCTTCTTTCTCTTCCACTTATAAAGAGAGTCTTGTGAAACTCAGCTCTGCATGGAAGTGAGAGATGGGATGGGATGGGATGGGATGGGATGGGATGGGATGGGATGGGATGGGATGGGATGGGATGGGATGGGCAGGCTTTATGCCTTCCTTCAGGTTTATGGAGGATGCCGTGGTAGGGAAGGACAATTCTTACCTGGTCTGCTTTGTGTTGGGGCTCTGCAGTGATGGCATCTTCTCTGGTGACATCTTCCATGCAAGCAAATGCCCAGAGCTGGCTGTAGAGTTCATTTTAATAAATTAAATTATCCTGTTCAAGTCTTATTTCATGGCTCTTCTGTTCTTCTCTCTGCTTAATTTACATTCAATTTACCTTTGCTTTGTGGTCTTTCCAGGGACCTGCAGACACCTGGCAAGGTGACATCCTGCTGGAGTGACATCCTTCTGCATCCCTGGAGTCCATACCCCCAAAACACACAAACCACATTTGCAGCAGAAGGGAGCACATCCAAACACTGTATGTGTTCCATAAATCCTTTTAATTCTCAGAAGCCTGAGGCCTTTCTTAAGCCAGAGGTGAGGTAAAGCACAATCATTATTAAACTGGTGAATTGAGAGTTGGAGAGGCAGGTGTTTTTTTGGTTTGGGTTGGGTTTTGTTTTTAGGAATAAATAAAAGGATGAAAGGGGCAAAAGTTCCCTATTTCACGGTTCCTAAGGTCACACTTAATATTAAGGTTCCATTTAGAAAGAGCACATAATTTCTTGATACACGTTGAGGTGACTGATGAATCATTTATTGTGTTTTGCTATTGAACTGCTGGTCTCCAGAGCTGTGATTTAACCATCCATAATACCTGCAGCTGCCGAGGACACGGCCATCGATAATGCTGGAACACAAAGTATTTGTGTGCATAACGTGCTTACCGCATCTAACATTTATGAATGCTCTATAAACAATTTATAAATGAAATCTTAATGTACAGCGTAACCTATTTTTAACGTTGTGGCAGTTGCATAAGCCATCTCACCTTGATCCATCTCAGTTAACTTTGGGCACCTTGTGGACGTGTCTCTGTTCATAGCCCTGTACCACTTCCCTCTGCATTTTTTTCCCTCCCTTCCTCCCACTGCTCATTTACCCCTGTTCTGCCCCAAAAGTTCTGGTCTGGGATGCTGCAACCTCACAGGCTTCTGTGTGATGATGCAGCTTCACATCAGCAACTCGCTCACATGTGCACACACTAAAGGAAAACACTCCCCTGCCTTTTCTTTCCCTTTCTCAACCCAAACCCACTGCATGGGTTCAGCCTCATGTGGCCACACAAAGAGGTGAACCAGGCAAAGGAATGGGGAGGGAATGGCATCTCTGCTCTGGATATGAGCTGTTGGGAAAGGAGGTGGAAGGCAGATGTCCGAATCAGACCATGGCATCACTTCAGCCATCGGCCTGGACCAGTTTGTAAGAACATGGGCAGACTTTGGAAAGCAGAAGGGCCCCGTTTCTGACATAGATTAGTGATGACATCCTCACAGTCATTAACAAGACTCTCATTGTTAAAGTGTTTCAATAGCTGGCCTGATTTCTCTCTGGCAGTGTCTCCATTGTTTTGTTCAAGCTGAATCCAGGCTGAAGAGGGGCTGAAATTGCCCTTCTCCAGCCACGGTATCAGAGAACGCTGGGCTGTAACAAATTCTTCTCTGCAGAGGATCCACTGCTCCCTCATCATAGAAATGGTGCTGTGCTGCCTCACTGTTAACATATGCCTTCCCTTATGCCAAGTGATTTTCTGAGCAGCTCCTGAGGAGTTTTCCTGTGGCTCTGGAGATGGGGAGGCTGGGAGGATGTGCAGGCACCAGCCCTTGGGAGAGAAACACTTGGAAGCGCAACTGCAAGCAGGAGGTGGCTGAGCACTGCTTTGCCTGGTGCACAGCGACTGGGGACAGCACCGGGGACAATGTGGCTTCCCAGGCAAGCCTGTGCATCTGCTTTACACCTCCAGGGTGCATTGCTGTGGTTGGTATAGACACACAGTGAGCACATCTTGGCCTGCAAGGATCTTCTGCACTCCCAGACTGGTACAGACACAGTGGCAGATTTTGGTGAGACGCCTTCTGCTGGTACCAGGGTTCCAGGGAGTGGTGATGGCCCAGGTAACACAATGGCATGTGGGCCTCCATGTCAAATTTGCAGGTTCAGATGAAGATTGCACATCTGGGCACAGGGTTAGCAGATTTCCCAGGGAGATGTGTGACTGAATTAGCTGTCAAAAGAGGGCCTATTAATGTGTTTCTACTGATGTGTTTAACATTAGGCACATGCTTGGATATCTTGCTGAATCAGGAGCACAGGGACAGTAAGTGAGCACCGTATGTTAAATGACATGTCATCTACACACAGAATCCCACTGGTGTTATGGAACTGATGCATCGTGAACACAGTGACCTAAAGTATCCTTCCAACAAGAAACATCAGATTGTAACAGAACAGACAAGATCCTGTTCAACTGAAATAGCTCAAGATGCTTTCAAGAGAGGATATATGAGAGTCAAACTCCGGTTTAGCAGCTGAAATTGATTTTGAAGCAATTTTTCCCCCAACATGAACAAAGTGTTAGGAGGGCTCTAACAGAGGTGCAGAGGAAGGAAAAAAGAAAGGGAAAAGTTGATCCTTTCTGGTGGGACCAAACAAAGAAAAGCAGAAAAGTGCAGTGAGTGGAAGAGTCAGCGGGAAGGATGAGGTGAGAAAGAGCAAGACGAGAAGCTAAGAGCTAAAAAGATGCTGAACAACCCAAAAACCCTGACCTAACCCCGGAAGGAAACAGCTACCATGGAACACTTGACACAAAAATTTTGTCCAGATTTTTGTGTCTTCTATATTAAGAAAAGAACACTAGTGTTCGCAAAGCTCTGTAAAGCAGCTACCTGTATGAAAGCCTTCAAATCCCCCCCGTGCCCACACAGCTGAGCTAAAGCCCAGAGCTCCAGAAGGCTTGATTCCATCCAGGGGAGCTGGCAGCCAGCACTGCTCTGAGGCGTGCAGTGCAAAAAGGATGGATGCACAGCCCGATCCCAAACGAAGTTCCCACACCCAGGAAGGGAGCCAGAAGGAAGGGAGGGTGCAACTGGCTCTCACTGAGGAAACTTTAAGAGCTTCTAGACTGGGAATCTAAACACAGGAGCCCCAGGACTGTTCGATAGAAGGAGCTCAAACAAGGCTGTGCATCAGATGGTTTTTAAGTGCTTGCAGTCAGTCTTCCAAGATGGTCCTTCCAGCCTCTGAGATGTTTCTTAGAGGATAGAAAGGGTGATAGAATCATGGAATGCTTTGGGTTGCAAGGAAGATTTACGGGTCTAGTTCCAACCCCCCAGCAATGAGGAGGGACATCCTCAACTGGATCAGGTTGCTCAGAGCCCCGAACAACACAACCTTGAATGTTTCCAGGGATGGGGCAGCCATCACCTCTCTGGGCAACCTGTGCCAGGGCCTCACCACCCTCAACATCAGTATTGGGACACTGAGGAATTTCACAGTCAAAGATTAAGCCAAGTTCAAAGGGATCCACAAGAATCAGCAAATCCAACTTCCAGCTCTTCACAGGACCATCCTNAGAATCATGGAATGCTTTGGGTTGCAAGGAAGATTTACGGGTCTAGTTCCAACCCCCCAGCAATGAGGAGGGACATCCTCAACTGGATCAGGTTGCTCAGAGCCCCGAACAACACAACCTTGAATGTTTCCAGGGATGGGGCAGCCATCACCTCTCTGGGCAACCTGTGCCAGGGCCTCACCACCCTCAACATCAGTATTGGGACACTGAGGAATTTCACAGTCAAAGATTAAGCCAAGTTCAAAGGGATCCACAAGAATCAGCAAATCCAACTTCCAGCTCTTCACAGGACCATCCTCAAGAGTCCCACCATGTGCCTGAGAGCATTGTCAGGTTCTGGGCTGTGACCCCTTCCCTGGGGAGCTGTTCCAGTGCCCAACCACCCTCTGGGTGAAGAACCTTTTCTTAATATCCAACCTAAACCTTCCCTGACACAACTTCAGGCCATTTGTTGCCTTTCCTGTGAGTGCCTCTCTCTCCCTTCAGCTGACAATGAATAGGCACTGACACAAGAGCCACACTATGTTTCACCACCTCTGAGCTCATCTAGGAACAGAAAGTTTGAGTGAAGTTGAAATTTCACTTCCAGGGTCAAACACATGCTTTCAGAGACACAATACAGCATCAAGAGATATGCATTATTGTCAGCAAAAACACACAAGAACACAACCAAGAACTACAAGACAGAAGAGACTGGCAGACGTGTAAATAACAAGACACAAGTATTTATTCAGTTAAAGTTACATAACTTATGCTTCTCCAGTGCATTCATATATGGGACCAACATCTGCTGTCAGCAATGGCCATTTAAATTAGGAATAATTCATTGCAACCACTGGTTCATATCAGATTTACAATGAACAGCTCAGCTCATCGTGTTCAAAATAATTGCCGGGTGTTTCAGAGAAAGTTACTGAAAAAAGAAGTTTTCAGTAGCAGAAGCAGATAAGACAAGTATCATCCTTCTTTCAAGCGCTACAAGGACAGCAACCCCAGCGATTTTAAGCACCTTTCCCTCGACCGTTCTCCAAATTACACTAACACTTCAATATCTTCCTTCTGGACAAGTCAAAAATGATCCCCAGAAGGAAGAATTTCTTGTGTTTCATCTCTCTCACCAAGACAAGTAGAAGTGTGAGAAAATTGGGGAAGATATCATAAATGCCAAAAGCAACTAAGCATCCAAGTTGACAAGGGACAGAGTAGTCTACTATATAATGAACAGATAGACCTCTAAGGGTCAACTCACATATAAGAACTTATATTTATGTGCACATATGGCAGATTTATAATGGCATATCGGATACCTAGAAAATATGCAGCTTGCTTTCGTTATAATAAAACCTGTTCCCTTTTCCAGCAGCTTCAGTGGGCTGTGGATCAGGATCCTTTTTAAGTAAAAGGCACAGAAGTGTTGCATCCCAGGACAGGCTCCACAGAACAAGACCCTCTCTTCTCAGAGAACACTGTCAAAAATTAATTAGAGAATAGTCCCTTAGCTGGGTAAATTGAAGCATCCTGACTGCAACAGCATCTACTTTACAATACTTTTTTTTCAAATGCAATGTGGGCCTTATAAAGCCTTAGCTATATTCCTAGAATCTGCAGATTATCTTCTGGGAACACTGAATGAAACCCAATTTGGAATTTGCTGCAAGAGCGTTGTGCAACATAGTACAGACACACATGTCAAAACCAAACTTTTATGGAGAAGATGAACTGGTTTAGTTCCTGCTCTCCTTGGATCTTACATTTCTGTATATTGCCTATCCAGTGACAGAGAATTCAGCCTCATGGCACAATCTGGTCAGCCAAACTCCACCAACACAGAAAAACAGGCCCAACTCAGTTCTTGGACCCTCTTTCCATGAGTGTCTCAGGCCCAGAGCCACTGTGCCAGTCTAAGGATCAGTTTTTGTTACTGGACATGACTGGCACCTGGCACAGCAGCAAAGCCTTGCAAAACAATCTTCAGCAGGGCTCGGATTTTCATCAGGTCAAGACCGAAAACTTCCACTTTCAAGGCTGAGTACAGAGCCACAGCTCCAGCAGAAACACTGATAACATTGCCACAACACAGGTTTTTAGACATAATACCCTGCATACCCTGGAAATACAGCTACCATGCTACAGCTATAGCTCCCTCAGGTGAGGAATATATTTAGGATGAACAGCCATTTGCAAGCATGCAATGAACGGAGTTTTGAGCACTGTCTTTCCTACAGAAAACACTGGTCACATCTAAAAGTACCCCGGGCGTGGTGCAGAGAGCCAGAACTGAGCAGGAAGGGCCAGGCCAGGCATTCAGTGGGAGCCCACGTTTGCATGAATTCTAAAGAAACAAAGAATCTGCAAAGAGGTTGTGCATGTAGATTTAAATCATGTAGAGCTAACTGGAATGTCCCTGCCACATCTTGGCGTATCCACCCCCAAAAGCAAACTACCACCAAGTTTAACTATGTATTTAAGAAAAGACTGAGATAGGTTTTAAACATATGGTCCATGAAATAATGTATTAATCATACAGCTAAGACATCTCCCTGCTTTGCATGGGGTAAAAACATGTCTCACTATACAAAAACATTATTCCGAAAAACAGGCTAAATTATCAGTACATTCAACAACTACTTTTACACTCAGGAATTCCATGGCCTTAATTGCCTAATAATGAAACTTAAAAAAAACCCGATACTTGAAAGTAAACAAAAAAAAAGGAAAAAACAGACACATTTAAAAAGCAGTATATTACTATGAAAAATCTGAGGAGAAGAGTTTGCAAAAACTCGTGAAAAGTTGTATTAATGTTCATCTGATTAATTCTGGTGGATCTTTAAGTGTCTGGAAATGTTTCAAGTGACTGTGACTGTGTAAAACAGAACTGTGAAAGTCCAAATTCACAGGCAAGCCTTAGGCAGCCCAAAAGTTGGCTTATTTATTCTCTCAAGGACAAAACTCTTTTGCTCTTCCTCACCCTCTCTCCTTTCTAGTTCATAGATCTGCCAAACTAAAGGCAGTGACTTTACCAGGAGCAAGCGGCACTGGGCTCAGGGGAGGCAGAGAATAACTGGAGGCACATTTGCTGTTCTTACTTTCAGTAACACACCAAAAAGCACCACTACTGCCATTTACTACCAAAGACACCAAATTCTCAGCAAGCAAATGAACGAGAACAAGCCAGTGAACAAATCTAACACAGATCTATACCCCAAGGGAACATGTCGTGGGTCCAGCATAAACCAGGAGGAATTTCATACGGATACACAAATCTCATTGAAAAATGGTCAAACAGGATTATTCAAATTGGATTTAAGACCTTCAAACACATGGCTAAATTCAGCCCTCCAGACCCTTTCAAACCACTGATATCAATGGAGTGTATTGAAGTATAATGCATGTATTAATAGTTTCAAAGGCTTTCTGGAAACAGAGGAAAACTTCAGCATAGTTATAATCTCTCTCTGTCTCCCTCTGAAATTAGCTAAAGCAGCTGTCCAAATGACTATCAGCCAATTCAGAAAGTGTTCAGCTGTTCCTCCAAAGCAGAGACTGCGGCCTGGGGTTGGACAGAAACAAGCTGGGGTCAAGCAGAGGATGTGCCAAGCACTGCTGTGTGCTGTGGTTAATCAAGTAGCACATGCTGCATTTACAGCTTAGTTGGGGCCGCAGGCTCCGTAGCACGGATGTGGACACTGGGAAGGCAGAGCCAGGACAGAGGCAGCTCCCTGCTGCAGTTGTCTTCATGGAATTTGATATTCAGGTAGAAATCGCCCGTGTAGAGGAAGAGAAGTGCTCCAAAGTACACAGAGTCTTTGGTTGGCTTTACCTGGCAAAGAGAACGTGAAAATCAGCATAAATAAACCATCAACAAAGCAAATTAATTGCAGTTTGCAATTCATTAGCTCCTTCAAATGGTCTCAGAGTACTCTAGATTCACGTCTTAATAATGCTTTCATACAAAAAGGAGTAAAGATCTTGTACCTTTTCTAGTTAAACTGTTACATTAAAAAATAAATCCTGTTATTCACTCATGCAGTAAATCTGTGGCACAGTCAAAACAGAATATGAACCTTTAGGAGTCACTGATTCCAAAACAGAATTTGTTTAAGGTAGAGATCATCCCAAATCTCTCCTTAGACGGCATTTACCAACGTCTCTATTGAAGTTCTAAATCACGTCCCTGAATTCATGTTAAATACATGGTTAAACACCATTTAACAGCTTAGCAATAACTAAGTTCATTCTCACTTATTACTGAGAATTCTAATCAGGAACAATAATATATACTATCATTGAAATAATGAAGTTTAGCAAGAAACTTCCCAGAATCAGTAGCCATCCTGATTTTACTTGTCCAAATTAAATGCAGAGTTCACACTGTTTCTACATTTATGTATCTTCCTTCATCACAAATCCATCTACAATCCATATCTTCACAACAAATAATATATCTCAGTCCATCATTTCAGCAAGACACTTCAGTAATTTCTAACTTTAACACTCCCACCACTGTTCAGCATGTGACAATGTTTGAATTAGTATCTGCTTCCACAAGATGTTCAATCCAGTTTCAGGATGCCTAGAATTGAGTTGAAGTTACAGCAAATGCAAAACACCAAATCAACACAAAGCCATTCCACTGGACGGAATTTTCCCAGAAATTGTGAAAAGGTAACTTCATCACAGCAAGAAAGTCCCAGTAAAGGCTGAGACTCTAAGACAGGGAATCAGGACTGTTCTGCATTATAAAAAATTTCATTATAAGGTAAACTGGAACATGAACAATGGGGTTTGAACTGGGAAAGTGCCCACGGACACCCTTTGCTGAAGCACAACTTGCCACTGCATGGGAATTCCAGAACAGGGATGATGGGGAGGCCACGGTGGGGAAGAGGGAGAAGGCAAATGATCAGCAGAAGATTTCAGGGGTGAGAGGAACTCGAGAATTTTCCACAGAGCTGAAGACTTCCAGCCACCACCAGCCATGAGGCAGGTTCTCTGTAGCTTTCAGAAGTGAAGGGAATGAGCTGTTCGTTCCCATTTTCTCCTGTTCTAGGGGTTTTTTGGATTTTCACTGCTGGGTTCTTTAGCCAGTAGATGTGCATCCTGTATACCCTGGGGTATCAGGCTGCTTTGTTGAACCTCCCTAAACTGGAAGAAGTCCAGAGAGGGGCCATGAAGTCGCTAAAGATACGGGAGCAGCTTTTCTATGAACACAGGCTGAGAAAGTTGGGGTTGTTCAGCCTGGAAGGTTGAGTGGAGACCTCACAGCACCTTCCAGTATCTGAAGGGGCTACGGAGAAGCTGAAAAAGACTCTCCATTAGGATCTGTACTGATAAGACAAACAGTACAGGGATCCAATTGAAAGAGAGGAAATTTAGGTTAGATATATGGAAAAAAATTCTTTACTGTGAGGGTGGTGAGGCCCTGGCACGGGTTGCCCAGAGAAGCTGTGGCTGCTCCATTCCCGGAAGTGTTCAAGGCCAGGTTGGATGGGGCTTGGAGCACCCCGGGATAGTGGAAGGTGTCCCTGCTCACGGCAAGGGGGTTGGAATGAGATGAGCTTTAAGTTCCCTTCCAAACCAAACCATTCTGTGCTTCTGTGACTCTAAATTGCAGCTCCTGCACAAGGGCCTGGCTGGTCACAAGCAGCCACACCCTCAGAGCTGGAGAGCCCAGGCTCCCTTCGGTTTTGGCGCTGAGCACTTTTGCTGACCTACAGCAAACTTGTATCAGCATCGTGTCACCCACGTGAATGATCAGAGCAGCCACAGCTGTTCCCCTGACCCTGTCCTTGGCATCTCCCCTCCTCGTTGGGTACAAGTTCTTGCCCTCTGGCACTGCGTCTGGACACGCACAACAACATCAAGCCATGTCCTCTCTCGCTTCCTTCCCCTTCTCCCAGGGCTGTCTGCCTGATTTCTGCCTCACTGGACTTGCATCCAGAGGAGGGCAGAGGCAGGCACTTATGCCAGCAGTGGGTGCAGGCAAACAGCAAACGAAGCCTCCTCAGGACCCTTTGGTTTTTCAAGCTCCTGGTCCATTTTTCCCAATCTCGCTGCACCATGAAGGAATATCTGGCACAGCACAGCTCGGAGCCCTCGGCAAGCAGGAAGGTGGCTTCAGGCTCAGCAGCATCAGCACCAGACATCACATTCATGGTTTGGCCTCTACCCACATCTGTTGTACCACCACCACTCTATCAAACACTTGTGGTTTGTAGAAGAAACAGGGAAGCAAAAGGAGCTTTAGACCTTCGCCCTGCTGAGGTGCAGGTGGCTCTGCAGGAGTTACAAGAAGTTTCCTTCAAAAGAGGAACCAACTTTGGTGTGCCGGTTTGGCCAAAATCTAGTAATATAGCACCTGAGAGAAAACCAGGTTGCAATCACCCTTCCCCCCACAGGGTTCGGGAAAAAAGGAAATTTTTCCTCGAAGGAAAGTGAAAGAGATAAAAACTATTTATTTTAACAAACACACAGGAAAAGGATAATGATGCTAAATAATGAATTAAAACCCTCGCTAGAGAGAGAAACCTGGGAAGATTTCAGAGTCCTTCTATAGGTGTGGTCTCTCTCCTCCTCGGAGCTGGTCGGTGAGGGCGTGGGCCCACCCCCGGGCCTCGGGGAGAAAATTCTCCTGATGTGTTCTGATGTTGTTGAANTTTTTTTTTCAAGCTCAGTTTAAAGGTACAGAAAAGGCACAATATTACTTTTTGGGCATAGAGCATGATAGGGGATACACATGATAGAGTCACCCCAAGACATTTGGAAAGTAAGGCTGCCTCTCCAGTGGGGCTGCCTACAAACATTCCCAAAGACCAGACATTCAGCAGCAGCAGTCAGGTCAGTAGAGGGTCACATCCAGCCCAGCTGCTACAGCAGGCACAGGACTAATTTTGAGGTTAAACCACCTACTTTTAGGTGTCTCTCTGCACATGAGGTATCCAAGCTCCTACTACAGAAGGAAGATACCTAGTCAATGCAGAGAGTGGAGCAAACACAAAATGGTCTTCCGAGGCAGCCTGCAGAGCCAGAACAGAGCTGCATAAACACAGGTAATGGGATGGTCTTAGGCACTGAGACCTGCACAGGACTGGGAAGATGCCCAGGATGTCTTACAGCATTTCTGGCAGCATCTGGAGGCTGGTAGGATGCCCACAGCACCTGTACGATGGCAAACATCTACTTTTAGGCAACTGAATCTCGGCCCTGGTGTTTATAAGCCAGGTTCTACCTGCTGCAGACCACATCTCCACTGACTAATGAGAGCTTAGTGGGCCAGCACCCCTGGTAACACCTCCTCATTCAGGTGTCTCAGTCTGGAACTGAATCCACCCAAATGTCTGTAAACTGGATGTCCACATGTAAGCCAGCTGTTCAACACAAGGATTCACCTGATCAAATGTGCAGAATGAGGCAAAATGTTCCCTAAACTGCATAAGCTCTGATGACTTGCTCAGCCACTCAGAGTGGCTTGTTCAGGTGGTCACCACCGTAGCTGGCAGGACGCACCACCCCACTGACTGCAGTGCATGACCCAGCTGAACTACAAGGAACACGACTCATGCCTGACCCAGACCAAATTCGTGCTGTCCTTGAGCCCAGCAGCACACAGCTCTGGTGGTGTCACTGCCCAGATATGCGCCTGTATGTGTGTGCAATCACTGATCAGGACGCCGACATTCCTGAGTTGAGGCAGAGTTAAAACAGGTTTTACTAAAATTCCACCATTCATGGAAACCAAAGATGGGCAGCTTGTACCCTAGAAAATAATGATCAAAAATCAAGGAAGAAATGTCCACATTACTCCTTTGTTCCACCAAGACAGAAGAAAAATTAAGTTTCTAGCTCCATCCTAATCCTTCCCTGATTTAGGCTACCATGTGGGACTGTGATTGCTTAGAACTAATTACTACTTATTTATACTGCTGTAGTACTTAGGGAGCTCAGTTGGAGATTAGGGCTGGTGCCAGCTACTGCTCGCTGCCCCAAAGAGTTTACAGTGTGAATAAAACAGTGCCAAGAAAAATAATTTGTTCCAGATGGGCCACAGAGGACCTGCCAGAAGTGAGCAAATGTTCATCATGGCTTCTGAGCTGATTCAAAATGACCATCTACTAATGAATTTCTCCTCGTCTCCCACTACCAATTGCTTGAGCTTGTGTGTGATAACACAGGCAGGAAAACGTCCTGCTCGAGAGCAAGTAATGCCACAAGCAGGGACAACAAGGGAGGATGAATTGCTGGGAGTTACAAGAATCTCCACATAAGACAATATTTTTTGGTTTTAATTTGGCAAAAAGCAACTCTGTCTGATCAGCTAATTAGTCAACAGAAAACATTGGTAAGAACTAAAAATTTTAATAAGATGGTGAAAGATAAATGTTATGTTGTGAAGAGAGATAAAAAAAATAAATCATTGCACTGTATTTTAATGAGTAGGTTCCACCATATTAACTCATGTTTCAAAATCACCCACTGAACAAAAATTGTCAAACATTTAAATCATAATGGAGAAAGTCAGTTTTTCTGTCAAATACAGACAGAGTAAAGCAAGGTTAGCCAAATTAGAAGTCGTGTTTAAAAATAAAGATTTTGGTTAATTTAAAATGCATGGAAATATCTCAGCATCCTTTAAAAATTTCCAGAAAAGACTTTGCTTTTTGAAGTAGCATATCCCAGCAGAGACTTTGTGACACAAACCCAGGCTGCTGCATCAAACTGAGGTAAAAGCACAAAGAGGTGAATAAGCATCATTACATTACTTCCAAGTTAAATCTTCTAACCTGGACTTCAAGCCACAAAAAAGGGAAATACAAAATTGTGTGACTTTTACCCTTTCAACAATTTATATTCACACTGCGAAGCAGCATGTGCATCCTGAAAATTCCTGTATATATCCCCTGTCTTCCAGATAGCAGCAGAAAACTGCTTTGAGACTTTTTAGTCTGGAATCAAAAATAACAGTGAATTTTTGAGCATGAGACTTAGTACGAAACTAACATTTAGGAGGGCAGAGGGATCTGTTGGGGTTTTTTTGTACCGATAATGAAGTTTCTGCACGACAACAGAGTGAATTTTCAGGGTGTGAGAAGTATCTGCCCTTGTTGTAATACCTGATGCTCCCACTCATTCTTGACCACACACCAGTGATACACCAAACCATACTTGATTCTCCATCCTTCCTGCCACCCAGCTCAGCCCTGCAATAAATCATATCAGCACCCCTTTGCCAGTGTCAGTGTGAAGTCAGCCCAATTAACTTAAACTGCTGACCAACGTAGTTTTTGCTAAACTGGACAACTTTGCACAAAAACAAGTTCTTGCAGTGCCTGTCCTGCTGAGGGAGAGGGGAGCATTTTTCCCAAGCAGCTGGGAAAGCACAGCACTTCAAGCCACCTCCATTGAACAAGAAAAATAATCAAGTGCCCACAGCCTCAGGTTAAAAAAATGATAGGGACATTTTTAACAGCTTCCACACAGCAGCACTGAGTTGAAAACCAGCAGGGAATCTGGTCCAGTATCTCAACTTTCATCTATAAAAAAGAGAAACTCTGGTTCTGTTTCATCTCACCCAGCCATGAGCTTCATTTTTTTTTAACCAGCACCTGTCTGACTTTTGGCCAAACTCAGATCATAAGCACAATTCTGAGCATGGTGGTTCTTCCCTGAAACATCAAATGCACAAACCAGGCTTTCCCCTTGTCCCCTAAACAGGTGGAACATTCTGAAATCTATTTGCTATTCCTAAATTAGTTATTATGAGGGAAGAAAGGGCTTCTGACAGACATGAGATACATTGAAGGATTTTCTTCCGTCATCAGGGCCCTATGCCCCAAAGAAACATGACCAAGCATTTTCCCCAGGAGCCTGTGTAGTATCAACACTACACACTGTGAAATGTAGCACTTCTTGTCTAAGAGTTGACATTTTCTTCATTTCACCTTTTTGTATGGAAAGGAAGACCAGCAGCAGAAAACAATTCTATTTTTAACTTCTTGGGGATTGTGTTTACAGGAGAAATGTCAAAATACTGAGCAATGGGGCAAAAGCAGGGACCGTAACGTATGAGAAGGCTGCCTGGGCAGGCACCAGAGATGTGACCTCCTGACTTTTTGGCCCATAGGAAACTCAGTCAGAAGGTAAGAATACATCACACTGACATCTCCCTTTTCCCTCATTAGCCTGGAGGGTCAGGCCCTCTGGCAGCTGGGCATCCAAACACCACCACTCTGATTAAAAACTCCACATTGTCAGAAACAGAGTCAAAGAAAGCCATCCCTAGATGATTTCTGTTGACATATTTAAATTATTCAGCTATAAGAATGCAGTTAGCCCCCATTAAAATTCAAGTTGATGGTATATTTCATGCTCATTAGCTTTCAGAAATATTTTCTTCTGTGATGCGTAATTGAAAAATATGCATGGTGACTATCCCTGTGGTTAACCTGTAATTTCTTTCTAACTAAGGTTCACTCACATACTTAATTTTGACAGGTACATTATATTACCAGTCTGAAGAGCTGACCTAAACAAAGGTCCTAAGCACTATCTCAAACACTCACTCTCTTCTTCATGTTTATTTCATGAGTTACCGGAAATGCTGCTCATTCCACTCTGCAGCATTGCCCGCAAATTTTCATTCCACCAAACCAAATGTTGTATTTTTGGGAGGGAAGGATGTGAGAGAGAGTAGCGTTATCTGTATTTTCAGCATCTTGCCTTAGAAGCAAAAGGCTCCTAGACGTGAATTTTCTAGAGAAACTGAGAGAAAAATCATAATCTCAATTACTTTAAAAACGGGTTCTTTTTTTTTGTCTCATTGTAAGCATTTCTTTATGGTTTTATAACAGTATGCTAAGCATCCAGGAAATGAACCAGCTCATCAGATTGGTCATTAATGTTTAACATTTTCTTTTTGCAGTCTGTTGTGTTTCCTCAGGACCTGACTAAAACTGATTTGCTGAGTTCCTTGTCTCAGCCTGGGGAATGTTTCTTATGGACTAAAGACAAAAAGAAAAGTTATTTAAAATCTATTACTGCAAGCTGCACTGAGTGACTCAAGGGAGTGGCAATATGGTATTGAACATTTAGTCTAGGGTTACTCATTCACATTCAGTTAGATCTGGAGAGACCAGAAGTTGCTGCCTCTGACAGTTTACTAGTGGTTTACATGGTAGGAGATTGCAGTCTTAAAACATTTCAGAGAGATCATTCTAGACAAACCCAGCAGCACTGCTAGCAATAGCTGCCATAATCATGGGGTTTTCCAACAATTAATCTGCTTTAAAATGCACAGTAGAGTAACGAAGCCCCTTTCAAATGCACATCACTCAAAATCCTGACACATGTGATAAAACAACTCACGGTGTCGATGTGGAAGGTGTTGGACCCCACAAAGGTGATGGCATCCTGCAGGTCGTAGTTGTGCACCCCATTCTGGTAATCCTGGTAGGGCATCATGGTCAGAGCAAAGGGCCCCACGCTGTGCTTGCTCCAGTTGGTCAGCTTCACCTGCAAGGGGACAGGGTCCCCCACCTGGCAGGTCACCACGATGTCGCAGTCACAGACCTTGCCATCAACCAGGATGTCTGCAAATCAAGGAAACAAGTCCTCATTAGGATGGACACCTGCTTCAGAAACTGCATTAGTCTTGACAGGAGACTCAACAAGAAAAAAGTAACCTCAGTGAAGAGTGTGGGACAGTTAATACTGGGAAAGAAAACCCAATGCTGTGCTGTTGTGTAAGGCACCTACTTGAGAAAAAAACAGCTCATGAAGGCCTGATATCTGTCCACCACTGTTGAAAGAGCTATGACAAAAAAAACCCAATTATGATCTATACACAGGCAGCAGAAGATATTTTTTTAACCTCCTCCCTTGAAGGCCAAAGCCACAGACAATTTCTCATGGTTCTGCAAATCAACAGCATCAGGTGAAGAGAAATACACACAGGAACCATCAGTACAAACAGCAGCTAGAGAGATCCAGGGCTGGAGGCCTGTGTTCATATGTTATAGCCAGAATAAATCCTTCTGTATGGAGGTGAACTTTTGGAGCACGACAGACACCGGCAGAATTTGCAATGTAATACATATATTAAAATCCAGATTATAAGGAAAAAAGGGATTTTTAAATTATACCAGAGTACTACAAGCTTGTTCACTCTTTGCACTTTAAATCACTCTGGGATTTCTATTTTTAGCTTTCTACTTTTCTTTCCCTTACTGGGACAGCAGAAAATATAAAGCCTCTAAATTGGTTACTGCTGGGACAATGACAGCCAGAGTAATGTGTCCATTAACCTTGCCCATTTGCTTATACAGAACCAAAATGTTTCATTACCAACATGCTATGAAATTGCCAGTCCAATTCCCTGCTCTGAAAGGGTTCCCAGTTGTGCAGTATTACTGTATTTTTCAGATGAGGGTTATCTCCAATGCACTACTAATACAGGAACATTTCTATTTCACTGTGGGTTCATGTTCAGAGATAAGAGAAAGCCCTGGGCACATGTAAGAAAGCATCCTTTGTGTGAATACCTATCCCCACAATCTCATATGCCTGTGAGGCACTTCCATCACTCCAACTCCTCCTCGGTTGCTTGCCTTTTGACATACATCATATTATTCCTCTGCATTGGATTTACATTAGTAATATCCCCTCTTCAAGGAAAGACACTATTTTTATGCTTCAGGAGTTTTCACAGAGAAAAAAAACTACACCAAAGTGATTTTTTTTAACGTAGTTTTGTTGCCTTAGACAAAAAGTATAAAATGATGCATGTTCTTGTGATGCCCTTTAGCCTGGCAAACTGAACAAGCC
The DNA here is from genome assembly GCA_013397725.1 of Rhagologus leucostigma. Classification (NCBI taxonomy): domain Eukaryota; kingdom Metazoa; phylum Chordata; class Aves; order Passeriformes; genus Rhagologus; species Rhagologus leucostigma. The sequence goes on along the minus strand of VZTD01001249.1, from coordinate 328,939 downwards.
TCAACGCAGCCACTGGAAAAAAAATAAACTAAAGCTATTGCCAAAGAAGAAACAAGTTCAGAAAGGAACATTTATACCAGAGGTCAGGTCAGCAAAGTTGAGGCACCCAGATGAAAACCCCTCCTTGACCAAAGCTGCCCAAATGCAGTAACAAGTTCCAGACACAAGAGGCTTGGCAGAGAGAGCACAAAAAACCCTGCAGTGTTCAAGCTGAAGCTATCCAAAATCAGTGTTAGTGTCCCAGTTGGAACAGCCCCGTTCCAAAATTTCCTTTCATTTTTTTTTTGACAATTAGAACATGGTGGGGAATGCTGGAGTGCTGTATCCAGTTCTGGGCTCCTCAGTACAGGACAGACATGGACCCTCTGGAGAGACTCCAGTGCAGGGTCACGAAGAGGATCAAGGGACTGGAGCATCTCTCCTGTGAGGACAGGATGTGAGAACCGGGACTGCTCAGCCTGGAGAAGATTGAGGGGATCTCAGCGATGTTGATGAACACCTGGAGGGAGGGTGCAAAGAGCACAGAGCCAAGCTCTTTTCAGTGGTGCCCAGTGGCAGGATCAGATGCAATGTGCGCGCACTGAAACACAGGAGCTTCCCTCTGAACATCGGGAAATACTTTTTTTACTGTGAAGGTGACCCAGTGCTGGCACAGGTTGCCCAGGGAAGTTGTGGAGTCTCCATCCTTGGAGAAACTCAAAAGCCATCTGGACGTGGTCCATGGCAAGTGGCTTTAGGTGGCCCTGCTTGAACAGGGATAGGACCACATGATCTCCAGAGGTCCCTGCCCACCTCTGTGATTCTCTGGAAGGAACTGATAATCACCACTGCATTTTAGGGAAGGGCTGGAAAACCTTTTTGGCATTGGATTTCTTCTGCAACAGCACACTAATGCTGTGGGCTCTCCTGCCCAACATGATCAAATTGCTTCCTGCAGTATTGCCCTAAGATCATGGAGGTGAAGTAGTGGTTATAATGGTATCCCATTATCATGGATTTACTGACTTGAGTTTCTCAAAACACAAAGAATGTATGTCTGTGGATAACCTTTATGCTTCCCAGTCTCGTGACACAGAGCTCAAGTCCAGTTGCTTCCTTCAAAAGCAATGCACTTATATCAATTCACTTCTTTATATCAGTTCATGTTTTCAAGCTTCTCCCTGCAAGGTGACTCCTCTCATTAACTAAAAAGAAAAAAAAACAAACCCACTTTTTTTCTGCTTTCTCCATCCAGTGGGTTTTACAGCTGCACAAAGGTTTAGATCCCCAGACCAGCACAAACCTTTGGAAATACTCCCTGAGCTTAGTGGATGAATCTATATTTTCAAGCTGCTCATCAGTTGCCTTTTAGCTTCAATGCTGTAGGAATTGTAAATGAACCCTTTGCCCTCTGCCTCTACCTTTGTGTCTAATAATAGCTCAGAGAATTTCTTTCTAATATCTTCATGAGAAAATAGAAAATCCAAACAAAAGGGAAGCAATTAAGTCTGGCTCAATCAGATTAATTTTCTTCTGCATTCCTAAAAGAAAAAAAAAAAGAAATTCAATTCATTTAGATTGATTTAAGAGAGTGCGTGTGTGTGCACACGTGTTTGTGTACATATTGAGAGATAATTTCCTTCCTTCCCAGAACACACTTCCCTCCTGCAGTACCAGAGCCAAGGATCTCAATGAGATGTCAGATGAGAAAGCACACATGGCTGGCGTGCAAAATACTATGGAAAGGAGTGTTTAAAAACAGCCCCCTTTCATCAGAGAGAACAGCTTGGTTTGACAGGCAGCTTTACTCCCTTCCTGACACAGAAAACATCTCACGGACCATACGGATTTGCTTTAATATTTTCATCCATGAGCAGAGGAAAAGCCATGTGCACAGGGTCCCGTTTCTGCAGATTCAGCTCACTCACACAGATGGCATATAAAAGCTGAGACTGCTCACACCACTGCTGCGAGAGTGAATCATTATTGGCTTCAGAATACAGGAGCTCTGAATCAGAAGATGCAGTCACTAGCACAGAAATCAGTCGTGGCTGTATCTCCATCCTACAAAGACTCAGACACGAGAGAAACAGCACTTCAGAAAATTAGAAGGACCAAGTTTAATCCAAACTGCATATACAAATTTCATTTTAAAAGTGGCAGCATAAAATCTGGATGACAGGAGGGAAAAAAAAGCATAAAGACCTCGCAATCTCCCAATCTCCTCCTAATTAAAAGTTAAATAATTTTTGAAGTAATGCAATAAGCCAACAGAGTGCTGTTCTCCCCATCTCTTTTCCTGTTCGTTTACCTACAATGCCCACTATGGTGGCATCCTTGGGTGCCAAAATTTCCCTGCAATGCCTGACAGCCATGAAAAAAGGACAGACATTGTCTCTTCCAGCCACTCATGAACAGGCACAGGGCCATTCTATTTTCTCGCTAGGACCCTCCCTAAGTGATTATTGTATCAAGGGAGAAAATGTTATCCAACACATTTTGGAAGGCGGAGGATGAGGCTGCTACAACCACTGAGAATGGTGATTGGAAAGCCTTGCTTTTTCATTGAGAGCCTTTGCCAAGCTTTTTAGATCTCCATGAATTAATCTTTAAGATGGAAAAACTACTTCATGGCCCAGCTGATGGGTGATGCTTATAGACACCGCAGGAAGTCTGTGAGAGACCATTATGTGAGAATAATACATCAGTATTCTTATAATGTCTTTCTTTCAGGATCTCAGAACTCTCAAGAAAAGGGAATGAATGTTACTAACAGGAAGACAATGACTATTCCCCAAGAAAAACATCATTTACCATCACCTGCCAGGTGCACTTCTGCCTACATCACCCAAAGGAGCCGCTTGGAAATGAATACCAAACATTAATAACATTTTGTGTTATTTACTCTGCTCATATTAACACATAGTAAGTTGTTCTTGCCACTTTGTCAAGTTTCCATGCACGAACTCACAACTCATTGGTCCCCCTGTATATCAAGATTCCTGAGTCACGGCTAATTGCATTTTCACACCTAAGTCCCTCTTTGCCACTATCAAAGTTTAACTTTGGAAAGCCGCATACAAAAACATTTAATCTCTGTGGAAATACATATTTCAGCAACGTTTTCTCTCTTCGCTCCTTTTTGAGCTGATTTTAAAAATCAGGCTGCAGACAAAGGCAGGGCGGTTTTGCTCATCTGTACAGGTGGGAACGGAGAAATTTTGATCGGATATTTCCTTTTAAACTGGGTATTGAATCCCCAGCTGATGCACATGCACTGGCCTCTGCCATTCTCTGCAGCTGGGAACTTGGCCCAGGACTTTGAGCAAACACCTCACAGAGGAATGGCTTCGCACAAACAAACTGGCCAACAAAACCCAAGACGAGATGCCCAGATGAGTAAATACCTCTCACATACAAGGTAAAAGAGAGCTTTAAAACCAGAAAAGCGAGTTGTGCCTAGCTTTACTGTTATAGTTAGAGTACTCTGTCAATCAACCATTGCTATGCTGCTAGATTTGTTAATTAAAAAATGCTAATTTTACTCATCTTGGTCTGTGAACCAGGAGAGCCATGGCCTGGGGAGGGGAGAGGAGCAGCAGCACCACTGACATCTCTGGATAATGTGCACCAGGTACTTTGCTGGAGGAAAGACAAAGACCCAGAGCCCAAGCCAGAGATGCTGCAATGAAAGTCTCACAGAATGATTCAGTTTTTCTGTGTTCAAAAAATCTAAAGTGCTGATTAAAATGTTTGCCCAGGCCAGCTTTCCTTCTAATTGCCCTAAAGGAGCATGGAAAGGGCCAGCCATGGTGTCTGGAATAACTTCTTTATATACGTTTATTCTTTTTCCTTGTCCTTTTTTTGCAAGAGTGTTTGTTCAGGATTTTGCAAGGAACTTAACAATGAAAAGGGAATTCTTTTTGAAATAATTTATTCGGTAATAGGTTGAACAATTCTCTCCATTTCTGATCTTACATTTTATGCAGGTGGAAGAAGAGATCAGAAAGGAGGAAAAAACCTATACTACAGGCAAACTCTCTGTATAGAGCAAGCTGATCCTGCCTGTCTCCAAACAAGCAGGTTTCCCATCCCTCCTCTCATGCTCTATGTCAAGTCAGCAACAGATTTATCAGCCTGTTTTTTGGGGCAGCTGAGAGGAGCAGGAGACACGTGGCATTCTATTGAGACAACAGGATCATTGGATTTTCCTGTGTATCTCCTCTAAAATATGAACCTAAACACTCTTTCCCCTCTTTTCACTTGTTCTCCCTAACGCAGATCAGTTTCCTTTCATTTTCCAAACTGTTCCTGCAAATTATTTGCACACAGAGAGGGAGATTTTGTTACATTCATTTGTCCGTGATGAGGTCCTGCAGAACTTTCAGAGCTGAATACATCCATACAAAAGATATTTCTATGAATATAAAAACTGTGTTCCCTGTCACTTTCATCAGGAAAATGCTGAATGGTTATTTAATAACACAAGATCCTCCTGGCTACTTGCATAAAACCTTCTGTCTGCGATTTGGACCTGCTCCTCGCACCAAACCTGAGCATCTTAATTTGGAATAATATCCTCATGTTCATTCATTGTTATACTGACACAACACTGAGGCAAATCCAGCCCCTGCTCAATTTCCCTGCAGTCAGTAGTACCAGAGCACAGAGGTATACAGATGTTTGTGTTGTAACAGGTTCAAACTACACGGATATCTCACCTTGTCAACCACTGCTAGTCCTGTCCTAAAAACTGCCCTCATACTCAGAGATGCTCCTCCAAATTCCCTGTGGACCTGAAGAGTTCAGCTCCTCTTTGGGTCAGGGTCCTTGGACAGTGATGAATGAAAAATACAGGAAAAGATATGAACAAGCTATTGCAGCTTCCTGCAAGTACCAACAACCCAGAAACCTTCAGCCAACATAGGGGCATGAACCAGAAAACAGGAAAGTTGGCAGAGGATGGGATAACTGGACATGAATATAGGCTGGTGAAAGAGGTAATTGCTTTCACAAGACCTCTGAGTTGCCGGTTCCTGGCAGACTTCCCATTCCCAAACATTTTAGAATTGAATTAAGGACACTTTATTCACTCCAAAAGCAATTAAAAAGAAAAACACATTTAAAATATAGTTCTAGCAACAATAAGCAATTAGTCTTTGATAATTGCCCGTGTCTTCCTATTTAATCACTCTTTTGCAGTGCCCAGTATGCTGATGACAGATTCCGACTGGTCCCACTATCGTTCTTGACAAATTGTTCCCAGTTCGTGTCTGTTCTTAACTCTGTGATGGCAACGGGCTGAGGATGCTGCAGCACCCCCGTGGGACTTGCTTGCAAAAGGATTCCTCAGCCTCGTCATTTGCCCTGAGTAAGATTTCTTCCTCCAAATCAGTACAATGTTTATGTCCAATTTTAATCCCTAAGACGTGTGACCAGCATTCAGTTTTACACTACTTGATCTTGGCTATGAACATCTAAATGTGGTACAACCTTCCTCCATTAACTCCAAATAATAGGGTCACACTGGCTGAGGAGGGAGGCAGGAACATAACTCGTTCTCCAGGGTTTGGCTGCCTCCAGCTTCTATTTGGGACTTAAAATTTGAATGCACATTAACCACAGATTTATTTCAGAAATGTGTCAGTTCAGTTTAACCTCCCCGGTTTTGGTGGGAGTTATTTTACTTCACACATGCCTTTTATGACAGACATTTCTCCTTCCCTAAGAAATTGCTGGCACATGGATGGCACCTGCTTGTCTCATCTCTCCTCTGGCAGCCAAGATAACCTGTGATTTGGTGCTTTGCCCAATTTGCTATCAAGTGAAAATCACTTCAGAGTTTCTACTGCTTGTGTCCACTACTAATCTAAATGCACAAAGGCAGATCCCTAAAATTTTAAGATGCTCAAAGCTCTGTGTTTTCCAATAAGCCTGAGCTCCTTTTGACTTATTTTAAAATATTCCATGACACGGCCCCAGCTTGCTTAAATAATCTCATCTATGAATGTGGGCCAACCCTTTTTTATCTGTTCATCACAAGCAGGTTTGACAAAATTTCTTTCTATTATCTGCTACACAGCCAGGAGGTCAGGCTGGCATATGGTGTGTGTCTTGTGCTTGAAATTTCACAAGCCTGGGATTTGCGTGTTATTTTAGGTTATTGAAAACTTTACTTCTATAGCTTGTCTGTGTCAGGATGACTTTTAGACCATTCTTACCCTGCCCTGTTGGGGGGGAAAAAAAGGAGGGGGAAAAAAGCCCTATAATACATTAAAGACAACTAAAACATATTAGGATGTATCATATAACACTGGTTTTGTGTACTGGTAGCTTTGTGCTGCAGGAACTGAACTGAATCGTAGAATACCCTGAATAAGAAGGCAACCCATGAGGATCATTGAGTCCAACTTCTGGCTCTGCACAAAGGACAAAAATCACACCGTGACTTGACTTAACCTACAAATCACACCTTTGAAAGCAAATCACCTCTTTCTTCACTGGTTGCATAATGAGACTTTAAATTTTCTCATTTTTTTCTGTTATTCTGCAGTGATGGATGTGGGACAAACCCCTCCCTCTGCAGAAGAGATTTTGAAAAGCCTCATGCCAACTTTGTCAGAGTTTCTGACTTGCGGCTGCAAAAGTTAATGATAAAAAGGAGCCTATAGCACTTTGTGCTGTTTTGGGAGCATGTCTCAACCTCAAAGCAGGTTTAGTCTAGACACTGGATGGATTGCAAGACCTCCAAGGAATGTTACCTGCTCTAGAAATCAGTGATAAGGGTGATGATCATGGAATGTTTGCTATGGAGATGGCAGTGAACTACAACTGCTCCCAAGAGAAGTAATGCCTGTTTAACAGCAGAGACACAGAACTGGGCTCCTGAACTCAATTCTGTGCATGCAAAGTCAAACATGTGGGTTCAGTCCCACAGTTTACTTACCCAAACTCTCAAGGAATATGTCAATATGGAAGTGGAATTTTTTTTAAAAAATTTTCTACCCTTTCAGGTGGAAACAGTATTTTCTGCATTACCCATTCAACAAGCACACAGTGGTGGTCTGGACTCTTACAGAGGTAATACCTAAAAAGGAGTTATTTTTTTTTAAGTTGCTAGTTAAACTAATCCTATGTATAGTATAACTGTCTGATTTGAGGCCTGTATGAAGAGATCTCTGAGGTACTATCTGAAGCAGAAAAAACTCAAATGCAGGTGAGAAGAGAGATGAGACAGCAGTATCTCCATGTCCAGATGTACAGAGACACCGGTGCAAGACGCTTTAAGTAAGCAAAAAAAAAGTTACACTGATTATTTGAAGAAAAATTGTGGGTCTGTGACTCATTTTCCATGCTTGTCATAAAAAAGAACCATGAAACACTGCAGGAGATGTCCTGGCCACAAGAATTTTTGTGTCCTTGTAGATCAGCCAAAGCCTGGTACGAGATAATGTATAACCCCCTATTCACGGGCAGGTAGATGATTTACCACATTTCAGTGGCTGTGTAAATACGGGCAGTAGGACACTGAGCTTCACGGGCCTCCTTTAGCCCAGCCACGACTGAAACGCAATCTGCTGAGCTAAAGGAGAGATATCAAACAAGCCCAGGCACAAATGCTGCTCTCTGTGCAAGGCAGGGGTGACGTGTGGTTACCAGACTACCTGTGCCCAAATGGCCACACACTGGGGGTGCTCAAAAGCAGGGGTGCCCACTAAAATGAACATATTCTTCATGAAGTTTCTTTAAATTTCACTCACAGCTTATTTCAGTCTGATGACTCTTAGTTGTTTCACTTGCCAATGGATTGAGTTAATTTTTTCCCATTTTCCCTATGTATGATTAGTTCACTTTTGCATTAAGACATGAGACAATAATCCAGGCAGATGTGAGATGGAAACTGTCAAACCCTACTATGACTTCTTTATTCTGATTGCATCCTGCTTCTATATCATGACCTGTCTCAAAATCCAATTTGAATGCACAAAAGAACTGCAGTAATAGATACGTGTAGATGGAAGTTTCCAGTTGTCCTCTGTGCCACAAATCCATATTTTTCCTTGCTAGATTGGATATGAACACTCAAATAACAGTCAAGCTTACAGAAAACAAGAAATCTTTAAGCCTAGAGTCATCAAACCAAACTACTTTTGGCTTTTCTCGGAGATATTTCCGTTAATAATTTACTACTTCTAAAACTGAACGTGCTCAAAACCTAGCTCCTGAATTTTTCATGAAGTCCTTTCCTCCTCATACCTGTCTTAATTTCAGAAATAAAATCAGACTCCTTCCTGCCAATCTCAGCATTCACTTTGACTTGATATCCTCTCATGACTCACACCTCTAGCCTGTGATTAAATCCTGATGCCACTTTTTAGAAAACTTCTCCAAAACCGACCTTTTTGCTCTGCCTACACTGCCAAGCCCTCCTCCGAGATCTAATTGGATTATAAGCCTTAACAATTAAAGTCACTTCATCTCTGCTTTTGACACCTCCAAACTTTCTATTCTCCTGAAGCCATTGCACCAAATATCATCCTGGAAGTCCATGACCTGGCTATGTCCACAGGGCACCTTGCATGGATCTCACTCCCAGCTTTCTAGATATAGCAGTAAAGCTCAGCCCAGGCTGAATTCCCACAGACTGACCCATCTTTTCCTGTGCCAGCTGAAACCTGTTGCTGAGGTCTGAGGTCACACTTCAGTGACCACAGAAACCTGGTGATTGCTGCAGAGCTGACAAATTGTGCTCACTGCTACCCATCGGCTACAACCTGTGTGCAAAACTACTTCTCTCCCATTACTCTGTTATATTATTTTCCCTATTCCTCCTCCCTGCTCACTTTTTTTTTTTACATATACCATATATATCTCTATAGCATACAACACACATACATATGTGTGTGTATATATCCATATCTGTATCTATATTTATAGAGACAGAGATTTAAAATACTAGACTTTAAGCACTCAGGGGCAAAGACTATAAGATCTTAGGGACCACAATACTCATGTTCCTAAGAGCTTAGCAGAACATTTTGTATGGCACCTAGAGCTACACAACTCTATTTTCCTGGAATGTGAAGACAGCACTGCTAGAGAAACAATTAAATTTTAAAAAACCCAAACCCTTAAATAAATGAAAAATATCTTTATTTTCGTACCTCAAATCTCAAATCTGGTTGGGCAAGGAAGTGAGCACTGCACCAGCTTTCCACATGGGGACACTGAGACATTTTAGAGAGGAAGTTTAGCTGTCCTGGGAAGAGAAGTAAGGACTTCTCACTAAGCAGAAATTAATTATTAAGCTACCAAAAAGAACTGAGAGGGAAAGGTGACTTCCAGAAGATAGAGAAAAACATCTTAATTGTAAATTTTCAAAATCCCCATGCTGGCTCATTGGGGTACCAGCTCCTTACGGGAATAAGTCACACTAAACCAAAGGTAAAGCCTGAGGATTTATAGGACATGGAGGAAGGGTGTAGAGGAGATAAAAGGAAACTCAACCATAAGGAAAAGTAAACTGAAATAAAAATAATGCTGTTTAAAGGAGAATTCTCTGAGAAAAGACTTAAATTAATAGCCTAGAAATCCTTTCTTTCCCATCACTGCATTTTGAGGTAATGGAGACCTCAGATATCAGCACAACGGAGTGCACAGAGGATGAAAACTTTGTGTTTAAATAAAACTGCAAATATGACATTGTGGGGAAGACAAGAAAAGAAACACTGAGTTCAGCTAGACAGAGTAAAAAATTAAATCCTCTCCATACCCAAGACTGCAAGCCATGCCTCGGGCTTCATCTGTCAAGTGCTGCAAAGCATTCCTGCAAACCCCTCTCCTTTTCATTGACAACCTGGGTGGCAAAACCTTTTTCCTCGCTCAAACCCTGCAACTGTGCTCCAGCCTGGAGAGCTGCTGGGAAAATGAGCAATGAGCAGGTGTCAAATTCTGTCCTTTTATCTCTGGCTTTTAAAAGACAGACACAATTATGCGCAAATCAGCGTAGTGGGGCAGCTGATTAAGTCCCTTTTCTAAGAATTATTTTCGCAAGGCTCTGTGCACAGACCAGCCAGAGCTATCAGCTCATCTGCAGACACAGTATGGTGGCTGCTCCACCTTCTAGAGACTCATGGATGTAGAAACAGTGACAAGAAATTATTAATTCCTCACCCTCCATGGCAGGCAAAGAGCCCTGCATCATCTGACAAGGCCTCTCTGGCACAATCTTTCCATGGTTTATGTATTTTGAGATTATGCGGGTACATTAGTAGAATGCTTAGGAAATGAAGAGAGGTTGTAAAGTATAGCAAGCTGACAAAGTTGAAAAAACTGAAGCTGAAAGTCTTCAAAATTCAATGTATGGAAAGACTTTCTGGCTTCTTTAGTCTACCTCTGAAGTCACATATCGTTCTGTGAATTTACATGTGAAGTTTAAAGAACTGCATCGTGTTTCCACCTACAAAATAGGAGCAGAAAATCCTCCTATCAACTGCTGGGATCAGATTTTTAACTTTATAAAAATCCATGGATTTACACTACCTAGGGGTCTGGCAAATGTTTTTTACTTAGCCGCGTAGGAAAATAAAGTTGAGGGATTTAAAATTTTAAAAAGAAGAAGGATAAAAGAAAAATAGCTATTGCCGGTTTGAACTGATTTAGGAAAGGAAGTTACCCATATCACATTAAAATGAATTTTTCCTTGCAGCCTTAATACAAAGCCTGAGGGTGTATTTCCAGGGATCCTGGTTGCCACCCCAGCCCCAGAAGTTGTGCCAAAGCCATAGCCCTGGGAGGGCAGTACTAAATAAAGCCTCCTGATGCCATCTACATCAGTGCTGTTGTTTGCATAAGCACAGCTCCAAACTGTGCATGTGGGATATGCCCCTCACTGCTAACTTATCATCCTTACATCCAAACCAACAGAGGCTTCATATGCATCCTCATTATGCAAAGAGGAGAGGAGAGAGGATCATTTTGTCCTGATCCTTTCTAAACAAAAGAAGTAGAAGTTTTTGGTGCCAGGGAATTTTTTTTTTTCCAGAATTTTTCAGGTCTCTAGCAACAGTTTAGGCTATGCTTTTCCAAAAATATCTTTGAAGTAAGAGAGTGGAGAGAAGCTCATGAGTTGCTTGGAAAGTATATAAAGCAAACAGTGACATATAATGGAAACTGTTCCCAAGAGCATTTGTGATTTCAGCAAGTACACAGCACTGGGAGTTAACCACTCTATTATGTGGGAAGTCTTTTCCAGCATTAATTTGTGAAAAAGTCCATCTTTTACGCACTTGCAATCCAAACAAAAGAACAAATTAAGAGAACTAAGCACAGAAACCATGCTGGGCAATAGAGCGCCACAGACAAATGCTGCCAGTAATCTATATTCATATTGTATTGCATGAACTGACCCAGAATTAACTATGGCTGCCCTCTCCTGGAAAACTCTCTGGAACAAATGAAGTTCTCTCATCCATTTCCATTAATGGCATTAGCATGCTTGGTGGCAAGACTACAGCAGAACAACCGGATAACAGCTACAAGGAAGCAGTAACAAGCAAAATAGAATGGAACTATTTTTCCACAGAGGTCCTGAATAGATATTCCAGTCCCCCTTGGAAACCAGGGATACAGCTGAACTCACCCAGAGAATGCAAACTGTGGTTCCCGGCTTTAAGTCTTAAAATGGATGTCAAATGCCAGGATGGGAGTAGGAAGAAAACAACTTGCAGTCAATTCCTCAAGTTCTTCACATTCAGATACCTGAGAGCTTTAGGAAAATTCACTGGAAATCTTAATTCCCTTGAGGTTCACTGATCAAACATGAGACGAGCCTACGAGCTCCAAGGGACTAAGTGCTGGCACCAGGCTCAGCAGATCACCCTGCTGGTATGTCTTTGTGCACATCTGGAGAGCTCTTTCTTCACTCTTCAAATACAGATGGAATTCCCAGAACAAATGAGGACGGGCAAGGATGTTACTATGAGTCAACAAAATTTCCTGACCCATAGTCCCAATGTTATCGACAGAATGCAGGAAGGGTGCAGGTGGCTTCAGCCTCCTGCCCACAGCTACGTAATCACCTGTAAGGAAACCATTCATAGACCTTTCCTCTGAAGGCATTTTTTGGTTGAGCGCACTCAGTAAGAATCTCTTAAAATTGTTTCTTGAGAAACAACAGCGTAAGGTGGTAATTTTGGAAGATCACTGGCCAAATCCAAGTTACTACTTCTTCCATAAAGGTATAATGAGTCACATCTAGTGATAAGAGCACATAATTACATGTTAATATTCTAGAAACACAGTGACATTTCATTAGATTTAGTTACCAAATTGATCAATAGAGTAAAACTGATCAAAACAAATGAGAGGAAAACTAGAGGTAAAGAATTAATCACCTTCATGACAGGTTTGACTTTGAAAGGATTCTAAAAATCGCATCACTCTTAAACATCCATCAGAGTAGAATAATCTGTTAAATGAAGCATTTCATTCAAAACTAAAAAGTTCAGTTCAAGCATTTCAGAAGCTCAGTAGTAAATATCTACAAATTTAGGGCTCTGCTAAATTTTCTTCCCTGTTTTCCTCTTTATCCATGTTGTTCCTGACTATTTTTTAATGTCTCTTGCATTTGCCTCTGACAGCATCTACAGTGCACCAGGCCCTACATGAAAACAGGATCTGTGCCCTTAAATAATCACTTTGTCACATAATGACCAGAGAAATCTCCATGTACGCAATGAGCCCTTTCAGACGCCACATTCAATCTGTTTCAATGAAAAGTAGCTGCAATAGGAGGCAGATGGTCCCCAAGTTTGCCAGCTGTTGAAGTGATATCCAGATGTTGTGCACACTGAGCTCCAAACACACGACCTTTCAGGAAAAAGGGAACTCATTCCCTGTCTTAAAAATGCTGAGCCAAGACCTTTATCATCATAAAATGCAATAAAGTAACACTACTCCTGGGTTTCCTTCACAAGTAGAGAAACAGAAAAATAGAGGAGAATTGTGTTTGACAGGAAAGATCAATTCCAGTTGTCTTTAATGACCTGAATGATATAAAACTCAACTATAGTATCCACCTTCTTGTTTTCCCAATTTTATTTGCACCTAGGCTCCATTTTTACCTTCCAGAGCATGGCAGCCTCAAGGAAAAAATGCTTTGTATAGGCAAAGGTTTATTTCCTCTGACACTTTTCTTTGAGATCCAATATAAATAAATATCACTATCTTCTCTCTATAGAAGACTAATATAATTGTTAATTGCTTGCAAATCAGGCAAGCTTGAGCTACTCTTAAACTAATCTAAGTATTTCTCTAAGAAAAGAAACCAGTTTCTGCCACAATGTGCCAACACTTGTTATTAATAACAATCTGAAAATCAACTTTTCTTGAAGGCGTGGCACTAAATGAAACTGAATGCTCTCTCACATCAAAGAAGAAGTACCAGTAAAGACCAGCAGGAGGTCTGTTGGTATTTAGAAATTTTATTTAATTTTTAACATCTCAAAGTCATTCAGCAGAACGGATTGCTGTCTTTATCATCCCAAAGCACCTCATTAAACGAGTGAGTTAATCACGTATATTCTGCTAATGAGAAAACATGATTAAAAAAGTTCAGAGAAGTGGGAATGAGGAACAAAACTGATGAGAAGAAAACTTCCTTTCAACCTAGAAACATGCCTGTGGTTCATAAAATGTAAGCTGCAGTTTGGTTAACAAAATACAAGCGGTAATTGTGTCTTCTGTGAGTAAATAGTAACTAACCTGGTCAAAAATACACGGGTATACTTTCTGAGAGGGGTCCATGGGGATAATTTCTGTCCTGCCTGTGGTTTGACGGTCTAGAAAGGAAAAGTCTTCCAGCTTTATGATAAGATACTGTAATTAATATACACGACTGTACACCCTGTATGGCTTTGGCATTCGGGCCATTTGCATTTATTGAAATTTGGTATTAGGACCTTGCTGAACTCATGATAGGTATAATTATCCATGTATGCATCCACTAGGCTTATGGAAAAATACATATAAACACTCATTCCAGGTATCAGGTTCATTTTTAAGATACCTAATTGATTAACTATTAATAATAGTTAATAATTGATTAGCAGCTGGGAGCTATCTATACATAACAGCTACATCATCCACATTTAACCGTGGCAACTTCCTCTGTCCTTTGACCACACATTTGAGAGTCACTTCACATTTCCGATCTTGGGAGTTCTCATACATTCCTTGCCAATCTCTGTCCATAGCTCACTAAATATAAAATTTTCTATTGAATTATGCCTGTCCAGAAGGACTCCTTCCTATTCCAGTAACAGCTTTTCTATGACTAAAAATACGAGGTCTAGTAATATCTGGAATATTTCTACCTGATACCAAGATGGAAAAAGGGCTTCATTTGCTCAGTCAGCCTTTCCCCTGCAAATGCAGGAGTATTTCATGCACATATTTACTCATGCATTGTGAATTCATGGACTCACAATAACCCCAGCAATATATCTAAATATTTGAAAGCAACCGTGGCAGAATCACTCTGAAAAATCCTTCTGAGAACAGCATGACGTTCATTTTCTTGCAGTCTGCTGAAATATTTACACAAATCTTTGTTTTGTGATACAGTTTGCCTGTTAATAACACTGAGCAGCAATCTACCTTGCCTAGAGTTATCAAAATGAGCCTAAATACTTGAATCCTTTAATGAGAATATGCGTTGTCTGGAACTTTGGACTGTAATGTGCTCTTGGATCATTTGCAAGCGTGGCTCTTTATTGCTTGGCCATGGCATGAAATGCCATCAAAGCCAGCAAACACCATTCCCCTGACTGCCCACTCACCAAGTCCTGGGCAGAACAAAAATATGACACAGGCTGTACTGAGAGCCCTGGAAAACCACCTGTCATCTTTGGCTCTGGCAGCTGAGCAATTTGTCCTGGGCAGCCACAGGAACGGCCTTTCTGTTGAGATTTCCAGGAGAGAAAAATACAGCTGTTAATTAATAAAACAGCCAAAGTTTATCTGCAGGTTGTTTCACTAATAAGTAGAGCCAGTATTACTGATGCCTTATCCTAGGCTTAGAACTAAAAGCCAAACACAGTTAGAGGGAAAAAGGGTTTTACCTCGGTATTTATTCAAGGATCCTCTGGTGCACCACATCCAGGCAGAAAGCACCCCCGAATGCACACCGAAAGTGCACACCCGAAAGATGCACACCAGGATGCCCACCCCAAGATGCACGCACACGATAATTCACGTATACAGTTATAGACCTTGCACATTAGCATATCTATCAAAGATTCCCCAATGAGAGGCTCAAGAGAATCCCCCGTCCTGAGGAACCTTCCCCCTGGATGGGCCTATCTTGGTTTACAGAATGTGTTCTGGAGAGGACCTTGGTGTCTGGGGCTTTCTGACCCAACTTCGAGGTTTTCAAGATGTTTAGTCTCCTGGCTTAACGGAACTTTGGGTCTAAGCTAGTTATCAGACTTGGGGAATTACGTGGGCTAGAAAGCACTAAGGATACAGGCAAAGCTGTGTAAAAGGGTATGTGGAAGGGTATATGAGAGGGGTATATGAAAAAGCAAAAAAATCATCATGGCATCACTACGATTGCAGCTTTTCCAGCTTCTCTGCTGCCTTGCAGAAACAGACCCAGAGCAATGAAAGTAACAGAGATTATATGAAGTGTGTCCTAATACTTCTGAAAGAGTTATTATTCAGAAAGATCACTCAAGTTAGGGGGAGATAAAAATTCCTTTCTTCTCCAAAGACTAAGAATTTGTTTACTTGTCTGTACTTGCTTTCTCTTACATTTCTCTCCTTTATCTTCACTGCACTGCTGTTATGGGTCTGTTAAATTGGCAGCACCCAAAAGATGCCTCAGGAATGAATGAATCCCTACTGAAAGCTGGTATCACATATCTAACACATCAACGAGCACCGATCACTGCACGAGACTTTCAATGGGCTCAAAGAAAGAGACTCAAAAGTGGCAAAATAGCCTGGCTTTATGTCCTGGCCCATCATTCTGGTCATACGACCCTGTCTTTGGATCCTGGCCCTGACTGCCTATGCTTCACTGCAAAAAAAAAAAAGTCACAGTTGCTACTTAGAATCATAGAATCGTTTTGGTCTACACTGCTGTGCCCCCTCTTCATCCATGACCATGGCCTTGGTTTTCCTCACACTCTGTCCTGCTACCAAGGTTGGTCTCAAATGCTTTTTCATCTCCAGCTTCTCCTAAAATACCTTTTATCAAACCCCGCTCTACAGAAAGGTACATTTCTCAGATTAGGAATCAAAATTCAGTGTTATCATGTAACAGATGCCATCACAGCCTTGCAAAGAAGAGATCTCCTATTCTGCATTCTGCATATTTTGTCTCAAAAAATCTTGTGGAAACAACTAGTCTTATTAGTTCTTAGGGAGCAAGGCAGAGAACAGGCACAGCACTGCTCTCCCCAGCAGGTAGAAATGGAGAAAAATCAGAGCCCTGGTCCTTCTTGGATCCATTGGAAAAAGCTACAGATGTCTTTTGCAGTACAGCTTTCTCAGGTAATCCTCTACACAAACACAGCAAACTCTCTTCTCTGTAAGTTCTTTCCAGGCCCACTGAAGGGGCTTGATAAAGCAAAAGAGGAGAAATAGCCAGATTTGAGATTGAAAAGACAAGAATCTCCAGTAGTAAGAAGGCTATGATTGCTCTATGTACAGTAATTCTTCTAAATTATCCAGTCTAGTTTCAACTTAAAAATGATGAGACTTCCACCATATCCTGTAGGAAATACCTCCACAGTTCAATAGATCTTGCTGTCAAGGCTCCTTCAGTCTCAGTCTAAATGTTCCCATCCTAATTTTACCCCATCACTCATAGTTATAGCCTATATTCTGGCCTCAAAGTAATTTCACTCTCACATGGTGTTGGTATCCTAATATTTCTATCCTCCTCTACCCTCTGGCAAAGGAAGACATTAGAAAAATGTACTAGAATAAATTAAAATTGTCAGGAAAGCCAATGAATGCCAGGTAATTTTAAGATAAATACAATCAGAGCAGTTAAAAATGGAGGAGGACTATTAGATTACCAAATGCATCCCTCAATACAGGATACCGTAAATTAATCCGATATTAAATGTGATCTAAGCCAAAAGGCCAAGAAGAAACTTGAATATCTTCTTTAATTTAGAATTTCCTGGATACAATATCTCAAAATGCTATACAGCAGCATCCAAAGGTGTGTTAATTTATTTCTCAGAAATCCACTTAATTTTGTTTTAAAAAATGATGCACTTTGTCTTACAGCAAACTCATCTCCAATGGAAGACCTTGGACAGGACTTAAATTGCCTGTCTAGCCTGTGCTTTCTCCAGGCTGAGTGCAGAGGGAAATATTGCTGTGCCTGTCTGCAGTCAGGTACAACTGCTGCATCCAACCTCATTTGAGCTGCAGTTTCAACAAACACACATGGGAATGCAGTACTGGAAGAATATTTGATTGTGTTTGTTTACCAACAGTGTTGACGCCAAGCAGCTCTGCCTGGCAAAAAAAAAAAAAAGAGAGAAAAGAAAAGAAAAAAATGGACGAAATTTGATTTTTAATAATTCCACGACTCTGATAGGAACTGTGCTACAAGAAATACCATTTCAGGACATCAGAAGACAGATGGTCTAAATGAAACAGCAATACATCAAAATCTCAAACCTGTAAGTCTTGTGAAAGTTATTTTAAAGAGAATATAAACTTAAATACACATTCCCAAAGTCAGACCATATAGCACGACTGTGATCGCCAGCAGTCTTGACTTCAGTGTGGTGTGGGTTTTTTTTTTTTAAGTTTTCTTTTGTGGTTATACCTGAATTAGCTCAAGATACAAGGAATTTCACTTTTTTTCAACATAGGACCCTCAGGGAAGAACAGTAAAGTTGTTCCTAAACTTTTTAAACCAATAAATCACAGTCAATTTCCAAAATATCTAGCAGGCTTCAGTGTGTTACAGTCTGCATTTACTTTTAAATATTTTTCTGAAGGACTGAAAAATTGCTTTGAAAACATCAGACATCTCAGTCCAGAATGAACTCTGTTCCTTTGAATGACATTGATTCACAAATCTAGGCTCAAGAAAGCATTTTCTTGTAACAAAACTCTTAATTTTGAGGTCAATTAAAAATAGATTCAAGAGCAAATAAGGTTCCTTAGCAACTTAAACAAAGCAGGAAAAACCAGAGTCATTGCTAACCACCAAGGGAAAACCAAAGTGTCTCATCTCTTTGCTAAATTACCTTCCTTTATTTCATTAGCAGCCTCTTCAGGCCTGTTGTATGAGGGACATTTGCTGCCATGTGTCATGATTTCAGTAAGGATATTTTTACTCTGCTAACCAGGCATGAGGAAGCCAGGCTGGGTTCAGGTGTCCCCATTTTTTCATTGAGGTGACTCTGCCCTTCGCTCTCGTGAGACTCCACCTTGAGCTTGGGATTTCCCAGCACAAGAAGGACCTGGGCCTGTCAGAATGAGCCACCAAGTTGCTGGAGGGATGGAGCAGCTCTGCTATGAGGAAAGGCTGAGAGAATTTGGATTGTTCAGCCTGGAGAAGAGAAGGCTTTGAGGTGACCTGAAAGGACCCTACAAGAAAAAATTGAGACTTTTTCCAAGGGCATGGAGTGAAAGGACAAGGGGGGATGGCTTCAAAATGAAGGACAGGTAGTTTAGATTAGATACAGGAAGAAATTCTTTACTGTGAGGGTGGTGAGGCACTGGCACAGGTTGTCCATAAAAGCTGTGGCTGCCGCATCCCTGGAAGTGTCCAAGGCCAGGCTGGATGGAGCTCTTAGCAACCTGGGATAGTGGAAGGTTTCCCTGCCCATGGCAGGGGTTGGAACGAGGGGGGCTTTAAGGGCCCTTCCAACCCAAACCATTCTGTGATTCTGTGTGTTGCTTTGTGCTTCTTTGGCATCTGGTTTAAGAGGTCATTGTTTTGCTGTTTTGGTTTTCAGGCATTATGAACAGCAAGCACTTGAATAACAATACTCTGCTTTTTAAGAAAAAACTGGTGTATACAGCAACAATTATGACACCTTCTACTTGGAAACCGCAGGGAAAGAGATCTGATAGATTATGAATAGACGAAAAAAGCTTTTATTCATGATGATAAAAGCGTGCAGAGTCCAGAATATATTTTTTTAAAGTTCTTTTTTCTCAAGATATGTCTGGCAGACTGTAGCTGGAACCATATGCCCCAAACACTATTTTGGATGCTCACCAATCTTTGGAAAGTCGAAGAGATCAATTCAGATTTTCAGAATTTTAATCCAGGGCCAATTATTTTTGCAATAAACTCTTAAACCAGGTCTGGCTGGCATAATTTGGATATCAATTACAACTCTTTTGATTTGGATTTTGCAAATAGCCTCCTGAGCCCGTGTTTAAGAAGCTGCACTCACTGTTGCCACACACTGCAGGAAAACATACTACTTTTTTTGTTGTTACTAGTTAAGTGATTGCTACTTCATATCAAAGTGAGAATTTAAAAGTCTCAAATACGTGTATGACCTTACAGACTTTGGGGAGAATCTAACTGGCCAAACCAGATGAGAATGGCAAAGAGATCACAAAGCACTGGGAAGAATCTAGCCACAAGTCTGTTTTATGACAATGTATTTTAGAATCTCACAAATATTTATCTTTTTTCCTGATGGAAAGCCAGGTTGAATCAGGTTGAGGGGGTTTTTTATTATTTATGTTAATGATATGTGGAGAAAGGCCAAAAAGAAACCCCTGCTAATACACCACAGCTCTGCCATCCTATTTATCACAGTGACTTCTGTCTGTCAGAAGGAGCATTTTCCTTGAATTTCTTCCTAATCTTTCTTGAGAAAGATGACTGAACCAGTGCCAGAAGACCAAAGCAGAGCTGTGCTGCTGATATTCGCTTCTTCCTCGCGCAGCTTGCACCAGCTTCCCTCCATTACCATGTTGTACACAGGCTGAGATTTTGGTGAGCAGAGTGAATCCACTGAGCCCTGGAAATGACAGCAACATTTTCCATCACCTTCTGGATAAAGGAAAGGCTACTTTGCCTTGGTGTCCTTCTGCAGCATTTGGTATCATTAAATGTTAGACCAAAAGGACTGATAAAGGAGAAGCAGATGGCTCATGCCTTTCTCCTGTCTTTTTACCTGTTTTCCAAGGGATGGTTCCCTTTTCATCCTCCTCCTTGGCAAAATAACTGTGTTCTGCCTGTGCCTCAGGATTCAAGTAATTTTTAGATGCTGCATCAAGGCACTTACACTAAGTAGCTCATCAAAGAAAGGGTTTAATAACTGGTATGAAAAAGGTACATAAGTATCACTCCAGACTGAGAAGACCAGACTTTATTTGGTTTCTTTATCATCATAGCAGAAAAGTATCATCTGCTATAATAATAATTATTATTATTAAGCACAGTTATTAACATAAAACTAAATTATCTCCTTTTCCTGACTAACCTATAGCTTCCTTTTCTCCAGCATTTTACCTGCCAACACAAAAAGACCACACACACTTCACGAGCCCTTTTTAACTGATACTTTCAATTTTTTACACTTTATTTTAAGGATCAAAATAATTTTTAGCCATGTAAAATTGAAAGCTCAATAAAAGTCATAAGCCAAGCTGTGCAGGGTCTGATCATCACGCAATGGGGAGAGCTCAGGGAAACATTGTGCTGCAAAAATGTGCCCTTTTTCCCCAAAAAAGGCCTGGGTAGTGTTGCTGCAGGTTTTACATGGAAGACACGAAGTCAAGAAGCTGCAATTGTTTTCACAGAATCATAGAACATCCTGAGTTGGAAGGGACCCATAGGGATTATAGAGTCCAGCTCCTGGCCCTGAACAGGACAGCCCCAAGAACCACCAAGAATCTAGAACTAAAATTACAATTTTAAAGGGAAAAATGGAGTTGAGGGGTGGTAGAAGCTGTTTGGTCTACCTCGACTTTGAGCTGGATAAAGTAAGCTTTCCCTCCCTCCTGATCTGTTTTGTAATGATGCTTGCACAGAGCAGAGAATTATTTAATCCTGCCCCAGCAGCCACTGTGCTGGAAATGCACACCAGTGGCCAAAGGGAGGATCAGATCACGGCCCCCCAGGTGCCTGGGGGTTTATCCCTGGATAAGCACCCCAATTCCTATCTCCAGATAAACGTCCCACCCTATCCATTAACGAAAAAGGTGGAAGGGAGGTGCTCCTAACACGAATAGCAGGGCTAAGGCAATATCCCCCCTACCACAGTGTTGGATAAAGTGCAATTTTCTCATTTGTCCCATTGCTTCCAACAT
This sequence comes from Rhagologus leucostigma, assembly GCA_013397725.1. Taxonomy (NCBI): domain Eukaryota; kingdom Metazoa; phylum Chordata; class Aves; order Passeriformes; genus Rhagologus; species Rhagologus leucostigma. The sequence goes on along the minus strand of VZTD01001249.1, from coordinate 307,645 downwards.
TTGCCACGAACACTAATCCTGAGGGTGGAACATCCTAGCTGTTAAGGCTCTCAAATGCTGACTACCCTGTTCATTTTGACTAATAAAAATGAAAGCAAGCAGCACACACTGAATATATCCAGCCATTCTCTATTGCTCACAAATTTCCCTGTACTAACATCTCATCTACAGTGCTATGATCTACAATTTTACAGCTTTCCAGCAGCAAAATAAGACACTATTTGGAACATTCTGTAGAGTTATTTCACATCAAAATAATGGTACATTTGAAAACGGTTTTTCAATCCCTGGATAAGTTTTATCCATTTGCCCCTGAAACCAATCTAAGTCTTCAATTTTTTTAGCTGATCCTCACCTATACAGAAATATAACAAGCTCCAGTCTTCTACTTGCAAAACGAGACTGTGATGAGGTACAAAGTTACAAAGGTACAAAGGAGATTTCCACACCGTGGCATATGTAAAGAACAGGGGGGGAAAAAATCCCATTACTTCTCATATTAAGCTTTTTTGCTCTTTCTCTTAAAATATCCCCTGATGTGCCTCAGGAGTTGCAGGGAGAAACTCGGATTACACAAGCATGGGCTGTACAACTCAATTACCAAGATCTGAAGGAAGCTCGTGTCTTTGGACAGTATCTCTGAGGTTTCACTATGAACACTGCCTGATCTAATTAGGAAACACTGAGCATCTTCGTGGCAATTACTAAAGAAAATAATTATGACATGATATGACCACTGTCTTCTTTCAGCTGGAAAAGCAGCAGAAAACGACAGGAAATGGAAGTCGGACAGGAGTTAATAAAACAGCCTTGGGCAAGAGAGCAGAGACAATTCCATGAGAAGGTACAATTTTTTTGACAGGAAAATGAGGAAGAAGTAGCACATTGCAAGCTAAGGATCAACAGAAAAAGAGTCCATTTAATCATAAATGAGCCACAGACTCACCATAATAAAACATGTTATGCTTGCAGACAGCTGCCTATCACAGCTTATTATAGGAAAAGAGCCTTTAATGGTGCCACGGTTCAGTTCACGGCTATCCTACTGTCACATGCTTGCCCTCAAGAGATACCAGGTGACAATGCATTGACAGTCCTACGTCCATTAACGGCATGAATTAAATCTCTTCCAATTCAGAAACCAATCTGAATCACTGAAAATACTTTGAACTCTCCACAGGAGTTAAGTCTGGTGGTTACAATGGGGAACTGGAAAGCAAAACGCTCCAAAAATGCCCCAACCTTAATTACTGACCTGCTGTAAGAATTTTATCATGTGAACTTAACTGCCCTGCCTCAGTTTACTGATGTGTACAATATTAACAGCTGGCTCTGGAGTAATCAAAATACGGCAGACACTTTCCAAAACAATGCAGGTGATCAGAGCAGGGCTCACGCAATGCAGAGGTGCGAGTCTTAATTAATGTTTATAAAGTGCCTGAAGAACCTGAGAGAGCTGGTGCCAAGGGAATACAAAGTATCATTACACTTATTTTGCAAAGAGGCATGAATACGTGATTATAATTTTATTACCCACGCAGATTTGTAAGGAGGGTTTGAGCACAAAAGAAATTAAACTTTTTGACACTTTCTCTGCAGCGCGGGTTCATTATCAGAGCCATGTATCAAGTGTAAAATGTAAATTTAATAACTCACTCTTAAGATCAACTGTGAAATCATACCCAAACCCTCACTATCTTCAAGCAATGTATAAGCAAAACACTGTGTGACAAGAGTGTTTTAAAAGTCAGGATTGCTATGTGGTTACAGCCTGACACAATCCCAGTACTTTCAGAGCATTCATTTACTATAGCAGCTGTATTTTCCCCTATATTTTGATTATCTTAACATTTTCTAATCATGAGAGTAATAAAATTTAAAATTATATGGCAGGCTTGATAGGCTGCAGATTCACTACCTCAAGTGAAGTTACTTTTTTATTAAATGTTAAATTGCTTTTCCCCAGAAGGAGCGTTGTATTTTGGTTAATTTTTGCTTTTTGAATGCTACCACAAATTTCTTCTGATAATACAGTGGTCTGAGTGACAGCAGAGAGATTTTGCTTTTCAATAATCCTTGATAAATATTGACCAAAGATGCCAGTTCTGTCTTTCACCATTGAGATGAATTCATTTTGGCACAATAACAGCAGGGGGATTTTTTTAGTATGGTTCCTAGGATGACTCAAAAGTTTCTAATCTGATCTTAGAATTTGCACAGATTTCTTTTTCCTCAGCAACTCTATCATTTTCAGGCATTTTAGGCAGGGTCTGAAATTTGGCTGGGGAGGTACAGCTGCCTTCATGCTAAGCATGATGGTTTTCCTTCTCAACCCTAATTCCTATAAATAATACTCTCTGTAAAATACTGTCCTCTGTATTTGTAATCAAGACTTTTTATCCAGATGCCCTCTGTGTCCCCTTTACTGAGCAGTCCCATTTCCAGTACCAGGTTTCCCTCCCAAGCTCCATGTCCAGCCCAATCTCTAAGAGCTGTGAATCAACTTAGAGACAACTCTACAACTTCTTTGCTTTCAGACAGATTTATGGCACAACTGAAAGCAATTCATTGGCATGACCAGACTACCTAACTCCTAACCCCTGTTCCCTTTCCGAAATCATTTGACTAATAATAATGGTCTATTAAATGGCTTCAGTTAAGAATTTAAACTTTTAGTTTAACTTTTGAAGAGAGAACTCTATTAAGCCTCACTTCTTTACAGGGAACATCTGAAATATTATCTTTATTTTTTCATAATTATTTCCCTGCTTAATAAATAGACATAAAGGATAAAAAAAAAAAAAAAAGGAAAAAGAAACATTACTGCATATCCTGCCAAAGAAACATCCCAGTGTGGGATTCCAGTCCTCTGTCCTGAATCTACAGCTCACATATTGGACAATTGTGTATAAGACTTCTCTCTTTTGACAGATACAATGTAAAGATGAAAACATATTCCAAGGCAGAAGTATTTGTAGCTTTTCAAACTCTAAGTGAGGGCTTTGAATCCCCCTAACATCACGGGTGGGAATGTGACCACTATTAGCCCCAGAAGCATGACATGAATTTGGATTTGAAGCTCAGCTCTCAAAGCAGGGTGTTTGTGTACAATGAAGTCTTATTCTTTCTGCTAAAACAGCAAATAAAATAGGTGCAGATGTCAGGTGGATAACCAGGACTGAGATCTTCAACTATTTGTCAGAAGACAACTCTTAGCAAATCTGCACTGAATACCAACAGTGAGCTTAAGCTGAGATTAACACACTGATTTCAGTGCTGAGAGTCATGCCAGCCCCTGCAGCAAACACATCTGAAATATTATTCCTTAGTCATCTTTTTCAAGAGATCACAGGTTTAGTCAGGCTGACCTACAGCCCCTCCAGAAAGTCAGTGTACTGAGAAGTCTATTACTTTTACTCATCTATATTTCTCCCCAAGGATCATCTCAGAAAAAGAGGTTTCGTCGCAAAGTCTGCCTTGTTTGCAGAACTCATTCTTCCTGCATATATTTACAGTGACTGAGCTCTTTGTTTGGACACACAGAGTTTCACTCAAAATACAGCTATCTCAGAAGGTAAACAGCAAGGCAAGGCAGAAAGGGAAAACAGATTATCAATGCTGTCTCTGCAGCACAGCTGAATGAATTCCCTAAAATACTTAACCCATGGATAAAAGTTTTGATGGCAACATCATTACCCAAGACTTTCAGAGAGACCAATGTGTGATGACCAAATGGTTTCAGACACAAGGAGCTCAAAGTTAGATTGCCTTTGAAGTAATCAGATCACATCACTCTGTACTGTAATAAAAATACAATGCCTTGGAGAAATAAAGGAAGAAAAGGACTATTTTTCATTCTTTTTTGGTAGATCCTGTGGTGTCCTAGTAACAGAACCACATCCCTTAAACTATCTGTAAAGCTTATGGTGCTGAAGCCTCTCAAAGCCACTGCAACTACACATGTTTTATAGCACAGCAGAAATAACCTCATTTTACATTCTGGAAGGAGAGGAAGGTGGTTTAGAAATACATCCATTTATGTACTCATTTCTATTCTTGGCAATTTAAAAAGATCTACACAGTCAAAAGAGGATGGTGGGTAATAGAAGAAATATCCTCTTCTACATATGAACAACCAGCCACATAAAACATAAAAATGTGGATTGGGCACCAACTGCTGTTTATTTGGATTCTTAGGTCTTAATATTCCAGCTGCAATGCTTCATACTGACTTTGGATGTACAGAGATGTGTGCTCTCCTAAATTTTAGAAAAGATCCTCAAAATACACAGCCTTTGCTGTGTAATAGTAGCAGGATATGTACATTTCATAGCTTGGATCTCCAACCAGACTGAAAAAGCTTTATGAAGGAAGGATCATTAGCCCTATTTAATAATGGGAAACAGGCACAGAGGGGGCAAACAATTTGCTTACAGCTACACCATCACCAAATCCATGGGTGGGAATAGGACCCCCAAACTCCTCAGCTCTGTCCCCTCTGACACTGCCTCTAACAACAAATTCATTTTCAACACACATAAGAAATAATTGCTCCAAACTTCACAGAAGCAAAGAACTTGCAGCTAGGCAAAACCGATTTTATTCAGTTTTCTGCAGAAGAATGTCACCTTTTGAGGTTTGTTTTCATTTCATTTGTAGTTTACTCCCTTTCAGCATAGCAACCAACAGACTCATCACTCCTTTGAAGTTGCTTTCTTTTTCTGGCACTGGCATTAGCTACATAGACAATTCTTCTCTCCCCTTCAACAGGGAAAGGTGAGCTGTAGTAGAGCTGTCTGGCATAGACTTAGGATATTATTTTCTATGTCTCTGTAAATACCGTAGTGCATCTACTTTCACAGGTAACTTTAAAAGCAACACGATAATAAATAATAATGGATTTTCTAGGAATCATCAAAGTGGAGACAAGGAAATACAGCCCTGCACAAAGCAGACTTCATGAAACAAGGCTGACAAGAAGAAAAGGTGAAATTTGGATGTCAAGGTGAAGAGAAGTAACAGAGAGGGTGCAAGAGTGGACACCCTGAAACGATTTTCCAATTGAAGGCCAAAGAGGCAGGTTCCAGAGGGAAAGAGAAAGTGGTCAGTCTCTGTCAGTGATCTGGCCATCAACACTGGCCAGAGCTTGCAACTGGAGATACGAGAGGTAGGACGGAGGCTGTGGGGATGAGCCACCACTCACACTTCAGGAATTTGTGCAAGAAAAGGGAACAGACCAGGCCTGTTGCTGGGTGAGTGGCTGTAGCTTTGCTGAAAACCGGCAGGACATTAATGGCACCTGCCAAAACCCAGCAGACGACTTCACATCACTCCGTCATGGGTGATCCTGCACCCCAGAGGCACATCCCAGACCTCCTCCCGTGGCACAGCCAGAAAGAACTGATCCCATTTGTCTGGAAGGAAGCTCTGCAGCACCTGGCAAACACTTCTGTTTATTACAGCCGCTCTGGTCAAGACTCTGGCCATCTCATCTATCATCCAACATGCTTCTGACTGACTGCTGGTAAGTTCGATGAATTTCTGAATTTCTGAATTTCTAAATTTCTAAAGAAATTTTGTTTCCAGCGCTGCCTTCAGTCCAAAACATGCCTTTCTTCAGTTAACCAGTTTTACCATGACACTGACTTTCCCTTTGCTACCGTTTCTGATTCAACTAAACAGCTTCTTTTTCTGTGTTCCTTGAATGGTCCTTAAAACATTCCCACAGGTGTTAAACCTACCTATCCTAAAGTATGATTAATTGAATACAGTGTATGAATGACTGGACTTGAGCACTTAGAAAATTACCTACATTGAATATAATTTGCTATTGAAATACATGAATTTGTTACTCATTTTATGCTGCTCTTTTCAGAAGAGATGTTCAAGATTTTTTTCAAAGTATTGGTTTAAGAATAACACCAGCTATTGTCTGACTACGAGCCTGTGAAGTCTTTTCCTTTGTCCAGTTTGAGCTGAAATCCAGATATTTACCATCCAGCATCTGCCTGGTCATTCTCTTCTTGCTTTCCTTCCTCCACCTTGCAAGGGCATCACTTCATCTCTACCAACTGTACCAAATTGCTGAGGCCTATTCTGTCTCTGGAAGATTTCCAATACTTTCAGAAAGCAGATTGCAGTGTACCAGTAATTGCAGTTAAAAAGAGTACATAGCTCCAGTAGCTGTTATTTATTCATTTGACATTCTTAAACATACACTTGGAATACCTGCAGGGTTTCAACAAAGCTTCAGTGAAGTCTATACCTGCACTTAGTTTTTTATCCCTGTAATTTGCAGGTCAGTCTTGTGGTTTCTTTTATTGCCAATAATTAAGTGATTAAAGGTAGATTATTTCATTCATGAAAATTTACATTTTGCTCTACGAAAATATGCCCTGGGAAAGTTGTGCTGCAAACCATTCCTACTTGTTGTCTCTTCATGGAAACTCCAAGCACGTCCCCAGAAATTACACAGCTGGCTCCTCGTGGCTGTGTGGTATAAAGGAAAAGAAGGAATGTGTTTTTTCACAGAGCTATGGAGTCACTGAGGCTGGTAGGGACCTCTGAACATCATCCAGGCCAACGTGTACTCAAAGCAGGGTCAGCCAGAGCAGTTTGCCCAGGTTTGAATAACTGCAAGGAGGGAGAGCCCACAACCTCTTTGGGCAGCCAGCGTCAGCTTTCAGACACCCTCATTTAAAAAAAGTTTTCTTATGTTTTAATGGCATTTCCTAAATTTCAACTTGTGCCCATCACCTCTTGTCCTTTCACTGGATACCACTGAGAATCTGGCTCTGTCTCTACATCCTCCCATCAGATATTTATACACATGAATAAAATCCCCTTCCCTGGGGTGCCTTCTTCTCACTGTCCAAAGAAGGCCTCATCTCCTTCTCCCTTCACTGTCAGTCTGTGGTAAATACTCACCACTGCAGCAGCTGCACTGCTCTGCTCTCTGAGAGTGACCCAGCAGCTCCCATCTGATCCATCATCCATCTCAAGGCAGAGTTCCATCAATTCTGCCTCCACTCTCATGTAAAGTGCAAAACCTGCTGCAGATCCTCGCTGCCCTCACCTGTCATTCTTGTTCCTATTTTTTGCCCCACTTGGCCAGGCAGATCCTGTCTTTCTGTAGCCATCTTTCACTCCCAAAGAAGATCCCATAGTCATGAAAGCCAGATGCTCACTGCTGACAACAGCTGCTGACCTACAGGATCTGTCCACTTCTCCTCTGGTCCTCCTCACTCAAGGAGAAAACAGAAGACAAAAATCTGGGCCACATGTGCTCAACCACAACCTGTGAAACCATCTGGAAATACCTGATATGCTCCAGGTTTCCTTGACTAGATCACTGGTGCCCACTTGGAAGTGGACAATAGCCCAGTGGTTGGACAGGCCTCAGCAGTCAGTCTACAACACCCCAGAACTGAGCCAGTGGTCAGCAGAAAACATCCCAGGACAGCAGGTCAGGCTGAGAGATGGGAACTACAGCCCCCACAGGAGAGAGTCACCTGCTGCTATCAGCCACCCTTCTCAGGCTCAGCTGGCTCAGATGCTGCACTGAACAGAGCTCCCAGCCTCTCATTCACACCCAGAAGCTGTTCTGGAGTTGCAGATCTGCAGGTGGAGCAGGAGCCTTCCTCCAGAGGCCAGAAGTCACAAATTTCTGCGTTTGCCATCACGGAAATCTTCATTTCCCAATCTGATCAGCACAGACTCCCAGCACATCCTTCAGTACAGCTGGGAGACCAAGCTTTTTCTAGCTTCAGGGTCTTGGAGAAGAACCAGTCACTCTCTTTCTGGAGCACTTCTGCACCAGCTGCTGCACATGGGAGCTGTGCTTTTAGGCCAGCAGCCATATAAGCTTCTCCATAGCACCTGCTGAAAGAGTGCTTGATCTTCCCTGACCAGGAGTCACCTGGAAAAAAAGGAACTTGAAGCACACTCTGATCAGGAATGGCTGGAAGAAGCTGCTAGAGCCTGCTGGAAGACAGGCCTCCTGTAGCTATCCATTCCCAACCCCGAAAATCCCAATCCAACACCCTGAAAATCCTTGAAGAGTTCCTAGAAGACCTCCGACAGCCCTAGACGTTCCGAGGAGACCTCAAAGGAAAGCACAGAAACTGCTCATCTGTTGGCTCCCTCTTCTAGCTGCACTCACCTCCTGAATTTACTGCTGAAAGCATCCCTTTTTATTTGGAAATAGAGGGGAGAGTACAACTTCGAGGATAAACAATACAAAAGCCATCAAGTGGAACCTTCTTAGCTTACAGTGGAATAGGCTTGCTAAATCCTATCCCACTGCTGGCCCAAACAGTGTAAATTGACATTTAATCAGAAATACTGCAAATTTCTACATTGCTTTGACATTATCCATTTTTCTTCGTGCCTTTATTTTCCTGTGTAATCAATGGCTGTTACAAATCTCTGTGTTAAAAAATAAAATGGAAATACTTTAATGATTTTTTAAAAGTGATGGGAGAAATGACAAAACAATTAAGCTTGCAGTGTTGCAATTATTTAAAACCCATCTACTGAAACTCAAACTTCCAAACATTAAGGGGCCACTATGGTAGATCAGTGAGGCATCACGAAATCTCTGCAAATGAGGTGCTGATTTGAAACTGCACTAGAGAGAACAGTATCTGAACTTCCCATGGAATAGATAATGTTGGCAGACAGATGACTGACTTCTGTTCTGTAATGCTCACATCACTCGTCCAGAAAGAAAGCATTTGTAGTTGTTCTTGTAGCAGTGGTTGTTACTCCTCTAGGACTACAGGAAAAAAGTAGAGATCAATGCATTGCAGTATTTATGCATTTTTGCAGTAAGTGAAGAAATACCTTATTCTCATGCCTCTGTCTTACGCATTTAGAAAAGAAAAAGTAATTCCAAGGGTACTGGTTACCCACGAGTTCTTTTTCTTGTAGTTGACTGACTCAACATCAGCTTCTTTTGTGAAGGGGAGGCTTAGGGGAACTGTAATCTCAGCCTATCACTACTCCAAGAGGAGTTGCAAAGATGATGGAGACAAGGGCTTCTCAATCATGGGCAAAAGACCAGAATTTGGAGGTTCAGACTGGGTATCAGGAAATGATTCTTCACTTGCAGAGTAGTGAAGCGCTGGAAATGGCCATCCAGGGACCAAACCTCTGCTCCCTGGTCAAATCTCCAGCCTTAGAGGTATTTGAGACTCATTCCAGGCAAAGCTGACCTGATACACTTTGGACTGGAGGACTTCCAGCAGCCCCTTCCAAGAGACATTTTCACCTTCTATGACATGAGCTTGGTGGTGCCTGCAAAGGTTTTTGCCCAAACTGCAACTTGCTCATAAGTGCCTTTCCCTCATTCCCTCAAGTCTGTCTCCTCTCCTCCAAATTTCACAAATTTGCAGGAATTTAATTGTCACTGAGCTCTCTACCTCTCTATCAAATTGCGTAAAAATTAGTGAACAAATTCAAGAGACATTTGGGGAGACTGAAGGAGAAAAGAAAGTCAGGAATGCAAACACTCTTTCTCTTTTTTTCCATGCAGGAATGATCACACATTTAGTTTTTGTTTTGCTCCCACACAATGGTTCCAGGGGCCAGTGCCTGTGGTAATTCCTGTCCTTTTCAGGATGTCCTGAACACAGGCATATGAAGGCACAGAACCACCATTCATCTTCCCAGCACATGTACAATCCTACTCTCCTCCACGCTCCTTTTTCTGAGACCTATGGTGCCAACTCTGCCAGACAGGATCCCAGACAGGGCAGACAACTGCTCTGACCTGCTATTGTAATTCCTATGTTCTGGCTCCCATGTAACATTTATGTCCATGACCTGGTTTGCAAACCCAGATGAGGATACAGGGCAGGACAGAGCAGATGGAACAGCACGTTATGACCTCCTGGTGGTATTTCTCCTCATGTAATGACCGAAGTTGAGAAAAAAAGTTACAATGTCAGTCTCTCCAAAATGCTAAAGCTGAGATCAAAGTTAGCAAATAAAAATGTCAAGTGAAAGGTGTTCCTGTGCATCACGAATAGCAGCACTGGCAGGCAGAGAGTCCAGTGGGACAGATCTAGCTGCCCCTCGCGGGCAGTTGCTGAGGAGAGAAGGTGGAACACTTAATGCTTCATGTATTTAACTGGTCATTTCCACATTTAATGATTAACACAATGTGCACCCACAAAGTGCATGAATGATGCCTGAAATACCAGCCATTACCTCAAGTGGGCTGAGAAAAGATAATTTTGGCTTGCTTGGAAGAGATTAGATGTCCATTATACACTCCCAGGCAGAGATGCTGGCCCAATTGCTATGGGAAAGAAGACATACAGGGCTCCAGGATGTCTTTTGAGCTCTGACTCCATCATAAAATGTCTTTTATTTACCACCACCTTTCACCAAAACCTCCTCAAACCTTCCATGTAAAACAAATACCAAAAGTCCTTTGGGTTTCTTGACAGCAACCCCTGTCTTGATAACAATTCTAAATGAGAGAGGGCTGTTTGATCTTTCCTTTGTTTCACCATTTGACAAGGTTGGCTTCTGCCTGGGAAGCGAGAGCAGCAGCACTGTGAATGCCATTCATTAATTTCCGCTTTTGAAAGAAGTTCAGTCCAGTTTCTGAGTGATGGTCAAGGCTTGTGTGGACACCACCTGCCCACAGGCACATTCCAGAGGCAGATCTCTACTGTCACAAATTCCTCACCTACAGCTGAACGTGTCCAGAGCTTTCTGACCCACCTTACTCCTTCCATTTACAGTGGGGAAAATCAGAAGTCTCGTTACACTGAACCATTCAAAACCAGGCAGATCTTTTTGTGCCTCTCTGAGCCAGCCAGTGTGGGATGAGAGACTGACAGCAATCATCTGCTTGACCTCAGGGGTCCCATTACAGAAAAATATCTGATTAGGTTTCCCTGTGGATTTGGGACTCTGTATGGTGCATCATTTGTCTTTCCTGGGTTTTATTCCTCTCTCTGCTTTTCACTGTTTTAATTATTCCTGGTTTTGTTGCTGGGATTGCTATCGTTATTATCATTTTACTTTATTTCAATTATTAAACTGCTTTTATCTCAACCCATGGATCTTACCTTTCCCTACTCTCCCCCCCATCCCCGCGGGGAGAGGGGAGTGAGTGAGTGCTACACAGTTAAACTGCAACACAGATAACAGTACTTTGCTCATATTCTTTAAGACTCAGAGTATTAGTCAGCTAAAACCCACTGAGCCATTAGAAAACCACCCACAAACTTCCAATTTTTTTTTTCTTTTTTTTTTAAATCAAGAGGCTAAAATCATCTTTGTCAGAGCTATGCAAGAGAATTGTGTAATGCATGTTTTATTCTAGTTTTCTTAGCTTTTCCTACACTTCTGAGCTCAAGCATCCTCATTTGCTCTATCCTCTGTCTCCTATTTGCACAAGTTTTTTTTATTCACTCATGAAATTCATTAGACACTATTGAACACAACTGTAACAACAACACACCAACTAAAGAAGGGGGAAGAAACCCAAACAAGGGGGAGTGAGCATAATGGACCCACATGGGACAATTAAAATGTCTGTAATTTATTATTAGCGCTAAAATTTTACAGCGTGACAATGAGTTAAAATCAACATAGAAGTGAAAAAAGCAAAACAATGCAAAACCACCTTGAAAACAAGCAACCATATGAAAAAGTTAAAGAGCAACAGTGAATAAGTGAGTTGTGCTAAATATATTCACTGGCATCACCATTACCAGCTAAACAAAATCCTACTTGCAATACAAGTACTTTTTTTCTGCAGTTCATTTCACTTCTGTTTTATGGTTCCTGACTGAACACTTAGGATTTTCCCATCGTGCATGACTCAGTCCTCGCCCAAAATATGCATGGGCACTGGGGAAAGCACCATTACTTCCTATTTTCTCCTTATATTTTTTCCACTAAATTTTACCTTAAAGTTAACCAGATTTTCATGTTCCTCCACAGCTATTAAATTAGGAAATCAGAGCCAAGCAATCTGCAGACTTCCATCCTTTTGGGTCTCCAGCTGTTTCAACAACCTTTTTTAGTTAAATTGTACAAGAACTTCCTTCCATTCCTAAATTCAGGGCTCTATTCAGAATAATCTGCTCCCAGTACCTAATTTAGGTACCATGACTGCTCTTCTGCACTGACAGCACAGCCAACCTGGTCTGGCAGCGCTGGATTGTAGGTGGCCTGAATCACTGATCACTTTCCCAAATTCAGATGCTAAAGATAGGCTCCTGTAGACAAACAGTCTGAATACGGCCCCACATCTCTGCCAGTTTTTCTCCTATGATTTGTATTTGCCCAGCCCTGAACCTCTCAACATCTCATGAAGGATGCCGCAAGAAACACTCACCACTTCAAGTGTCTCTTTCCTGGAACTTGCACCATAACCATGTCTCTGCTTCACAGCGTCTACCCCTCCTTCTTAATGCTTCCCTTGATTTGAATTACACAATCCCTATTTGGAAATCATTTGTAGATCCTGTTTATATTCTATTTAATACAATTTATAGACTATTGCTGAGAATGGGGCTGGTGCTGCACAAAGCATTACTGACCATGTAATCCAAGTGCCCTCCAACGGCATAGAAATGCTCTCTCATTCAAGCCATCATCTCTATGTGCCTAAGACCTTTTTTCCTTTTAGCATCTCTTAAAAATTTCCTGATTTAGTTGATTTCACTATTAACTCATCTACTTTCTATTTGCCAGGCTTCATTGCAGTCAAAGCAAACACAGTCAGGTGACTGACACGAAATTTGGTCTGAAATACAAATGGCTGTGAGAATTTTAGTACTTGATTCTGCCAGCCTTCATTCTAAGAAGAAATCCTGATTTATAAAAAAGGTCACCTTTGAATGAGCAGCAGCAGTGTAGATAAAAATCTGCAGGACTGAGCCTTATAAATGCAATTTTTTGCAGGTTATTTAGAGAGAACAAAACAAGCAGACGATCAGATTTAGACATCTGTTTTAAAGACAACTCTGCAAATTGTCTGGAGACCAAAACAGATTATTACCAGGAAATGGAGTTTTCTTAATATTGAATTTGATCCTGCCCTACTGAAAATCAATGGAATTTTGTCGCAGACTTTCATGTGAAAGGGACTTAACAAGCAACATATACAAAAGCAGAGTTACAGCAGCTGTCAAGGAGAAAGCTCAGGATAAACCTTAAATTTCAGTATAGAAGCGTTCCTGCTGGAGAATGGCAGAGAAACAAGGGAAAACATAAATGTCTGATTCGAGTGGAATTGCTGAATGCAGTAGTGGAACCATTCAGCTGTCTGCATAATCCATGAAGTATAAAAACTATGGGAAAGCAAAGAAAATCCAAAAGACTTAGGTCCACAAGGGTGTGGTTCCACACAGAAGTGTTCACGTGGAAAGCGCTGGTTCTTCCCTTAGTGATGCTATTTTCATTTTGGTATCTTCAAACAAAAATATCAGAACATTTTACCCACGTCAATTAAGACTCAGAATCCTGCTGGGACACTCATCCTTATTCCACCCATTTTTGCAGACTACAATGACACAGAGTTTGACTCATTAAAGGCCAGAAAATGAGTCAGCAAGGAAAAAGAACCCCAAAGCCCCAGTCGTCCATTGTCTGTGATAACCACTGAATAACCTCTCTCTTCGTCACTAGTCAGCCTTGGGAATAAAGTCACTTGTCTGAGAAATAAAACTATTCCTTACTTGATGTTTGCCTTTTTTGTATATTTATTTTCCACTATGATTGCCTCCCAACATTTCCCAGCCTTGCACACAGACTGATGCACTTAATTTTGACAGACACAAAATCCCTCTTAAATCTGCTGCAGTGTTTATACTGGGATGCATAAAAATGACTTTGTGAAACAGAGTCTCGGAATAGAAAACGAGATTAAAAATATTTTGCACATGAAGACTTCTCTAGGCTATGAGAGAAACAGTAGAATATTACAAACCTTATTCTCTTTCTCCAGATCGCCTAAAGGGGCCCCTAAAGCGGAACTATTATCTTTAATCTTATTTTCTCTTTTCAGCATGTATTTTATTTTCTTCTCTCTGCTAACAATACCCTGGCCTCTTAATAGCTCCTGAGTTCACCTCCTAAAAAGATATTCTAGGATAAGCCTTGTCAGTATTAGATTTGCAAAGGTTTAGAAACAGCTTGGGTTCTCTCTGTGCTAACAAACACTTAGTGATAAATGCCTTCTCCAAGAGTGTGTTGCAGAAGTGATTTGGTCAGTGTATGAGTCAGTTTGCTTTACAAGCATGAACCTCGCTGGCCTGCCAGTATTACTGCAAAATAGAATCATTTTCCTAAACGGTTTCATTAAAGGGACATCGCAAGGCTGAAAAGGCGCTATTGAATGAAAATGGACAGAGCGAATTTTTAGTCATGCCAGACCAGGCTGTGGCATCAGTCACAGAGGTTTCACTGAAAAAAAAAAAAAGAAAAAAATGTCTCCATCGCTTTATTTGGAGTTGAACTCATTTGCAATGATTCTGAAAGATTCACTGCCACTGTGGGTACAGAGCCCTCATCAGCCATCACTGAGCCAATCGGTCAGAAGAACCCAGGATGAGTTATTGTCTGACAATGCCAAGACTTTCATTTGCTGTGGAAAATCATAATCTTGCCTTTACTTCAAACAATTCCTGTGAATTTCCCCCCCCCCAACTTATTCATCCCTTACAAAGCCATGATGGGAATATCAAGAAGGAAGAGAGAGCCACATGGAGCAACCGCAGCCTCTCCTCCAAGGGGTGTCACACTGAGCAGCAACAAATTCTGCATTTTAATAAAAACCAGGAAGATGAGGGCCAGGAGAGCATCATGTGAGACAGCTGTTGCTATTTTTAACCTACAGCCATGCTGGAGCACAGACTGTGACTCCCATGTTTTGGGATTTTTCAACTTTCTCTGGAAGATGGGAGGATAGGATATCCTGAAGGAACTCCACCTACACTGTAATTTAACATGGCCCATGGGCATGGGCACCAGGATTTTTCTTGCTTCTTTTTCTGCCTGAAGCCCACATTTGAATTTCTGGAAGACTGAAACATACATCCCTGATGTCTTCAGGCTGGTAATATTGTAGTTGAGCGACACTTAGTGGGCTGTGAACAAAGAGAGTTGATGATCTGTCCTTCTTTTCTGCTGAATCTCTGTGTGCAGTTCCACACAGGAGGGTTCTTTGGTCAGGTACAGTAAAATTCTTCCTCAGAACTGCCCCATAAAACAAATGCAATTGTAATGTCTTCCACATAAAAGGCATATAGACTAATATAACCATTCCCATCAATAGGATTCATCTCCTCAAACTGCAGCCATGCAAAAGCAAGATCCTCTCTAAGTTCATGGAGATAAATACGCTTCCAAATGTATTTCCACTCCACCTATCCTGGGCAGCTCTCGCAGGATGGGAAGAATTGCCCTGGGACTGTACATCTCACTCCACTGACAGTGGACAGAGAGTGGACTTTCAGGCATTTCAAATTAAAGGAGATTAATATCTACATCTATACCTATAGTCCACAAGTGAGCTAATTACGCACAAACTCCTACAGTCACAGCCTTAACAGTAATTCAGTGGGCTGCCTTTTTATTGTTATCAATATTTTGAAGGCACATTTCTAACACCAAATCCATTTTCAGATACCATGGGCATAAGAACAGTTGAGAAATATGTAGGTGTCACAAGTGTAGGTGGGGTTTCTGTAATTCATCTTGTTTCACATCCACTGTAAAGATAAATATCAATGCACGGCAATACTCTTGGAACTTGTTTATCTTGCTGCTGATTCATGGCTTATTGGTCATTAAAGAGAAATCAAGGGCATGAAGTTATATTTCTGTGTAAGTAGTAAGCAATGCCAAAATATAATGACAAGCAGATATAAACTTTCAATAGCCTAGGGAAAACAAATGGTTTAGCAAATGCGTGGTGTTATGCACAAACTCCTACAAAAACAAAAGGAAGAAGAGAAAGAAACAAGGAAAGAGAAAGAAAAAAGGCTGCCTTATTTCCCTGAACTCTCAGCCACCTTTCCTTCCAGTTTGCTCCACATTACAGATCCCACATGCATCTCTGTCAAGCCAGACTATGTGGGCTCACTGTAAGCTACTGTCATCCAAGCTGGGGCCTGAAACAAAACTGAGAGACCAATAAATCATGCTACAAAAGAGAAACTCAAACACCACATAGTGGGCTCTTTTTTCCTTCCTCTTTTGATTTCCTAATGCCTTTTCTTTTTTTTTTTTTTTGGTCTTATGTGATGCATCTTGCAAAGGCCTTTGGCAGATCAACAAAGCTCATGCACAAAGACAATTAATCCTCATCATCCTTAGCGTGACTTGTGCTAGCCAACTAAATCTAAGATAATTTTCTTTGTGAAATGGGATTGGATCAAAACCGTGATATCAGAAAGTGACTGAACTTTCCAGAAGTTCACCAGAGTGAATTTTCTTGATATAAACAGTTCCAGAATATGACCTCAAATATCTATTGATGGAATCTATTCATTCCATAGATTGACCGAACCTTCTAGGTACTGTGGGATGGCTTTTTTGTAGACTTAATTCTGGTCTTACCTTCAATAATAATATATTTGTGCAACTGCTGTACATCTGTGTAGTTAATGAATTAACAGAGCTGAATCAGGCCAGTCATTCACTGTGCCTGCTTGTCTAGAGACTGAATTTGATAATAGACTGTGCTCTTAGCAACAGGATGAGTATTTCAGAATGGATATATTATGGGAAAAAAAATCCTAAATGAGATGACTACTGACTACAGCACAGTCAGGGATGGAAGAAGGACTGATCCTTGGAGAGGGCTTCAACTGAGATAAGCAGGAAGCTTCAGCTACACACAGGGCATATTCATGAGGTATAAAATAAAAACAAATTGGCGTATCCTACCCAATGTTTCATTCCTGTTCTTAAAAGATAATGATCAGTGCTAAAAATACATCAGAAAAAAGGGCTGTCTTGGTACCCAAAGTTTTCTCACTTCCATAGAAAACCTTTCAGTAGAGCCTCTTTGCTGTTATGACAATCATCTCGATAGAGGATTTAAATCTCCAGCATTTTCAAGAGAACAATCCTAACCAAGACTAAATTTTCTCCTCCCATTCAAATCACCGCTACCATGGCAAAACCCAATTTTATCTCTGGGCAAATATTCAAGCCATTTTGCTGTGCTGGTTTTTGGGGAGTTGTTTGTGGGGTTTGGCTTGGGGTTTTTTTTGTGGTGGTGGTGATGGTTTGTTATTTTTTTCAGCTTAACCTCAAATGAGCTGCCTGAGAGGCTGTTCAGACCAGAGTACCACACTCCTTACTCCAAGTCCTCAAATTTTAGATGCAATTACTCCACTCTGACCCCTGGAAGTGAGAGGAGTTAGACAGAAAAATCTCAGAAAAACCAACTCAGAAGTGGGTGATATTTACAGGCAAACAGTAATTTGCCAAACTTGTGGTTGTGAGGCAATTTCACGCACTGCTTTCCAGGATCCAGGGGCCTCTGTACCATGTTTTATGCAACCGCAGCTGAAAGCCTTTTGTGCAGAGTGAACTGCCCAATTTAGTGCAAATAAGTTAGTTTGCCTCCTATATCAATACCTGCCAATGTTTCAGCCTAAAAAGAAATGAGGATATTAAGACTATTTCTTTTTCAGACAGCATCTGGTTGGCTATTGTGAAAATGCTAGGGCAGTTGTTCACACCCATTTTCCATTTAGCCTAAATTAGCCTTTTAAATTTAAAAATATCCTCGATTTCCCCAGTTTATCATTTTTGCCTTAGATACTATTTCTGAACTGATGGAAACTTCAATCAGAATGTTCTTAACCTCTGACAAATTGAATATTGGGAGAGTATATTAAGCAGAACACAACAACTAAATAGATTTTTGGAAGGGTTGTAAAAGGCAAGAAACAAACTAGAATAAAAGATAGTTGGAAGAAAAAATAAGACTGATTTGTAAGACTGAAATCTGATTTAGGGCCGGCACTCATTAAGAAAGAGTACCTTGTGTTGTAACAAAAAAAGAGTCAATGCTTAACGTTAAAATAATAGTTTCCATTTCAATTTGTGTGGGCACAAGTAAGTTTAAAAAATGTTATGCCTTCACAGTGGTAAATTAGTGCATTTTGCCCACACACATCTTTAAAAAAAAAAAAAGACAAAGTGATATAAAACACCATTTCCCTTTTGTAATGCCGAGTCACAGAGCCAGGTGCAAAGTTTTAAGGCTCAGGATTCTCAGCCTTGTGTTCAGACCCCAGAATTAAATGACATCATCTCTTCTTTCATTTTCTTAAACCCAAATTCAAAAATACCTACTACCTCAGGGTGCCTGTTTCATATTGTCACAGATATAACATTTTTATAGGTTACCTGCTTTTAAATCCTCACTGTGAACTCAAAAGGCTGGCTGAGGCAGGGTTGCAAAATCGAGCTGACCCAGACAATAATTACTGATAATCAGAGAACTTCCTGCTTTCAAATAGGATGGAAGAAGAACAGAGACAGCCTTTGCTGTGGCACTTCACTGTCTGTCTTTCCATTTGTGATCTGAATTTGTGTGTAATTCATGTGATTTAAAGATACTGGAAAATCTGGCTTCAGAGAAAGATCACTGAAAATGTGGTATTTATTTTACCAAAAATATTTCAAAGAGATGAAACCCATGAGTGTGAGCCCTGAGATCTAGCCAATATTTCCGTTGAGAACTTAAGTTTGAGGAGGTAGGGAAAAAATAATCTAAAAAATTGAGGAAAACTTATTCAACTTAGAAGGTGCTCCTGATGATTTGGAGCAGATAATAAAATTCAATAGGATTTTGATAACAGCCCAAAAATCAGCAAAATGCAATTCACTGAATATGAGGACAAAATGCTAATACAGAAATCTTCAGCAAGAGAATGCAAATGTAAATATCTAGAGGCTAAAAAAAGAAACCTACCCAAAAACCTGGCTTGGGGACCAGCAGCTCTGGTCCAGATTGTGCAACCAGGCACAAGTGGCTTGTGAAGCAAAATACCAGAGGTTCCTCTGGGCTGTGCTGATGTTCAAGAGAGTCTGAGAGGGCATCACTCCATTCCAGGCAGTTCTGCTGGAGTTTCAGCACCAGCACAGCTTTGGGTTTGGCCCACACTGTGAGACTCAGCAGAGATCAGCAGGAGAAGTGGTCAGAAAGATGGAAACAAGAGAGGTAAGAGGCTTTCACTTCATCAAGAGGGAGCGTGTTTGTTATGCCAGAGAACAGGGAAAGGCTATGAGTGGGACGCCAGCTCCTGCCAGAAAGGCTTTTAAACAGAGACCCCAACAGGGCTCAGATGTCCAACGAGAATCTGGTGTTTATTACATCTTGAAAGTCTGTGTCAGGTAAGATTGTATTTAAATCTCAGCTCCCAGAGAGACATAAATTCCCGCTTCTCATATAAATTTTTAATGCACTTCCATTATTAAAGCAAATTTTATTCCAAGAAGCTTTGCCTCTAAAATTAATCAAAAGATTTTTGTTGTACTCCAGATGAAGCAAATGCAGAATTCCAGGAGCCTAACGCAGAAACCAGACTTCTAAAAATAGAAGCGTGGAGCCTGATTTGCTGCAAGTCGAGGGGGTAGGTCACATATCACATCTCTCCAGGCTGATCAGCATCGGTCAGGTATTGCTTGAAAGGCAGCCCAAGATGGAAAGCAAATTCTGAACTGATTCAGCACTGAGCTCAGAAACACACACTGCTATGAAATGAGCACTGAAACTCCACGAAATGTACCAATTTCTCTATACATTTGAAAACAGAGTTTGAGGTGACTTTATTTTCCTCCCTGCCTGTTTATCATTCTGCATCCAAATGCTGAAAATAAGTCTTGTTGGTTATGAATAGGTGGAAGTTAGATCTCCATCCAAAAAAAATATATACCCTAAAACATCTCTCTTGGTTCTTCTCAGTTTGGGCAAATTAATTCCTGTCAACAGCAGAGGTATTTTGCCTGAGCAAAAATAACAGGAGCTCCAGCTGGGAACATTAAACCTAATGGCCCATGCCCAAGGCCTACCCTCTGTGCTAAGACAAAGCTCAGCAGAAGACCATGGAAGGGGTTTTCTGCTTTTGGACCCAGTGTCAAGGCAGAGATGTTCAGCACAGCAACACTAAGACACGAGCCAGGGAAGGGATGAAGATCTAAGGGAGGCAATAGCAAGGCACAAAAAAAGTGTTGCAGATACAGAGAGGTCGTTTGCCTGTCCAACTCTTTGTGGGGTTACACAGAGCCGTGCTCACATTCAAGAATTTCATGCTATGGATTTTGTTGAAAAAAGGGCCTTAAAATGCCATCCCAGTCCTCTTTCACAATGCCTTTTTTTGGTATGTGACAAATAGCGCAGAAATACCTAAATACAGAGCAAGATACCTTTAGTGAGAAAATCTCTCTCCTTGAGAGAAGGAATTTAGTCCAAAAATCAATTTTCTCATTAATTATTTGTATCAACAGAAATGCTGACACATCAAACCATTTACTTGGCTTCTTCTATATTACCCTCAGGTGACAGCCTTTTGCTCAGTGCCCAGAAAAATATTGCAAAGATTTCAAAGCTGCTGCTTTTGGGGACCTCTCCCCAAGACTGTGGAGATGAAGCAGTTCCAGGCACCTCGCATTCAACCACTGAGCTTCACTCACTGCTTTGCATCCTTTTCTTTCAACTACACACTCAAAAAAGGCAGAGTCATCTTCTAACCCACTGCTTCAGAAAGGGAGAGGGGAAAAAAGAACATTCATGACCTTCGCTTGAAGGTTTGTTCCACAAAATTTCTTTTGTGAGACTGAGAGTAAATGGGAGAGTGAAAACCTCCATGGCCTCTACTTCGATGTTACACCAGGAACCCATAACACCCTCTGTCTGACTCCATTTTGGCTAGACAGGACTGGCCTTCCTCAACGTGGGAGACAGTAGAGGAGTTAGGTCATGTGCCTGGTTCAATTCCAGCTTCAATCCAAAGTTGCTCTTGACACAAAACCAGAGAAAACTTGGCAGCATCATCTCCCAACCTTGGGTCGAGTCCCGAGCAAAATTCCAAATGAAACACAAGGTCCCAGATCTGCGTGGAGCCAAGCAAAGAAAATGCTGGCACTGATGCGGGCAAGACAAGCAGCCAAGTTTTGCTGATATCCACATGGTGCTTCTCTTTCAGCTGCCCACCAAGAACTAATATTGTTTTGTGTGGGCTATTCGCCCTGTAAATTGGGATCTAAAGCCAATGAGAGGGATGTCATGGGAAGCAAAACTGGTGTCAGTCCTTGTGGCAGGGTCATGAACTCCCAGGCCACCACATACAAAAGAGATCGGAGCCAGCCTGCACTGGGCAACGTTGAAAATCCCAACAATGAGAACCAAAAGGAAAATTCCAAGAATGACTAAATGGTTGATCACATCAAAGAAAACATCTGCATTTTAGCTCATGAGGACGAATGGATGGATGGATGGATGGATCACTATTGACATTGTCTCTCCGTATGACAGAGGATTGGGGCCTGATCTTTCCTGAACATTTCCGGCATGATTAGGCCAAAAGCACCTAAACTGTGACATCTTTGCTCACATCAAGTAGGATATTTATGCAGGGGTTGAAACAATGCTCAGAATGAGTAAGGATGCCAAATTGCCCCTTGCTGCTTTCCATGATTCAGCCCTGGCTGCTCCCTGAGATGCAAGGCGGGACTGGTAACCACCCAAAGTCAAAACAGCCCCTCGCAGGCCTAAGTGCCATGAAATCATAGCACAGTTACACTGCACAGACACTAAATAAGCCTACAAGCAGCTTCTTCCTCAACTACACTAATTTTTTCATTAGTCTAAACTAAATGGTGCCCGTAGAATGGAGTCAGACCTCAATGGATAAGCACTCGGGAGGACGATGTTCTCAGTGCACTGGATTACAGATTGGGAGGAAATTTTTCATTCCCTGGAAGTGGGCAGAGAATCAATAGCTCATTTTTCATGTTATGGTTATTATGCCCAGTGCTTCACGGGCATTGTGTTATATACAGGCTCTGTAGCAACGGCTCAGATTCCTCACTCCTGTTTGCTCTGTCAGTGGCAATAATTGCAAAAAATCCCCAGGGCTCAGGAGTGTTTAGCTGCAACTGGGAAATACAATAGTGGACCCAGTAAAAGTAAAGTAATAAAGAGAGGCCACACAAATATGAAAACAACTGCAGCATGACACCTTTCCAGTTCCATTAGAGTGATTACCCCAGTGGCAACCCAGCTCCTCAAAAAAAGCTTGTGGTAGATGGTTGGGGTTTTATTAAAAGTGCCTTTCACCATTCCACAAGAATTGCTCCTGAGCACTGTAGCAACATCACAACACTGCACACTCTGCTTGTAGACATCCACTGCATTCCTTGAGCAGGAGGGCTGGGAAGCTGATAATAACCTGGAGCATGACTCTCCCCTCCCAGGCTCACCTTCAGACCAGGGCAGGGCAACCTCATCTCTGTATTGAACTTTCATCAACATCTGAGTGCAAAATGGACATACCATGAGCACAGAGCTGGGAGCTGAGGGGAGGGAACAAATACTGTCTGGTGAAACACACCAAGTTATGAATCCCCCAGAGCACAGTACAGAACTGAACACACTTATTTTTTGGCTTGCAAAAAGCAAGAGTCTGGGGCCTGACAGCTAAGAGAAACATTAAGACACCAACAGCAGGGACAAAAGCAAGCAGGTTGCTAAATACCCTGCAATGGGCTTGTCTTTCAGGTAAGTGAAACAGGGCACTGAGTATAAAATGGGCTCTTTGGTGGTAAAGACTTCCAAGCCCGTTTAAGAATTGTTTGGGTTGGAAGGGACCATTAAAGGTCACCCAGTTCAACCCCCTTCAATGACCAGGGACAGCTTCTACTAGAACAGGTTACTCAGAGTCCCATCCAGCCTGATCTTGAATTTTTCCAGGGATGGAGCATCCACCACCTCTCTAGGCAACATGCGAAAAATTCCAAAAGCTTGTGCCAAGAGCTGATTCTCAAGAGCACAGACCAGGGGCTGGACCTGCAGCTCCCGCTGCACTGAGCAGGATTGTTTCTGCAACAGTGCTTCATCAGTATGTAAAACCACCCTCTCTCACAGCAGTCTAATCCCAGCTCACATCCCCTATCATGGGTGAACAATCCAATGCTTGGTGAATTCAGTTTCACAACAGTAGGAAGAGCCAAGATGGAAGGATCAAAAAGCAAGTTTGCTATGAACATTTGGCTGCCACAAGCCAGTCGTCCCTGTGGTAACTTTTCTGACACATCCTGCTTAAAACACCAAAAGGCAGAAGAATCACGAGGCCACGCTTTTACAGTCTGTATTTGTACTGAAAATGATCATCAAGTGAGCTTCTGCCCTTCTGCTCCGTGGGAGGTTTCTGTCCCCGCTGAGCTCCCTCAGGACACCCACATCAGGCTGTGACAGCTGCACCACCCCAGTCATACTCCAACCTGCTCTGTCCCTGCAGCAGGTCCCTCTCTTGCACATGCCAGGCTCTTGGTGCCAGGAAGGAGCAAGAGGCAGCAAGTTCTCTCACTTCACCGAGGAAGTGAAAAAACAACCAGAATGAAGAAGGCGTTGAAGAAAGGCCCCCTCCCGGCTTTCTCTATGTTCCACTGACTGCCAGCTTCTGTTCAGGACTGCTTTTCATTCAGTGTAGACTTGGGGATATACAGAGGAGAATCCTTTTTTTAAGAGCTGCCATGTAGAGACAATGACAGGATACACCACCACTGTTACCCCTCCACCTTCCATTCCTGACCTCTATAAAAGTTCCTTTGACAGCTTGTGCAGCAAACAGAAGTCATTTGCTACACCTTGAATTCACATCTATAAAATTCCAAAATTTCTTATCTCCGCAAAACACACATATCCATATATATATTCTCATATATATCCCTAAGTGTAAAGAAAACAAGAATATTTTATTTTCACCCAGACATACAGTAGGAAGGTTGAAGCTAGACCTAACAAACCTTTGCAGCCTAAATAAAAGTTGCCTGGTTTTGTTTACAGGAATGTAGAAAACATTTTCATGAAATTACTTATAGACAAGGAATGAAAAAACACTGATGATTGAACAGCAGAAAAAGAATGAGAAAGCTGGTTAGACTCATTTTCTCCTGAGTACACAAGCAAATGATCTATCAATAAAACTAAAAGATAAAAATTGATAGGATGAAGCAGCACACACAGACTCTAATTCAATTAACCTGCAGAAAACCCTGCCAAGAGTTTCAAACCAGGGCTGATTTTCATGTGTATTAATACAGTTTTCACCATATCACTCACTAGATTTGAAATGTCAGAATAATTTATAGCACCAGAAAGCAAACTGATGGTTGTCTCTGATCAAAAACCTGCAGCAATATTCTACCACGGTTTACAGTATTTACAATTGCTGATACGTGTTTTTCTTCTGGTACAAATATTTAGCTTTGGCCACTGCTGCAGCAATACCAATTTGGTCCTGAAAAGATGTTCTAGTACTTGCCTCATGCAGTGTCCTAAAAAAGGGCTATGCATATACATAAAGGGTATTGATGAAAGTTTTGCAGGCTCAGGAGGGGCCAGTTTTAACATCAGCCTGTGCTGAAGTGGTAACACATGTGCTCGACCCAGGTTGTGTTGGGCCCTGTATTTTCAGGCAATGAAAGGGGCTGGAATGCCAAATTTCATTAATTCGCTTCATCCAGCAACTGCTTTAAAAGGATTTAACACGAAAAGCAGAGCACAAAGCTATCAGAAGAACACTGCACGAGTGAATAGAAATTGAAGAAAAATGAGTTCCTTGTGAAATACTGCAATCACTTCTTTAAGCAATAAAGAAGCGGTTTGTTAAATAATAGACTAGAACAACTCCAATAAAATAAACACTGTCAAAGTACCCTTTTCAAAGTTGCTACATAATCTTCCAATTTTGCTTTCATTAGTAAACAGTAACAGATGATCAGATTCTATCCTCATCTTGTCTGGACAATATCTTAGCTGCATTTGAATACATTACAAAATGAAAGAATACCAGAAGAAGAAAATTTAATACAATTACCACTTTCTGAAAATAGCTTGTGCATAACATTCACTTAATATAGCTCAAATAAAGTGAGAAAGAAATCAAGGATGGAGAAACTATTTCCTATTTAAGACAAGATACAAACAGCTTGTCCTAACCATCTCTTTGGCATCCACTTCCCTTCCCTGTCTGTTGGGCCAAATGAGGAAAAATAATTGTGCCAAAAGCAGCAGCACATTACTGCCTGACCAGGAGCCTCAGCCTCAATCAGCCCAAAGATGCTCTGGCTTCACTGGCTGCAGACCTCGAGTCAGATGAATCCTCTCCCACAAGCACTTTTTCCTTCACAAAAAGAGAATGAAAGGACAGAAAGCGAGAAATTTGTGGTAAATTGTGTCCCAGTGCAGCAGCAGCTCTGCCCTTGCACAATGCCCTCCCGTGTGCATACAGAGAATATGTTTTCCTGCATGCAACAGAAAAAAAAATGCCCAATTTCCCTCCAAAGCTTATGATTACTGTCCCATGTCCTGTCCCTGGCTCCCACCCAGTCTCTTGTGACCCCATCAAGGGTATGAGAACTCTGTCCCACTGAGATCTTCACCTGTGCCCACTTGCAGAACATAATTACTTTTTGAGATTTCTGTCCTGTTTCAAATACTGTTGAAATCAATCACTAACTTGAAAAATTACTGGGGATGGACATACAGACAGCATTGCAGAGTCTAATTTCCTTAGGAAATAAAGCTAAAAACCAGCTTCCTGCCTGTATTGCCAGACAGAATTCCCCCTTCCTTAACCCCACGTGTCTCTAGCTCTACCTACAGCAATCCTAACTTACAGCCAAGCCGCAGAAACAAGGCACAGCCTTAGTTACATCAATCATTAACACAAGAGCAGCTGATAACGAAAGTGCACAACGTCCATGTATCGGCTTATCATTAGAACTGCAAATATCCTTTGGCCTTTTTTTAAAGTTCTCAGTCAGCAGAGAAACAAGTCACAGTTTTGAGGGAAGAAAGACTACATTGGGGCCTTTCTCAAAGCCCTTCACCTCTGATTACAGAGAATATTTTTGTCCTTTTCTCAACTAGCCTTCACCTGTTGGGCACAAACTGAAAGGCAGAATGGAAAAAAGTGAACCATCACCTGCGTCACCATATCTGCTCAGGGAACTGATATTAGAGTCTACTTTCATTTAGTTGACATTGAAAAGCTGCTCCACTCTAGCAAAATCAGCATGACATCCACTGGCAGAGGTTAAATCTAGAGGACTTAGAACGGGAAATGAAAGATGAATCATAGGGGTGGTTGACTTTTAAAGGATATGGAAAATTCAAAGCAAAATCAGTATTTGTCTGAAAATCCTGTGGCACATCAACCAGAATTTACTGCATCCAGTGAAGAAATGAAGAAGTTAAGCAGTAGTCATCTGCGATATTTAGGAACAGAATGACCACAGCAATTCTCCTGCAGACCCAATCACCAGATCTGTGAAAACAAGCGAGAGGAGCAGGATGCCTTAAAGGAGAAAGCTACACTGGTCAAGAACTCTGGTACCAGGTTTTTGCAAAGAGATTTCTCACACAGTTTGCAATTCCAGTATTTCCTAGATGTTTCTTGAACAGGAGATGAGCAATTGCCGACCTCCCTGTGCCTCAATGCAGGATGCCCGTGGCACTGCAGAGCACCCAGTGACACAGCAGAAGTCTGAAACCCTGCATTTGGGGTAGAGCTGTGCCACTGGTGTGCTGGGCAAACTGGTGGCTCACTCTGACCTTTTCTTTTACCACCTGTCAAGTGTGAAGGATGTCCTTGGGGGTCTTCTGTTTAGTGCTTCAAGGTCTACTGCTGAACAATATTTCAAAGAAGTGATGTTACTGTTAACTCAGGAAACTTTTTCAGTGGTTAACTGTAAATCTTCAACACAAAAGATAAGACTGTCATTTTTTCCTAAAATAATAGGCTCACACTATAGTTGGCATCTGCTTTGGAAATTAAACACCTTACTCAAAGTGAAGGCAAAACCCTTTGAAAAGAGAACAAAAAGCTTACTTTTTTGACTGCCAAATTCTTTCAATGCTTTTCTTTTACTCCTCTGCTGAAATCCAGAATTAAAACAAAATTCTAAATTATGTATCTCCAGTTTTATCAATGGACACCTCCGATTTTTGTTTGAAAGGCTGCTTACTTGCGACCCCCGATCTGAAAAGAACGTAAAAGACTTCTGCTGCATTGATAATCTACATGTCAATTGTTAGGAATAAATTTCAGGGAAGGTTGGATGACACATAACTTACTGGGAACCACTCTGTAGGATTGCAGGCAAGGTTACAGTAATGTCCTTTCAACAGGATAAATAACATATCCATTCACTACGAGCCAACCCTGTCATGTTACCTCATTTTAATCAGCCCTTTTATGATACAATATTCATGTGGAAATTGGGCTAAAAATACCCCCTGCCAAGGTGATTGAAGAAATAAAACTGAGAACTTTATTTTGCATATTTTAAGATCAGGTTTTGTCCTGAAATAATGTGGCATATTAATTGAGTTTCATGTGGGGAAGAGAGGGAATGAAAGCGAGGGGAGGGAAGGAGGAGACGGGCCAGGAGCTATCGCCTGTCCATCAATGATTAACCAGCCCAGGCTACAGCTAACACCATCTTCTTGCACTCCTCACAAGCAGTCATTCAGCACCTGTGATTGCATTCAAACAATAAAAATTAAAAAGCCAAATGCTGGGCTTGCAGGCTGGACTGTGACCACTCAGCAGCATCCACAGAAACACAGGTGGCCAAGTCAGCCCTTAAGCTGGTCCCAGGTGGGTCAGTGGACAGACCCAGCACACACATGCTTTCCCAGGAGAGGAAAATATTGCTCGTAGGGATGTGCAAGGGGAGGAGGATTTCCTCTAGCTGTAATCCCCACCACTCAGCAAAAGTCAGCTTCCTGGGGAGTCATTAAAAAGGAGAAAAAATCGTCTTGGTCTATTTGAAGACGTTTGTAAAGGAAAGGGAGAAGCACTGACTTTGTGTATGAAAGCCACTCACGCCCACGGCATTACGTGGTCTCAGAGCTATTCCCCCAACGGGTCTCATTCTCTGCTTGTTCAGTTTACAAATCAAAACAAGATATTTCATGCTGTTCAGCCTGCAAGCCCAGCCTGGTGCACTGAAAGATCAGCCAGTGACCTTTTCCCACCAGTATTCCATCCTCATCCGTGCGCTGAGGAGTCCAGAGACACAACCAAGCTCTGCTTGATCCTTCACTCTCATATTGGCTGTGCCACGCTGACAGTAAAGAAATTTGTATCTGTCAGGTTATTAAATTGATCTAAGTGAAAAGAATCACAGGGGACTGAAGCTGTGATGAGGCAGCTCTCTCCACAGCCACACGCTGAAAACCTCCTCCTTCTTTCTCCCCAAATCCTTCAACCAAGCACATGCAACCTTCTGCCAATCAAACTCATCTGAGGCTCAGCGTGTTCATCTTCCACAGGCATAAGGACACATCAGTATAAGGCAGACCAGGACCAGTACTGGCAGTTCCATACCAGTGGTTCTGTGAAGCTTTAAGCTGGTCTTTGAAAGGGCATTTTGTCAAGAATAACTGCAGCAGTACTTTTGACTTTTTGCAGCTGAGCTGAAATAGATGAGAAGTAATAGTAAGCCAATTAGAAGAAAATTGCCTATCGCACTGCATATAAAAAATTACAAGACGATCCTTTTCTGCTTTTTTATGCAATAATTCCACTCTACTACATTGCCATAATACTCAGCAAAGAAAACCCTCATTCTATAAGCCCCCATCTGACATTAAGAATTGGACTTCCTCATTTCAAGTAAAAAAGAGCCTTTGTTTCCTCTAGCTATTTTCTTTTTCCTTGGGTAGAAAGAAACTGAGCATAACCAGAGTGGTGCTTCTGAGCATGAACCTTCACAGGGCTCCAAGGGATGTTTCTCAGGTGCCAATACCAGAGCTGATACCACTTCCCATCTACACTTGGCTGATGGGATGTAAGGAGCTCTCAGCAAGTTTGCAGATGACCCCAAACAGGGGAGGAACAGCTGTCAAGGTGCTGGAGGATTTTGCAGTTCAGAGGGACATCCAGAAGCTGGAAGAATGGGCTGCCAGAAACTGCACAAGGCCAGTCCCGCATTTGGGAAGGAACAATCTCAGTACAGGTGTCCAGGCAGCTAAATGCACATTGGATTGCTTTCCTGAGAGCACAGTCTGCAAGCCCTTAGGAAGAGATAATTCCCCTCTACTCAGCTGCCTCACCTGGTATACAATGTCCAGTTTTGGAATACCCCCAGTACAAGAGAGATGTTGACAAAGTGGAATTAATTCACATGGCTGGGGGCTGGAGCACACAATGGATGTGGAAAGACTCAACAAAATGGGGGAGGAGGCTCAGGGGGCTTCTCACCATCAATGTTCTGACATAAGGAGAGCTTACACTGAAAACAGGGTAAGATTTTCTCACAGGTGCAGAGGAGAAGGAAAAGGGCAATGGTTAAAAGTTGTAGTGAAGGAAATCTTGATCAGAGACACGGAAAAATATGCACACCAGTAGAAAGTGTGGAATCCCTATCCTTGGAGATTTGCTAAACCTGTTGGTGCTGTCTCTGAGCAATATGATCTAACCTTGAGGTTAGGGTTCCTTTTAGCAGTTGGCTTCCAGAAGTCCCTTCCAAACAAAAATTTTGTATGATGCTCAATATCTAGATCTCTGGCACTTCTGGTTTTTTTGTGACAGCTGCTACAGGAAAAGGCAGGCAAAGGAGTCAGGTTTCCACCACTGCTTTTCAAGAAGAGAGAGGTAAAGGTACAACTTAGACTTGGCCCAACTTATCCACATCTTTAAGGATGGCAGAAATGAAGGGATAGAAGGAAAGTCAAAACCTTCTGCTCATTAGAGATGAGTTTCGTCTGGTGTTAAGAGAAAGAGCACCTTCAAGTTTCCACGCCACCAGGGGACCTCAGTCTGACCAAAAGCAGCTGATCTGTTGTGACTCAGTTCCCAGTTTTCCCTCTGGGGGAACGAAGAAATAAAATCCAGAGGGCAACAGAAAGCACAGAGAGAATTACGATGTTCTTCACAACAGCAGCTGTGTCTTTATTTCACTGTATCATGCTTAGATCATTCTGAAAGCCAGCACCCCTGCCATGCACCCTGCTGCACACCGGGAGCTGCACCCTGCTGCAGCAGCACAACTTTAGCAGCCAAACTGTGTCAGAAAATCACTCCTGCTTTTCAAGTTAAAAAGTTAGAGATCAAAGGAAAGGGTGTTTTCTAGGTCATGGTGTCAGATTCCAAAACTCACAGTTAACAACAGGCTTTCTGAAGAACAGCACAAAGACACAAACCCGCACTGTGGTTTTATCTGGTTAGTCCAGAGAATAATTTCACTACAGGCTGGACTGGGGAACAACAGCTCTAACTGTGCTGAACACTTCCTATCTTGTACTTTTCGTTGTAAGTAATTAAGAATCTGCATGCTTTGCTAAGTCAAAAACCTTTTATCAAAGAGACAGATTTACTCTAAGAGCAATAGAGCATAAAAAGAAAAAATGTTGTTGTGATAGTATCCTACTTTTAGTATTTTGCCTCAATAACACTTGTGTCTTAATGACCTCAACAAACGTTTAGCAGAGAATTTAAACATAGTAAAATAATAAAGAATATTCCTGAATTTAGACTATATGGAGTTAGATTAATTCCTTTAAAATATTCAAGAGGAACATAAAATCATTGTAGAAACGGTCACTGACAGAGCATGGGGAAGGACTGAGCTCTGGTGATCAGCAGAGTAACAAAGGAAAGGCAGCTCTTTGAGTATCTGTGCCCCTTCTCCTGTGACTACCGATTGAAACAGTAATTGGATAGCAAAAGCAAAATTACTTTTCCTTTTTATTCATAATAAAGTCACTCCCATACCAGTATAACAACACTCATTTTGTTCTGGACTTTTAAGAAGTTTCCAAGGCATTAAGATCAGGTATGAAATACAAATTCTTAAAGGGAAATATTTAAAAATAAATACATAAAACAAAACCCCAACAAAGCAAAACGAAACACCTACAGTTTTAGTGCCTTGCAGCATCCATCCCCGAAACTTGAAATGAAGGAAGCAGGAGCTGAACTTAGAGTTGGCCACTTCTTTGCAAAACTTTTCATGCTGGGACCATGGATCATGTTTTATTTTTATGAAAGATATGTCCTTAGCAAAGAGGCATACCTAAATGTCTACAGGTTTTGATTCAAATTTAGCAACTGGAATTGCTGTATTCTATAATGCACAATATATACAGGCCTTCCAAATGGGATCTCCAGTAAAAAACTTCTAAAGAGGCAGTCTGGAAGCAGTAGGAAGGAAACAAACACAGCTTCTTTGTAATAACAGAGCACCCCAAGGAAAGCTATTTCTATACAGACAGCAGAAAATTGAAAGAAAAAGGAAAGTATAAAAATTAAATGGAAAGTTTCTGGTTAATCTATCAGAACTCCTTCACTAATTTTAACTGGTGAGTCAGAGAAGTGTCATTGCTCTATTGACTAATCTGTTTGGAGCATCAAAACAGCTTTGGTTCTGTTAGTGATTTACTTTATTAAGTGATTAATTAGTTGGGGTATTGCATTCCTCTGTTTTCCTCATGCTTCATTATTTTATTAAGGTATCCAGTGGTGAAAAACTTCACACAATCCCAGAATATTCTGAGTTTGAAGTGACTCTGCACAGGACACCCCAAAAATCCCATCCTGTGCCTCAGAGTCTTGTCCAAACACTCCTTGAGCTCTGTCAGGTTTGTTGGTGCTTGACCACTGCCCTGCGGAGCCTTTTCCAGTGCCCAACCACCCTTGGTGAAAAACAAGAACCTTTTTCTTATATCGAACCGATATTCAAACCAGAGAAACTCTTTGGTTTTTTCACCTGTGGAAAGGCATTTCTGATAACTCATTGCCCTAAAAGTGGTATCAAAGTGAACTGAAAATTTAGGAAGAAAGATAACATAAACATTTTCTTCCTCTAAAACTTTCAGACTAGAATTAGACATGCAGTTCTCAACAAATGATGATGTAGCACCTACAATATCCTCAAATTGCTTGGGTGAACTGAAGCAATTGAAAACGGGCAAAAGCACGGATGCAGTTCCTTCTCCTGTGCACTATTTTCTTTCCTGTACTCATACACAAAGAAGTGTGATGACTTCCATTTAAACTGAAGGATTAACAACACATGGAACAAATATTCATTACGCAGGAGGAAGGATCTTTGAAGACAAACCAGCCACCACCAATCTTAAAACTCTAGCTGACCCTAGTTAAACACACACACCTTGTCAGCAGTCCTTTATTTCAGAGTTAGAAAGACTCATCCTCTTGCTAATATGATCAGGCAGGAAAGTTTACATCACAGCTATAAAAAGTAACGACATTTTAAGAAAACAGAGGCCTATTAATTTTTCCACAAGATAAAACAGGCCTTTGAAGCACAATCCAAAATTAGATGCACTAGGTACAACTTTAATCCGTAGCACTCTGGGCCCCCTACAACATATCCAGAATATTAAGAAAAGTATCCTAAAAATTTAAAACAGGGAAGCTGCTAGTCATGCAGGGGGAAAACTGGCAATGCTGGGTTCAAGAAAAACGGGGGAAAGTGGGGAAGACACGAAAACTTCTTATTCCTGAAATTAAACTTTAGAAAGCAATTTTTTCTCTTCCCTATTTCCTGCAGAAATAGCTCTTCAAAGGCCATCTTCATGCTCTTTGGGTGACCTTTCTGCCGTTACATTTCACTGCCTGCCCTGAAGGATATCTTTTTAATATCTTGTTAAACGGGGAGGGAAACGTGCAACGAGCAAAACACTCTGAAATGGAGGCACTTCTGCTTCAGTAAATACTTTGAGGATATATAAAGTGCAAAAAAGGGTCTCTTATTTCCAAAGGCCGAAGATATTTATGGAGTGCTTTTTATCAGTGTGTGAGGAAAGTGGTTCCTATACAGTAAAGGAAAACTAAACAAGTGAGAGTTTTATTGACTGCTGTACATACTGTCAATGAGAATATCATTGTTAATGCAACTAAACCCACAATTTTAAAATAAACCAATAGTGGCCAATCCCCTAAAGTCTTTAAACACAGGCTGACATTTAATTAGGGCTTCCAGAATGCAGGAGGAGAGGCTCTCTGATCAAGCATTAAATTAGATGTTCGGCTGGGAACATCTTTTAGTATCACTATGAAATAATACACTGATTCCATTCACCTATAATGAACAGGAAAACAACTTTTTCAAAAACTTACGGAAGATATTGTCTTTCTTACCCTCATTTTTCCTGCAGTGAGAATTTGGTTAAGCTTTTGTCACCTAACAATGGTTTCCCCAGTTCCTCCCCTTCCGTGGGACACAGAAAAGTTGAAAGTCTCTTTTGTCTAAAAATTTTGTGCTACATTTTCTGCAAAAGACACCAAATTACCTGTATTCAGATAGACTGCATTTCATATGTATCTTTTCTTTGGAAGAAAACCCTGGCTAAGATTAACAGGCAAGCAGAACACTGGTTACTATTTTAAGGGCATTTTAAGGAGAGAGATATCAGGCTTTGACATTAGAACACTGCTCTAGTCAGAAAGTTTATTTAAAAAATAAATCGTTGGGAGAAACAACAATGCAAAACCCCAAGGTCTTTAACAGAAAAGATTTCTAACTCCCCACTTTCATCTTTTCTGATCTGTTCAGCGGCAGCAACTGCCTTGTGTGGTCCCTTCCGCTCAAGCGTGCTTGACAGGAAGGCTGTCAAGTTAAAAATTACTTTTTTTTTTAAGGTAACTTTAAAAATAATTCATTCCAACAAATCATTGGAACAGCCAGGGAAGAGAAGCAGAAAAGCAAAGAGGGAGAATTTACCACCCTTTTCACTCATAAAACGGATACTTAGGAACAGCAGGACAGTAAATTTCTCCAATTTCTCCCCTCTATAGTCTGGGGGCACCAGGCTTATGAAGCAAACCTGATGTTTGAGTTATGAAGCCCAAGACCTCTGCAATTCCCCTCCAGCACGGCATATCTGGCCATGTGGCCACTCTAATCCAAGACACAGCTCAGCCTAAACCCAGGTGCCCCAGGCAGCTCCCACCCAATTTGCTGATACAAACCTGAGTTCCTCTGGAAAGTGCCCAAGAGATGGCTGAGGTGAGGCAGCGCTGTTTGAAAAAGCACATTCTCCTCTTGCTCATGCTCCTACACACTTGGTGATCATTCAGTGATCAGCCTTGACTCCCTAGAAATCTTACTGGCAAGCTTTTGGGCTTAAAATGATGTTTCATTTCCCTTTTTTAGATACGTCTATTAAGTAAAGCTTTATATTCCACCTAATGCTTTCATTCACTTGGACATTATCAATTCAAGCTTTAGCTCTCAACCTTTTGACCAGACTGTAAAATAAACTTGTAAAAGATTATTTTACTCTCCTCTAAATCAGCACTGGAATAAGAGGTAGAAGAATGCAGCTTCAGACAGGAACTCCCCAGGACAGCTCATCAAGTAACTGAACAGAGATGTAGTGATAATCACTGAAAAAGTAATTTACTAACTTGTTCAATTAATATTACTTTATTTATAAGTTACTGCTTAAGTATTTATAAATTCTGAGGACAATTCGTCAAAAGACATTAAAATCCATGAGATGCCTTATTTCCTTGAGCAAAATGCCCATTCTATATATTTTAACACCTTTATGTTAGCATTGTCACCAAACCTATATATCCTTTTGAAAATAAAAATGTCTTCAGTTTTCAAATTACAGTTCTTCCCACCTACGTGATTTTATACTTTCAATAGTGTAAATTACAACTTCCAATAGCCTGAACTTAGGCTACAGATTTATTTTAGGGTTCTCAATGTATGCTCTGACACACAATTAATTAAATAGACATTTTTTGCTATTATCCTTGTACTGATGTGCTGGCAAGGAAAAGCAAAACTTCTAGCACTCAGGAGAATATACTACTGGTACAAAGAGATATTTTCTTGGACTAAGAAATTATCTAATATAAATTAAATGGCTTTTGAAGAATTAGAGAATTCAGGTTTCTAGCAAACCATAAGGCTCGGGTTTGCTCTCTGGGACAGACGTGCTCTTTTACTAGATTTTACTGCTGTATTACATTTTGATGGGAATGTCATCCTGCACCCAAAAAGTGAATTATCTTATCTATGGGCCTAGCGTTTGGATCTATATCCTGAATTACGTCCTGGCTGACGAACACAGGTGCTCTGCTCCAGAATCCTGGTCCCCCAAAACCTAAACCAGGATCCTCTTGTAGTGCACAATGGCTTCCTTGCTTTTTGCAGCCTGAATAATGAGAAATATAGAATACGACTCTATGATGATCATAAGATTTTAAATTTTTATTAGTCAGAAAGCATTTTCGAAGGTGACATTTGAAGACTCCATTTAAAGCTTCGATGCGCACAGAGATTGTCAGAGCAGAGTTGGGCATTTGGAGGCTTTGTAATGACAATACCATGACTCGGACCTTTAAATAACCAAATTAAAATCACTGTCAAACAACTCCAGGTCCCAGTATGAAAATGTTGAGATGCTTCCACGCAGTTCTGTGTGAAGTATCATAAAAACTATTTCACACACGCTTCCAGCATCACTTCAGCAGATGTTCAAGGGCCAGGTTGGATGTGGCTTTGGACAACCTGGTCTAGTGGAAGGTATCCCTGCCCCTGGCATGGCATTAGAACGAGATGAGCTTTAAGGCTCCTTCCAACCCAAACCATTCTGTGATTCCATTAAAGGAAGCACAAAAAATTTCCCTTACAATGCTGCAGGACTATCAGAAACCACTCACAATATGTGTAGATGGAACATCTCCACGGTCCAGATCTTTAAAGTCCCATCTGGACAGTTTATTTCATCTCCATTTTTAGTGCAGCATAAAGCCCTGTAAAAAGCAATCCCCAGAATGGGGGCCCTGAGGAAGCAGCATAAACTGCCTGTGGATAGAACGACTCATTGTTTGGACTATGGAGGAAGGACAGAAATGGAAAGCCGTAAAAGTGATCCATGAGCCTGAGCCTCTGAAAAACAACGTGTCCCTACAGCAAATCAGGCTTTCATCACAGATGATGTATTTCAGTATGTGCAATGCCATCCTGAAAAAAAACTGGCTATGCTATTGAGTAATCGAAGTGATTTTTTTGGGTGCAGTTGCACGTCATTTCTGTTCATTGTACAGATGGTGGAAGCACAAACAGACCCTACCCAATTGTTTAGTGTCAGCTTTACTTTGGCAATCCTCCCCATCAAACGCTGACTGCCACACAAATGCACCTCACCAGGCCATGAGGCCAGAAAAGTGAAACCAGAGCTTTTAGAAAGTTCTCACCAACATATTAAGGACCTCTCCTCTCATCAAAGGACCAATCCTCTATCAGAAACAGGAGACCTAATATTAGGGCAAACCTGAAGAAAGAAAGAAAAATTCTCACTTGTTTTTATTATTTGTGACTTACATATTAACATTTGGTTTATCAAGGGAATTGCAACACACTGGGGGATCTAGCTGTACATGCAAAATAAGCCCCCATCATTTACAGTAAAAAATTTCCCTTCCTTAACCCAAAATGGTACCACTATTTAAAAAAAAAAAAAAGGATAATTTTATAATCTTTCTACCTGGGGATACCCAAAACCTCATCTAAATTAATGGAGTCATGTCCAGAATGCACAAAAGTTTGCAGAGCCCAGCTCAGAAATGAATAAGGAAGATTGCTGCAGTCCTCATTAACATGCTGTGTTTCAGTTTGTGTCTTTCCCTTCGGGTAGTCACAGGCACAGCAATTTCTTCTGACTTCATTAATTTTTGCTGCTATCAGTTTTTGATTACTTTCCTCTCAGACATGCTCTTAAAGCCAACCAATACAGTCACATTCTAGCAAAAGCAGACCAACATCAAAGAAGCTTGTGTTTATGCCATAAAGTCCACACAATCCAAACTCATCTCCTCAGTGACAGCACCAAATCATCACACAGGGAGACAGGAGTTTGTCAGGAGCACAAGACGTCACAGCAGGGTTTTCATTTGCCCATTGGAAAATCCATTCTCAAGTGTTTACAGAAAAGTGGAAAGATAATAGATGTGAGACACTGGAGACAGATTATATCATATTTTCATGGAATTCATTCATATTCCAGTTCCTCCTTGCATTCAAACTTAACAGTCTTGCAAACCTTTCCTGTGACAGCTGTCCCCATTCACAGCAGTAGTTTCACGGATGTCTCACCCAAGTGCCCGTGCCAGGCCGTGTGTAGTCAGAAGAAAGAGCAGATTATGCTCATCTTTGTCATCTCCCTGTTCTCTTTACTGTCAACAGCTGGAGTCTCTTTTTTGGTGTTTAGATGATAAATTCACTGTATCTTCTCTGTATGCCATGTCTACTGCAATAAGTGGGACCTCTACAATAACAGCAACACCAAAAAAAAAAAAAAGCACCACAACATGTTCTATAAGACTTGCACTATATTATTATTGCACTATAGCCCATAATTGCTGCTAGCACAGGACTACACACAAGTAATGTTTGTTAGGTAGATACTTTCCCCACTATGTGTTTTAACAAAGTTCAGATAGAGATAGGAGCATATTCAAAGAGAGAAACAAGTAAGTACATAACTGATTTATTTAGGAAGAGAACAAATTTCCAGAACACTAGGCAGAAGTTAGTTCATCCCCTGGGTGAATGGAGAGATGACTTTAGCTTCCTAAACTATGTAATTGTCTTTATTTGCCACTATAGAAGTCTTATTAAAATTCAATTCAAACTTCTATTAAAATTCAACCAATCATGACATCAAACACCACTGTCTGAATTTATACAGATGCCTAAAGGAAAGATAAAGGCTAAAAAGCCTTATCTCCTTCAGTGTTAGACAACAACAGTCTGTTAGTCAGTTCACAAGTTTCTCTCAGAAGAAGTTCATCCCCATGAAAAGGGCAGTTTAGTATGTGAAGTGAGCAGAGAATGAGAAACAACTCAATGTAAGAAGTCACAATAATTGACTGGGAAGTTCTAAAGAGAAAAAAAGTGGATTCTTGTTCCCTCCACTGACTAAGCAACAGAAATGCTGTCACAAATCACTGGTACAGCAGGGATTTACAGGAAGAAGAATCCTTCCAGGTCAGACACTATCCCTGCAAAAGGGTAGAAAAAGCATCAAAGTCTATCACAGTCCCTCACGTCCCTCACATTTCCGTATCTTCTCCTCCAAAACTTCTTACTTCTTCAGGACAATGAAAAAAAAGAAAACCGTAAGCCTTCTGGAAATTCAGGAAGTTAATTTGCCCTTCGGTAAGAATTTATATAGTTCTTCTGTTTTATATTATATTAGATATTCTATCATGCAGTTCCCCTCACCCATCCACAAAACACCATGCCAAAATCTAGCTGCTCTTGATAAAACATGCTTGTGGCTACTGTTTCTTGAAGAAGGTCCTGATGAAGACAAGAAGTTTAACAGACAGCATTGCAGAGGAATTGCAGAGGTATCAGGATAAAAGTCTGTCTCTCAGCCTCTCAGAATACAGTTAAACTGGATTTAAAGAGAGCAAGGTCAGAGGCTTTAGCTGTACAGAGAAATTACTACGTATTTTGCAAAATGAAACAGAATTCTGATTAGTAAGGAGAGGAAGACAGGGCTAAAAATGCTTCTTTAATGTCAGCTACTGAAGGATGGTAATGAGCAGGTCTCTGAGCGTGCTGAGACACAGATCTCCTTGCACAAAGTCCATCATTTGGAAATATGCACCCATCAAACCTCCAGCACTGGGGAGCAGAGAGCACCGTTTCCCTCAAGGCTGCCTTTGAAAGGCACCTTCCTACAAGCAGAAAAGAGCAGAAATATCATCAACTCTCTACAACTTACAGACTTTCAGTATAAAAAGAATCGTTCTGGGACTTTTAACTAGATCTCAGTATTTTTCAGAAGCTTGAGGCCAATTGCCCAAGTAATATCCACATAAAACAACCAGAAACCCCCTGGAGATGGAGAGTTTGGAGAACTTCCAAAGACAAAACTGTTCTTCAAAATGGTAATTCAGGACCATATGTCTGAAACCTGTACCCAAACTGAAAGGGCCCACCACAACGGACAACTGTCATGTTACAGATTCATACCTAAAATTAAAGTCAGTGGTCTCTGAAGTTGATGTAACCAGGGAAAACAGGAAGAACAGGAGGGCTGAAGCTCCCTGAGAAACATGTCAACTAAAATATATCAATAATTTCTTACTCTACTGGAGGTACAAAAGCCTGAGATAGAGTAAAGCTCTCAAATTGCCCTTTTTATCCTCCTTGTGCGTCCTTCAGGGTAGAGACTTCCTGCATGGTAATGGAAGGAAAGGAGCAGCATAAGGAATTCCAAATGAGCTCCTGGATGGGTAGATTTGCTGCACAAACCCAAATCCTACTGCTCCCTTGCTCTGACAGGACACCCAGAGGGAGGTGAGAAGGAGTCTTTCAGCTTGGACATCTTCCAGTCAGTCAGAAGATACTGCAGAGCCAGATCTTTTTCCCTGCACAGCCCAGAGCAGCCACATCTGGGGCTTTTCTCCATCCAGCTGACTGGGATGCGAGAAGCCTTCCTAGAGTTGGATGCAAACAACAGACAGGATAAAACAGAGAGGCCACCTTGTCCGTGGAAAGAGTGCAGCCTGGCAGGAAGAAAACCTGGAGAAACAATGCCCTGCCCTGCTTCTTTGGAAGCAGCAGCACAGGAAAACCTTTTGGCTCAGAATACAGAAGTGGATTAGAACTGAAAAGGCATCACCTACCTCTTGTTTCCTCAGCTGGACAGCTTTCCACCTCAGGCACAGAGTATTGGAAGGTTATTTTGTCTTGCCACTGGAAGCTTCTACCTCTTCAAGAGCCTGTGCACAGCCTGGCAAGCAGACCATGCAGACTCCTGATGTTACAGATTATTGGGTTTCCCACTGTTTGTTTTCCATCTCAGCCCTTCGTAATGCCATCAATTAAGGGCTAAATTTATAACTGGTGCGTTTTGTGCAAAAGAAATTTACTCAACACTTCTCACTTGTAATGTGATTATTTTTTCTTATGGTCTCCTAAAGCATTTCATGAAATTAAAAACTGCAGTTAGCTCCAAGACAGGAACGAAATACTGGATCCTATTCTAAGCAGCATGGCATCAACCACCAATTACCGTAAAAATATATTTATTTAATATGTCAAGGCTAATTGTGGAAGCCCACCCAACACTTCCAAATAAATAATTAACAGCTGAATTTAGGAGCATGAGGTAATCAAGTTATCCACAGCGGATGACATGTTAAAATGTATTGGTTTTATTCGAAAAGAGAGGAACCTTTGCATGAAAAGTATGCTATTTCTGAGTGTGAATGTATATGTATGAGACAGGAGAGGGGAAAGCTGGAGAAAGATTCATTATTCACTTTTAGCCCTAATTCATAGAAATTTTGACAGAGAATTTATACAGCAAGTAATCTACTTTTCCTCTCCTCCTGGTAAAATATAAGTTAGGAAACTAAGAGGAAAGTGGGAGAACAAGTCTGAGTCTCTGTTTCTACTCTGATACACATTTAGTTGCACCTAGGAAAGTTTAAATCAGTCCCAGTGAGGTCCTATGTAGGAAATAGTTTATAGTTAACTATGAATTTCTCACAGCATCTATTCTTTTTCTGTGAAGTAACACTCAAGTCTATTCTCACTCCCAAAATGGCTTATGATTCTAGATCAAAAGAGTAATTGGTTATTCCAACAATTCAATTTAATACAAGAAAAGTTAGGTGCTATTTTGATGTGCCAAGAAGGAAAATCACTTTCTCAAAATCCCAAAGTCACTACTTGGGACAGTAATGATATTGAGACCCACCATCCATCTGGATTACCAAAAATTACTTCTTTATGAGAAGTCACATTAATCAAAAAAACAAATACAAAAGGCAGGGCAGGTTCATCAGACACTGCTGTTGTAGCTCATGATACTTTACAATGTTGTGCAGATCTGAGAGTGGCCATTGAAATACTGAACTTTGTGGTTTCACACACAACAGCTCCACAAGTCAAGCTTCCATTCTGTCATCCCTGCTAGAATTTTTGCCTTCCCCAAATATCAGTCACAAGTGTGTGAAAGACTTGTCTTCTCTTTTCACTCTGGCAGAGAGCTGTGGTCAGGCTCTAGACACGTTTTTCAGTGTATTGCAGGGATTGTTCCAAGTTTCTACATAAGATTATTCCAGGTTTTGTACAGGTTCTCATTAAAGGAACCTAGCCCTATTTGTATCAGGATCATAAGAGGCAAACGCAGCACAGAACCTGGATTATTTTATGGAAATGTCCCTGTTCTACGCACAGGCACTGGAGTCAAAAGTCTGTTTAAGTGCATCTTCTGGATAACACAAATCTTGGAGGTGTCTCAGAAGCACTGAGTGACGCAAGTTAGGATATCCCCTCTTCAAGACTGCAAGAAACTGCTTTTCTCTGACTTCCTTATGTAATTCCTTGGGAAGGAGCATTCAGCACTACACTCTCAACACTTTTAACAGACCAGTGCCAAGCCATTGCCCATTACTTCCTGTGTTACCATTTTAATTAGATTTTTTTTATTTATTAATAGTAGAAAACAGAACTGAAATCATTGATTTTCACTCTAAGATTATTTTTAGGGCTATGAAATACTTTGCAGGTTAGTTTCTTTCAAACTGTCACCAGCATCATGTTAAAAAGCACTTCACCACTGAAACCCTTTTATGCAATGCTCTTGCCTTAGGAGACCAAGACTGTGGAACAGGCTACTCATTCAGGAGGTGACTTTGTGCCAGTGTGTGACACAGCCAAGAAGAGACAAGATTTGCTTTTAATCTTTTCCAACACGAAGTTCATAACTGATCCTCTCCACATGAGCCAGTATTTGCACAGCTGATCTTTCCACGTTGAAGTGAACCCTTTATATTTTATATGGATAAGAACATATTTTCAATATGGAAAATAAAATATTACAGCAACAGCAGATCGGGGGTTAAATTCACCAAAAGCCATGGAGTTACATGGTAGCCTTCCTAATCTGCCTCCCTAAAAGAGAAGAATTCAGAGAGCTTCTTATAAGTATTAGGTGTAGTAATCCTTTGATATAAAGGATGGCGTATATTGCTTCATCCCTGGAAGTGTTCAAGGCCAGGTTGGATGGGGCTTGGAGCAACCTGGTCTAGTGGAAGGTGTCTCTGCCCATGGCAGAGGGGTGGAATGAGATGATCTTTAAGGTCCCATCCAATCCAAACTATTTTATCAAACAGGTAACTCTTCCTCCTAATACCACATTACATTAAAAGAATTCTAAAAATGCATAAACAGGCAATAAGCAGAAAGAAATAATTTACTTTTGTATTTGTCATTGGTAGATCTAAACCTATAACCACAATGCTGTTCTGATGTCAGAATAGAGTGCAGGACAGTAGTGAGGCAGAAAAGAGGGGAGAAAAAATAACTGAAGGTTGGAGAAAATATTTTTCAGTAACAGACTTAAAAGCCTAATCTGTTTAGCTTATCAGAAAGATTGAAAAAATTACTTGATTAGTGTGTAAATATCTGTATGGAGAGAAAATTAAGAGCAATAAAGAACTCTCTAGTGGAGAAACCTGTTACTAAAAGTAAGGGCTGGAATCTGGAGCAGGAGAAGTTGAAATTAGGCAGGGAACTGGAGGATTACTCCCATCCTGACCTCTTCATATGAAGACCAGGGCCTTTCTACAACCAAACCCAAGGTGCTTAGCAAGGAGTGCCAGATAAGCCCCCAGAAGGAGGAGATCAGACTGAATGGCACCTTCTCACTGAAGATGTTTATAAATCCCATGGAGTCAAGGAGATCCATTTGCAGTGGTTAGCAGGAAAGAGGTGAACGACAGCAATAAGATGGGGTTTAGAATGGGATAGAAGAGAGAAACTTTGACAAGTTTCCTTTTGTCAAAACTGGGGAAAGAGTCTGACAAAAAGTGCACTCAGCAGCTGTGAAGGGCAAAGCTGGAATGTCTGGGTGGGAGGATCAGGAGTGAAGGATGTGAAGGGTGAATGCAAATAACTGCAGCTCAAGCAATTACTGAAGGGACCCAAGCAGGGAATGACAAGAGCAGGGCGGCTTGTTAAATCAGGGAATACGGGGAACGAGCCCCTCCCCTGAGACAGAGATTCAATCCGTCATGGTTTTGAATGTGTTCCTGCTCCTCAGTCACCTTCTGGAGATGAGCAGTGGGGGAGGGCAGGAGTCTGGGTAACACATACTCATAAAGATGCCCATGAAGACAGAGAAGACAGAGGCAAAGCAATAAGCCTAAAACACAAGTACAAATTACAGCTTTTCTAGATATCACAGATATAAAATAGAAGATATCTGAGGGGTTTTTTGGAAAAGCAGGGAGTGTCTAACAGGGATCTAATTTTATTGGGTCAAAATAGCCATTAACAAAGAGTTCTCTACAGAAAAGGAGATAATTCCCAAAGCTCTTCTTAAATACAATGCTTTATAAAGAGACATCAAGTCCATATTAGCTTGAATTGAATGTAAAAGGGAGGAAAGATCCAGGTAGAGGTCTGCAAGAACTAGGAGCTTTTTCATCTTCTTGGACTCAGAGCTTTTCATAAAAGTGACTGACTGCTCACCCTCTTACATATTCACTCATTTGGCAGCCTGGTTTCCCCAGAAAGCTATCTCAATTCAACAATGCCTGTGGAGCAGAGACAAAACCTGGAGACAGGGAATAATGGATGGTTTGCTCGTATGGCAGGGTAAGAACTGAATGGCAAGGGCCTCATCCAGATGTCCCCACAGTTCATAGAAGAGCATAAAAATAAAAATATTCATTACCAACTAAGAAAGAAGGCAGCATCAGAAAACAAATGGCAGCAAAGGAAGCTAGGCAGAGCAGTCTGAAGACAGAGGTGATGTGGAAGCAGGGATGGGAATGTCTGAACTGGTGCTACAACACAAAGATGTCATCCCTCAGAAATCAAAAGCAGCGTGTTAATCTTTGTATCACGCAGGAGGCAGAAGCCAAAACCAGTCTGCAGCTCCTGTGAGCAGAGTACGGGTTTGAAAGCATTGCTGCCACCCCTGCTAAATGGAACTTAAGGTGCAGCCTCTTATTCCATTTCTGTGTCATGTTTCCTA
Source organism: Rhagologus leucostigma (assembly GCA_013397725.1). Taxonomy (NCBI): domain Eukaryota; kingdom Metazoa; phylum Chordata; class Aves; order Passeriformes; genus Rhagologus; species Rhagologus leucostigma. The sequence goes on along the minus strand of VZTD01001249.1, from coordinate 263,370 downwards.
TATCGGTTTATGCCACTTTAAATAACTACACCCAGTGGGTCTCAGTGCAGGCTGGTCTGTGGACCAAGAGATTTCACTAACAGCTGTTTCCTTCATTTTCTTTTTCCAAATAAAATCGAGTTGTGTGTACAACTCTGAAGAATTTCTGGGAGCAACTCTGCAGAGGACAGGGGTGAATTAGTTAAAATGGAAAACCTTCTCCAAATTTCTTCTTGGACAGTGAGCAGTATCCAAGAACACCCATATGAAAGAAAGGGCCATTAGGCTTTCTGAAGCTTTGTTGTGCGAACTGGAGACTGTCAGACCCTACATGCCAGTCCACCTCACTGCCCACTTCTGTAGTCCAGTTTGTCTGTGTGGATGTTATGGGAAACCATGTCAGAAACTGCTCTCCTGAAATCCAGGGCAGTGAAACTACTATTTTTCTCATCTCTTCAGGATCCTGAACTCCACCATCCAATGCTCATTGCAGCCAAGGTTTCTCTTGATTTTCACACCCCTGACCAGTTCTTCTTTGTCTAAAGGGTCAGGCTCAGGCAGATTGTGCCCACCCACCAGCTCCTCAAGCACCTGTGTCTGGAAGCTGGCACCAATGTACTCCAGAAGCCTTCTGAATTGCTTTTGTCCTGCTCTGATGTCCCTCCAGCATTTTTTGGGATGGTTAAGGTTCCCTATGAGGACCAGTGCCTGTCCAGGTGAGGCTTCTTCCAGCTCCCTGCACAGGGACACCCAGCACAGCATCTGCCCTCTGAACCCGACCCACCAACTCCCAGCTGTCTCATCACCAGTTTATGTTTACATCCTCCTGTCAAAACATTTTGCACTACTTACAGGTTTGTTTTACGTTTGGTGTTAGAACTAGAGAGTGACAAAGTGCTCTGGTTTATCTTTCCTATTACTGACACTTCGGTGCTTCCCAACTGCACTTGCAGGGATCGTGCTTAACCCACCTCAGCTCCACGTGGAGAATAAAACTAGAAAAGGCTGCATAAAAATATTAAGAAAATACTCAGCAAGGAATCACATCTAGAAATGTGTGTTGACCACTGGTATTTTGGAGTGTCCTTGATCCCACTAAAGTTCCTTCCTTTCTTTCAGGACCATTCACTGTGAAATCAGCACATTTTTAGATTTGCATTTCTGTAGCAAAAAGCATGCTCTTGAATGTCTTTATTTTCCATTGCTTTGAGAAATTCTGCAAATAAAGTGTTGTTTTAGCAGTTTGCATGAAAACACAGCAGTGACTAAGATCCATTACACTATATTTTGAGCCCAGACACCTAGAGAATTAGCTAAATGTGCACAATCTACCTCCCACAGAGATGAAGATTATGGTTAACTCTCTTGAAGTCAATGCAGTTAAGTCAGTGTAAGGTAAGATAAACAGGAGTAAAGTCTACAGCATTATTTTAAAAAAGGAGGAAATACAAAAACCAGAAGTAAACAGACCACAGTCTTTCTGCTAGAAAGCACAAACAACCACCTACATGAAGAAAAGTGGAGTAGGTGTGTGTTGGCCGTTATTGATATAATTAGGATCTGGTTTTAAAAAATATGATTTTACATATGAGAAGTTACATACTAAAAATGTGTGTCAGCAAGTTATGTCATTTTAATTATATAATTGAAAATTAAGCTTACATACGTGACATTTTTTCTGTGCATAAATCTCACAGGACACAGAGGATTAATATTACAGAATTTATTGTTGCTCTTAAAGCTATAATTTCAACATTTGAAATCCTAAAAGTTGCAAAAAGATCAGAGCTTTATTTGAAAGAAGACACTGCTGGACCTTGCTCACCTTTTTTAAGGTGTTTTCACCTTAACAAGGTAAACTGAATGAAATAAGCCATTTCTTTCTCAGGTATCTGTGTATATGAAGAAGAATAGGATGAACCCTGCAAGTTTTGTACTGCGAGGAGAGAGCAGAGCTGGTGGGATGGAATGGGAAGGGCTGAAGGAGAGAAAGGTGGGGATCAGCGGAGGTTAACAGATGAGCTCTGGCTGCAGTGGCTGGCCGGCGCTGGAGTGGAGGAGCAAAATGTGACAAGAGTGGCCAATTAAAAGAGATGAAAAACTGCTGGAAAAAGAACCAGGCATTAATTTAACAAACCTGACTGCGAAGCAAACATACTCCAAGCTAGGAATGAAACTAAGTTTGTGGATAATAAAAAACACTGTAAATCTTATTAAGCAGGAAGTCTAAAGAGGCTTTTCTCTCGTTTTGTACCTAAGAGTCTGAAAATCATTGCATTATTAGATTAGCTTACAGAAAGGTAGTCATTCAATATCCCAATCTTATCCATGGGGAAAAAAAAATTCGAAAAAGAAGATTTATAAAAACCACTGATGCCAAGGCCTATAATTGGAGAAGAAGGATGGTTTAGCCCAGAGTTGGGATAACAAATGCTAGCCCAGGGAACTCAGACATTGAGTTCAGTGGGGATTATGAAGCTTAATAAAAGGCAATACTAGTCAGCTCTGGCTCATTTTTTTTCCAGCATTGAGACAAGAAGTAGTTGCAAGTGCTGGCTGCAATTGTTCATACTCGCTGAACACTTTCTCTGTGGCCCTAATCAGAGTCAGGTGAAATGTTCATACCTGAAATGAGTTCTCACTCCTCGGTCCAAGAGGGACTGAAAGGCTGTATGAAAAGAAACAAATCAAGAAGGCAGTTCACAACTGCAAGATTTAGTCACACTGCTGTAGTCAAGGACTTGGGGGACCCAAGCTTCTTTCCCTGCTCTGCCACAGTGTTCTTGCACACCTTGAGGTATGCCATGAATTCTCTCCCCTTGCTTCTCAGCTGCACAGCAGAGATAAAAGTTCCTCCCTAATTTAGGAGAGTGCTGTCAGCCAAATAAAAAACAAACAGGGGGTGCTCAGACATAACCACACTGTAAAAAGTCAAATCTTAAAATTAAAAATTCAGGAAAGGACTTGTATTCAAAACTATGTTAAAGTACAAGCTAAATATACAGGTTTATTTAAACCACTATGCAATAATAAAAAATTAAAAGGCACTTCAGTTTCAGCACATTTTCATTCACTGTCCTAAACAAAATCTTGAATACAGCCAAAGAATGTTCATTAATTCCTAAAGATGCACATAAAATCCTGAAACTGTCAAAAGAAAAATTAGCTGAAAGGAGGCCAGGAACTGAACTTCCAAACTAGTCTGGCACAGTTAACACAGCAGAAACAAGACCGTACTGAGGTGTAAAAAGAACTTTTGATTTCATACAATTTTGTACCAAAATTCTCTAAACTATAAATCAATTTACCAGCTCAGTGTAATGCAAACTACAAGCATTGCCAAGTATTAATTATTTCTAAATATTTAATACTTAAAGCAAACCAAGTGCAGTCTCAACTACAGTAACTCACTCGGAGGAAACAGAAAAAATTAAGTTTTCCAAACCATCACTGTATTATAACCGACCTGCTTTTTATCAGGTGCTGAAGGATAGCCTCTGCAATCAGATATCAACATGGAGAGACAGTTAAATATTTTTTTATCTGCTCTTCACCGCTGAAATTTAATCTCATATGCTACATGCCAGCCATGACGGTATTAGAGAGCTTCATGTCCATCACTTTTTAACCACATGCCTCTTGAACTTTCAAGCTCTCCTAGTAAAAAAACCCCAAACACTGGATTTATCTTAGCAGCATTTCGGAGTTCTTTTTGGTTATTTCCTATATATCAGCAAACATTCCCTGCCAGGCTGTTTGTCTAATAGCCTCGGTAATCTTAACAGTTGTTTTATTCTTTCTAATGTTATACTTTGGTTTTGGTTAGCAAAGCTGTTTTCTAAAGCTCTCTGTAGCATCAAACATGAACAAAACAGGGAAAAACACATGGACTTTAGCTAGTAAAGAAGCCTTAACCAAACTGATAAGCTGGCTTCAGTCTGAAGGGTTCACAGATTTTTTAACTGATTATCACAGCATGCGCTCTGCCCAATATCCCACATGCTCTCAGTACCTACCAGCAGAGACACGTAACATTTTACACTGCATTTATTACAGTACAGTATTTTTAATTGATCAGAAAAGATGATGATTCAAATACAGGATGTCTGCACCAGTCTCAGCGGGGTGTTCTCTTGAAGACATTGGTACAGGCCACTGATAAAGTCAGAGGGCACCTCTGTGTCCCCATTTATAATGCTGCATTGTTGGCACTGGCTGAACAAGCTCCTGGAGTGTCGGGATATGGAACAATTCTGTGTTTCTAGAACTTAAATGTAAAACATCCTTCTTTATCTACATAAAAATAGGGGAAAAGAAGATAATATGCAGTTTCCTTCTGGTAATAAGGCCCTTTAAAAGCAAAACTAATATAGTCCTAGTTGAGATGTAATTACAAGTTTTTGCTGTTTCCAGTTTTACTTCAAGTTCCTCTTATTTCTCATTACCCAATCTTTGAAGATATTACACTTATTGTCATTAATACCTCTTCAGAGGTTTTCTGTCAGTTTCTGGCAAACTACCAACATGATGAACAACTTCTCTGTACCATTAATATTGCAGATCACAGAACAGTTTGGGTTGGAAGGAACCTCACAGATCATCCTGTTCCAACCATCCTTCCCTGGACGGGGACACCTTCCACTAGACCAGGCTGGTCAGAGACTCTTTATTACAATTACCATTATATTTAAAAGGAAGCACGGAATCCACACACTGCATAACTTCATGTTGTAGAAACATTGAGGTTTTTTTCTGGTTGCTTTCTATATGCTGCAAAAGGCTGATTTTCCTCTGCTGTGTCATTCTCATTAATTTGCCTTCCAGGTTCTCCCACTTATTAACAAAAGGTCTGAATCACCTAAATGTGAATAATCAGCATCCTTACAAGAGATTTTGTAGCGATCCATCAAGTTTCCATTCCTAAACCACAGGATTTCAAAGAATTTTTTCCAGAGATAATGACAGTTATGAAATGAATTTTAATGTACTATCTTGGATAAGTGGGAAACGTTCTGGCACCCCCTAAAAATACATATCTTTGAAAAATGAATGGTAATGTCCTGGTAACAGCAGCTCTAAAACATTTTCCCACATGAATCTCCAAAATTACAAGTCTTCCTTCAGCTGTTGTTTATGTCTTTGTAGTGCCTATGTTGCATCCTTTGTTATGTTTATCTTCCTTGTAGACATAGATAGAGACCATAACTATTTAAGGTATAAAGTAAGGAGTTATTTTCCTCTAAGAGTTTTAAAATTGAAAAGGTTGTTGAGAGCCTTGGATCCCCTTTTGGCCCCAGTGGTTCTTGGGTTTGTACTTTTTGCTTCAAATGTGTAGCCTAACATTGAACCCTAAGCTGATCAGAGATGTAAATCAACATATTCTCCTGAAATTCTCTTAAATTCACAGAAGTCTTCATTCAAAATTGGAGAAAAATATCCTAGCACTGATTGCAAGCAATTTCATGGTGTGGTCAACTGGCCCATCAGTGCATCTCAAGGCACTGTATCAAGAGAAAATTTCTTCCATAATTTTATTTCTGTGACTACCAAGGCTGCTCCAAGCTGTTCTGAGTGATTATCTAGCACTCATTTTCAGTTTCTTAATAATAAGTTGACAGCATGCTGCAGATAAATTGATTCACACAGCCACAAAATTGATAAATACTGAACTGGAAGGAGAACGCTGTTGCCATGCAAGTCAGCAGGAATCCTGAGTCTGCTTGCTTTCCTCCTCCTCTCTTTTCCAGAAGCTAAGGCAGAAGGGAGTTTGTCAAGAGAACTTTGGAACGGATAAGAACAATTAGCAGAGGCACGAAGTGCTTTCACAGAATAAATAGTTCATGTATACACAGGGAAGCAAAAAGCTGTAAAAAGCTTTATCATCTAAGGCTCCCTTCAGGACCACATCTGTAGCATGTCCATTCCAGAAGGGAAAAGGACACTGGTCCCAAGGTCTCAGCAATGGCAGGAGTGGGAATAAAGCAGGATGGCTGTCAAGCATGGCCAAACCTCCCTCAGGTGCTTCCTCACACATGCACAATCAGCCTCAGCAAAGGAAGCCCAGGAGTTCTCTCAGCTTCACATAAATGTGGTTTTCCCCATAGATCACTGTGCCAGTTTGGCCAAAATCTAGTAATATAGCCCCTGAGAGAAAACCAGGCTACAACCACCCTTCCCCCCACAGGGTTCAGGAAAAAAGGAAATTTTTCCTCCAAGGAAAGTGAAAGAGATAAAAACTATTTATTTTAACAAACACACAGGAAAAGGATAATGATGCTCAATAATGAATTAAAACTCCCACTATAGAGAGAAACCTGGGAAGATTTCAGAGTCCTTCTGTAGGTGTGGTCTCTCTCCTCCTCGGAGCTGGTCGGTGAGGGCGTGGGCCCACCCCGGGGCCTCAGGGAGAAAATTCTCCTGATGTGTTCTGATGTTGTTGGAACAGTTCAGAAGAGAAGAAGGGAAAAAAACCAAAGTCCCAGGAAACAAAATTCAGCTCTCCGTCTCACGCCAAGAGGGAAAAAAAAAACAGCTGGCTGAAGAAAAAGCAAGCAGGGTGCTCCCTTCGTGCCTTTCTGCAGTCAGACAACACTGAGGAGTCTAATCTCTGTGTCCTTGAGAAGCTGCTTTGGGAAGTTCGTCTGTTTTTGTTTTTTTTTTCCCAAGCTCAGTTTAAAGGCACAGAAAAGGCACAATATTACTTTTTGGGCACAGAGCATGATAGGGGATACACACGATAGAGTCACCCCAAGACAATCACACATCTAAGATAATGAAAGAAAAGTAAGGAGAGCTCAACCAAAATGCGTTCACACGTAAAATAATAAGAATTAACATGAAGCCATGGTAGGTCCCACATCTGTATTGAGCCAGGCCATTAACTGGGGCCTATGGAAAGCTTTGATGTCCATCAAGATTCAAAGTCGTAGAAGAAGCCTTAATTTCTCCATTTCCTGACGCCTTAGGGATTCGACTTTGCCATTCAGTCTTACCTTTCCTGGCCTAATCCTCTTTCAGTGTCATTTTCAGAAATCACAGAGACACACATTGAGTCCAGCAGCAAACTGGCTTTGGGTGTCTCATCACCAACATGTTTCAATGATGCATCAAAGAAAAGCTGACCAAGAACCTCACTGCTGAGATTTATAGCCACACAAATCACGGCCTCACCTTGAAAGTGTCTTGAATAAAAGAAACTGAAATTTTCCTTCCATCTGCAGAACCTGATGTGGTCATATTACAGCTGAGGATCCTGTGCCTCACTTTAGAGAATAAAGGCTGTTTTTAAGCAAAAAGCAGCTTTAGACTACTGTGGTATTTTTAATGACTAAGAAAAACTACCAAATGGAATTCCCAAGCAGTAATGCAATTTAGTAAGCTAATACTCACTTGTACTTTGAAAGAAAGCCATTAAATTATGTCAGCATAAAATATGCTGAAGAAATATTTGCAATGTATGTACACAAACAACTGACACAGACATATTTAAGGAAAGCTGCCACCCCGGGAGAGAGTGTTAGGGTTTAATTTCAAACAAAATCAATTGTAGGTACTTGATGCATCCATACAAAGGCAGAGGCTTTTGGTAGTGAGAACAGAAGGCAAAGTATTGGGAAGAAATTCTTTAATGTGAGTGCTGAGGCCCTGGCACAGGTTCCCCAGAGAAGCTGTGGCTGCCCCATCCCTGGAAGTGTTCAAGGTCAGTTTGGATGGGGCTTGGATCAACCTGGGATAGTGAAAAGTGTCTCTGTCCATGGGAAGGGGTTGGAACTGGATGATCTTTACGGTCCCTTCCAACCCAAACCATTCTATGAATCTCTTTTTGTACAGCCACTCTCAAGGAGCTGACGTTCCTAAGGATTCCATCCATATTTTCTAATACTTCCCTCACCTCTCAGACTTGCAGTGATTCTTAACTGCTTTCTGATTAAATCAGGATGTTATTTTTCCCTACATTTGCTCTGATTTAAATATTTGGTTAAATACTTTCTAATTAAGACAGGATATTATTTATATGAGAAGTCTGATACTTCATTAATGATGGAAAGCAAGAGCTGCAGTTTCCTATGGAACAGTGTCAGATCACAAGATTTTCAAAATTATAATCTAAAATCTGAAAGCCTGAGATTTATTCCCTCCCTGTTGACCTTAATAAACAAAATCTAAGAATTTCAAAACTTGATGTCTGGAGTGAAGGAGCCTTTCTTCTTCAGAATACTCCCTCTAAAGATTACTTTTTCAAGGAAAAGCTGAAACAATTTCTGAAACTGATATGGGTTAATTTTCCAGAAATCAAGCTGCACTGAAAACAGCAATGAAAACTGACATTTGACAACAGCATTACATTATTTAGTGATGACATTAAACAAGTAATATCTTTTGCTGCCACTGCAAAGCTTTATATTGCATCTGTGAAGCACTTTTCTGGTTTCCAATGCAGTCAAAATGCTAATCAAGTTAAATAGTTACTGGGCACATCCTGATTTAATGTTTGCTTTGATTTCAGTACCAGCAAACTTCATATTTCTTTATTGGGCCTGAAGTTCAAAATACTGCATGGTGCCAGAGAGGAGGACAAGGGCCATAAGAACCCAGTTATCAGGAAAATGAACTATCAGCAAGCAAGGGTCTAGAAATCAGCCCATTTGTACTCAAGTTAAACAAAAAGCCAGAGGTAGGGAGATGAAAGTTAAGCCACACAGACTTCCCATTTGCAAGATTAAATAAAGATAATGAAATAACTCTTCTTTTTCCTTCTGCACAAAGTCAGCCTCTAATCTCTGAATGCTAGAATACTATCATTATTATGCTGCATTAATATGCAATATAATACTTTTCCACAATTTTGAACATGCTGCAGGAGTCTAGTGGTAAATATTTCATTTTACAGAAGGCAACACTGTGAAAGGGATGCAAAGTAGTACGCTCTAGACCACACAATAAGACAGAAGCATCTATTAAGGTAATTGCTTCATCCTCAGGACATTACAGCATGCTAATATTTCCCAATGAAAATTCAAAGACTCAACCCAAACGCAGCATGAAAACACAGTGCACAGCCCTAGCTCCTGGACAAACATCACAAACATCATTTTGCTTAGATATGTGCAGAACCCACAAAGACTCTGGAGTGGCCAGCAGTGCCTGCCTGGTGAATCATCACATTTCTGCAGGCTCTCCAGCTGCAACAGCAAGAGCCTGAACCACCTGTTTGCAGTATAATGAGCTATTAGCACCTTTGCTTCAGCAATTCACTGATAAGAGGTGTCCCAGCACAGCTCTTCCCGGCTGTAAATGAAATTCCTGCAGTTGACAGATGCTACCACGACAGGGCTGTCTGCTCCTGCAGGCAAATATTTTGCTGCCCTGATTATTAAACTCTATAAACCCCACCGGGGAGAGTCACGGCCATCTAAGCAACTCCTATAAGGATCATCATCTATTTTACAGCTAATTTATGTGTTCCCTGTTGAGAAGTAACACCGTGCATTTAACTGCAACTGCTTGCTGTTGATCTCAGCACACACTCAGAGGGTGGGTGTAAGCAAGGACTGGGGTGAATCAGAAGCCTTGGTGGGAGGAGGACACTGCACTTGGTCTGAGCACCCTTTTCTTTTTTTTCTTTAATCAATAGAATCAGAGAATCGTTAAGGTTGGAAAAGACCTCCAAGATCATCAAGTCCAGCCTTAGACCAAACACAACCATGTCAATTAACCAAAGCACTGAGTGCTACACCCAATTGTTTCTTAAATGCCTCCAAGGATGCTGACTCCACCACCTCCCTGAGAAGAACCTTCCAATTCTTGATCACCCTTTCAGTGAACAAATTCTTCCTGATGTCCAACCTGAATCTCCCCTGGTGCAGCTTGAGGCCATTTCCTCTTGTCCTGTTGCTGGTTTCCTGGGAGAGGAGGCTGATCCCAACCTGGCTACAACCTCCTGTCAGGGAGTTGTAGAGAGCAATGAGATCCCCAACACTCATATAAAGAAAAGAGTCAAATACTGAAGACAAGTGTGTCTAACTATTTGCGATAATCTGAAATAGAAAGTATTACCAGTAGCTTCTTCAGTAGTTTCTTCAAATAAGAAAAGGCAGCCTGAAGGCAGAGACTAATTAATGCTAATTAAGGTATTTAATGAAAACTCAAGAAGGAGAAAGGCTACTACAGAACACTTCTCACTGCCACACAGCAATCTACTGTCCAGCCACAAGAAAGCATGAAATAAAATCTCAGTATTGCCTAGACGATGAAGATAAGGTTCTGTTTGAGGGTGGGACAGAAGGTAAGTTGTATTTTGGGAAAAGGTGGAGAAGGGAGACAAAAATCCATTCTGAAGTAGGAAAAGGAGATGCCACCTAAAACCTACTAGAAACAGTGAAAAACAGTGTGACTGAAAATTTCTCTGACATTTGGCAGGGAAGGAGAGCTCCCCGAGAGATCTTATAACAATCGAGAAACACAAACATGCCTACCTTTGGTAAGATAAAAAATACGATTCCAAGTGATTAAACTGATTTGCCTCAGGCCATTTGAAAGTTTCATAACACCTGCCTGTCCATCCAGAGACGTCCATCAAAAGCCAACCTCTGCATGGGGAACTTCTCTGGCTGTCAGACTTGGTCTGCGAAATCAATGTAGCAACAAAAGCTTTTTTTGATCCTCTTTCAGATCATCACATTCCCAACAAGAGAACTTTCCCCATGAAAGGACTGGTACCTTCACTTGTATTTTTCGGAGCTGATCTGCACTCCACTGATCATCTCACTTTTTCTTCAGTAGGAAAAAGTCAGCAATGAAAGGAAAATGCAAAGAATTTGTAAGTTTTATGTCACCCAATTTTTTCTATCCCTTTCACTTAGATTATGATTTTGTCTTGGACCCAATTCCTAAATATTATACTCTAGATAATTTTTAATTTTTTAAAAATTAAATTTTTAAAAATTAATTTAAATTTTTACTGGAATACGTGAGGTCATACTCTCTTCTTAATAATTATAGAATAAAACATATCGCATAAAACATATCAAATAAAACTCGAAACACCGAAAAAAACCACTTCTTTTACCAGTTCCATTCTTATCTTTCATAGATATAAACAGAGAAGAGATTGATGTTTTCTCAACTTAAAAAAAAAATGAACAAAGAATAAGGTATTTTTATGATATATTTTGGAAAGAACTGAAAATTACAAATCAGTTGTTTCTTTTTTTAATTGTACATCTTTTCCTGATATTTTCAGAATACATTAGCTCAGCAGTATCTGTAGTTTACAGTAGCAATTAGCATCCTGGGGAGTCAGCCGCAAATAACAAATTCATAAACAAAGTAGAATTAATCAAGGGAAAAATTAAAAATAAGGAGGAGCTTGCATAATCTTAGAATGACAGAACAGCTAAGAGAAGCCCTTGCTCTAGGCAAGGATTAGTCTGTCAAAATTATGGTCAAATACTTAAACACAGTTCTTTTTCCTTAATAGTTTCTGAAGTTAATGCAAGGCAATTATATAATTAAATAATAACTATATTATGGTCTGTCTAACAATTAAATTCAAACCATAATCACCTCACTAAACTTCAAGATGTCCTTGCAAGTTTTTCATTTCAGTAAGAGAAGGTACAGGGGAGATGCTCTTAGCGAGAAACGCATAGACAGACAAAATAATGGACTGCAGTGAATGAAATCCCAAAGCAAAACTGTTCCTAAATGTAGAGATGCGGAAGAAATGTCTTCTGCCATTACATGGTTAGATTATTAGACAAACAGCAAGGAAAATCAGCCCATCCACTATTTTTTATACCCAAGATGGAAAGGGGTGCTGTGTGAGAACAGCACAGAGCTGCAATCTCACCTCTGCTATCTGAAACCTGCACTTCAGTAAATGGAACACCAGGCTGACTTTGGTTTAGCCAGGCTTTTCTCAGACAGTGCCCCCCTCACTATCATGTGCTGGATATCAGGCCACAGCAGTAGAAACAAATCCCACATGGATTTCTTGAACTGGAGTGAGGGAAGAGATGGACAGAGAGAAGGCAAAGAGGTCACTTATCTCATTAAACTTTTCTTAGGGTTAACAGCACCCAACAGAAACTAGAGCCATAATTCTGAAATCCCAGTCATGCTGCTGCATGAAGGGACTGCACACTTCATAGTCTGCTAAAACTATCTGTCAAATCAGGCCAAAACTATTGGCCAGCCCTTTACCTGGCTCTGTACTGCAATCTCAGACTGGGCAGCAATGCATTTCCACTGATTCCTCTATTTCAACTATTCATATCATCAGGGCTATAATTTCATTGGCAATATATATTTGTTTTTACTGTTCCCAATCCACGAAAATCTCAAAAAAGCACTCCTTAAGGAGGATATTTTTAACAGAGCTTGAAACAGAGCAGAGATGGGGCTACAGAACTTCTGCGAGCAGACAACTTCCCTAAGAGCATCAAGCTCAGAGATGTTTTACTATCAGCACACAACTTGTAGTTTGGGGTTTTTTTGTGAAGTTCGCCCACACTTTATATAACACTCCTTTAATGAGCATATTTATAAGGAGAAAACCACTTGGAAGAAGAGTCCATGCAGTCTACTGGAAGGCTTGCTGTGGGAAGTCTGATATACCTAGAAGTGCTGTAGTCCTGACAAAGACAGAAACTTAAAAAAAAAGACCAAAACTCAGACCTAAAAGAACAAAGACAGAACAGAGGTAGAATCATCTAAGCTTGTCAGAAAGGCAGGAAACATTGTCTGTCTTGGACACACTTTACTCAAGTAGACCTTGCAAATTTACAGGAAAACTCACAAATGCAAAGTTACATCCCTGAACAGCAACAAGATGAGGCTGTAATTGAAGTGCCATATTTGCTTTGCATCTCTATTTAAAATAGTTTCCCTTTAGAACATCCTATTGAAAGGCAGAGAAGGGCTCTGAAGTGTTATTTTCCTTACATTTGTGAGAAAAAGCTTTTGTACTTAATATTGGTTGAGACCCACAATATTTTAGGATTTCAAAGCCCGCTTAGATTGCCCATCTCATACACGAAAGCTCTGAGAACAATTCCGCAACAGCAGAATTAATACAGTCTTGAAAGAGAAAAATCAATGCAGCATTTGTACTTCTTTTTTTTTTTTTTTTTTTTTTTTTTGCCCCCATGAGCACCAAAACATTCACTAATTAGACTTGATAACATTCCTCCTGGCTAGGTAACAATTATCACTTCCATTTTACAGGTTGCTAACAAAGGGGTTTTTCTCAATTAGAAGTGAAAGGATCAATATCAGGCCACACCACATCTCAAAAGGACAGAGGCCACTGCAACCTGAAGTGCCTCAATCCACTAGGTGACAAGACAAGGTGCAACTAGTTATGCTTTTCCTCTGATCAAAGAGAGAAATTTCTAATGGACTGCCCTGCTCTGGCACAATGTGCCACTACCTTTCCTCTTTGTAACAGCAAAATTACAGTGAAAAGAAACCATTTTCTACAAAGCAAGTCCTAAACACAACAGTGCAGAAGCTATTTCAGCAGGTAATGCTCAGTGTTTTGTGCTGCCTCTGTATTCTAAAGGCAAAGGGCCCACATTTCATCAGCTTCAAGCTGAGGAGTGGATCTGCACACAACATGAAGAGATCCCATGCCTTAACATAAAGGAAAGCAGATGAGTCACTTTAAATTATAATCAATGGTAACAATAATCCTACAGCTAAGTCTTGATGTTTCTCAAATACTTTCAGAAATTTTCAGAACGGGCATTTCTACCACTTAAAGCAATACAAAGCAGTGGATCAATATTACAAGGGTTTCTGTATTGCACAAGAGAGATTTGAAAAAATTCAACTTGCTTCTGTGCTTCAGCTCTTCCTATCTAAATTCTCTCTGTTCTCACTGTCCTTCAGCAACACACAGTAATGAAATGAAAAAGCGCAAATTTTTCTAACTATTTGTAATATTTTATTATTTGCACCATTTATTCAAGGTATGTATCTTAAAAGTATTTCAAGGATATTTATGAGCTAAACAAGAACTGATGAAGAGCTACAAATCCATGCCAGTCATGAGGAGCTATTTTAATTTCCCAGAGCCTTGTACTGACCAGGGTTGGCTTGCCAGGAAAACTCAGTACTGGGCAGGTGTTTCAAATCTTGGCTACAAAAATACCTCATCTTCCTTCTCCTCCCATTTCTTTCAGTCTCCAGCCTTCATTATAAATCTCTGCAAGGTCTTCAGAAAGTGAAGTTAGTCTGACAGTCAAACTGAAAGCCTGAAACACAGTGGAATATCCTGTCCCGACTGCAAGAGTAAAACCTCCTGCACATCGTTACAACAACCACCTTGCACCACAGACTGCTCCCCTCGGTGTGTCTTGCTCACCATTTGGGACACGACTCAAAAAGGCAGCTGGGCCATCCTGGCTGTAGCAGGGAGATTGTCAGTGCTGTCAGCTCAAGAGCCTGTGTTTCAGTCCATCATCTTCTGGCTGAGACTGTGATACTCTTATAAACAAGAAGACAGATTATAAACTGACTTGATGCATTGTAATGATGGAAGTGACATACGTGGCAACACACTTTCTCTCTTTTGGCTGTGTCTTCTAATCTCTCTCTGCCTTCCCCCATGACATGATTTTTTTCTATTTATTCTCTTCCATATGTTTCCGTATAACAGAGAAAGCACAAATAAACTACAAAGTACAAAAAGGAAAAGAGACATCTCTCCATAATTATAAATCTTGTGCGATGCTTTGTTTCTGGTGAGCATTTGGGGAAACAGATTTTACGAACAGGTTCCATTAACAATAATGGGACAAGTTTCCAAAGTAATGCAAGCTGGTGCACTTCAGAGGAGCAAAGGCTTCCATTACAGACTTCAGGTAGTTCTTCCCTTTGCTCTGCAATAACTAAATCACTAATCTAAGGAGTAAAATCTGTAGCCTTTGCCTACTTCCATAGTGACAAATGCTACAGAGTAAATCTCTGCCCAGGCACACCAATGACATAGTGTTGAATTAAAAGAATAAACCGTACTGCTTGCAAAGCAATGTCAAATTCTTAGTCTCTAACACTGCTGGTTCACTACCTCTGTATGGTGTCTGTAAAGTGCTCAAAATAGGGAAAACTACCAAGAGAAGTTAATTGATGTCCAAAAGAATATTTAATTTGGTATAAGCAACACAACACAGGAGCATGTGAACTATCAGCACACCCAGCTTAGTCATTTCCATGGTATGAAACAACAGATTTACAGTAATGGGTTTTCGCTTGCTTCTCATTAAGGAATTATTTTGGACCCCATGAAGGAATAGGTACGCACCTGTGTTTATGGGGATTCCTCAAGCCAATGGAAAAGATAACCCTGAGGTATTTACAACCCTTGGATCCCTTGAGGATGCTGCACGAAGCTCCTCAGTGTATCACTTACAAAAAAATGAGGTGTGTTGAAGTTCTCTCTAAAACACTATTCAAGACGAGAAAGCAATTAATAGGTTTTAGTTAATGTGATTAAAGAAACCACTCTAATCCAAACTGGTAGTACAGGAAAATTAATATAATGTGTTTTGATCTGGAATTGAGCACCTAATTTCCACTGGAGTTGCCCCATTATGGAACTGAGCAAGAGGAGCTGAGTGCTGCACCCAGACCACTGCCTGATGAACCTCTGCGATCCCTGGGGCTTGGAAACAACCTTATGTACAACCTCCTCATCAAACTGCCATCAGTAGTGTGGATTTTCCCATAATTTGGAGAGGAGGACAAGGTTCTTATTATTTAACATCCATTTACATGAAGGAACTGGAGAGCAAACAAAAAGCCAGTCTCTGCTGGGTGAAAAGAAAGCAACTTGTTGCAAATAAGAAACTTATTGCAGATGAAGCACATACCTTAAAGCCTCTCCGAGTCAGACAGCTGTGACAACCACAGCATACTGTTTTTACCTTGGACTTGCTCAGAAAGCTCACACTGGATTTGTCTTTCCATGCCTGCTCTAGACTGGGCAATACAGAAAAACAAGCACTGATTAAAGGCGTCTTTATTCCAGTCAGCCACATGCTTTAGAGGCTCCCTCTGTGTCTGGTTTACTCTTATCAAGTTACTGATGGACTTCTAAGAAAACTCCCCACATATATCGCACTTCATGGTAGAAGGAGCAGGGAGCTCTTTCCCCACCTCTACAGAATGCCAACATTTACTGTCTGTGAGCCCCTCAATGTCAAAACCACTCCCCACCCTGCCCTCAAAACCCACTGCACCCAGCTCCCTCCTACCTCCCAAGGTGTCCAAAATGGGAACTGTGTTCTTTGGCCTAAGCCCCTTCGTTTCACATCATCCCACCTCCTTTATATAATGTGATTTTGTGCAAAACATTCCTTTACCTCCATTTTCACTCACCTCGTCCAGTGCCTCCTGGTATGACCCTGCCTGAGCACGAAATTTGGACCAAGTGACCCGCTATGGTCCCTTCCAACCTCACCCATTCTGTGATTATGTATTTCCCCCCTCTATCCAATTAGCCTGGTGATAATTTTCATGTAAGAATTTGCAACCAGGCTCTACTTTAAATATGCAGAGTGCTAGAAACTTGCACTAACTTTGCTAGACATATTTCTAGTTATGCATGCAAATTGACTGAATTTCACAGAAGCTGGTGTACCACACCTCTGCTTTACCAACATACATCTCCAATGCTCTTTCTTCCTCTAGTTCTTTAAATAATTTAACATACGAAATTGGAAGGTGCTGATTTTTTTGAGTAAGTTAGAACTTCTTCACGAATCTCAAAGATGCTCTGATGACATTGAATGGGACAGCTGGAAGCCAGAAACAAGCATTGCTGCAGCTCTCTCTTAGCAGGCACAGAGAAGTTTTCAAATACCTACTAAGGATGAAGCAGATACTGCTGTTGAAAAGCAAGTGCTTTGCTTAAGTTTGCTCGGTAAATTTCAGAAATGTTATCATTAAAAATTAAAATTAACTTTCAGTTGCTTGGGCTCTATATTCCGTTTCAAGTGGTTTTAGATGCAGTGGTCTGGTTTTCATAAAAAATTCTAAATTTTTGCTTAAAGATGTTTCTGTATGATTGCCAACTCTCCCTTTAAACTAATCTCCCCTCCCTTCCCGTCCACTGTTGCATTTATCATTACTGCACTTATTAATTTTTAAAGGCTGCCCTTCTTCACAAGAGCTAAATAGGAAAAAATGGAAAGGTGGAACCATGACAGATAATATAAATCTGGAAGACAATTTCCTTCTCCATTCACAGCTGCCAAAACTCAAAATACCCCGCTCTTTACGACTTCATGCACTGGTGGTGACTTATAAATTAAGTAAGAATTTGCTCCCTTGCATTTCTACAAATATGAGGAGCAGCACATTGCCATGGATGCTTCTTTTCAGTAGCAGTCATCTTGTCTGGCCAAATACACTTTTTCCTCCTTCTGTGGAGACAGAGAGATCTCCTGGCTGGCCCCTTTCCTGCAGAGCAAAGCAATACAAATCCAGACGAATCCTGTAACTTCCAAGCATTTTGTCAATTCTGAGCATCCTGCCAGTGATCAAACCCAAAAGGTTTCCTGCTAAAAATATCACCTGCACTGAGCTAAGTACAGTTCTTTTCCACAACAAAACTGTTGCATTTATTGTAATGGCATTTAGCAAAAGAAATTCCTAGACCAAGCCCTGCTTGGTGGTCCCCTAAGGTGGTACTTTAATACAGATAAAAGAGGTTGAATAGTCTCAACAGAAATTAGATATTTGGTTGCTTTTATACAAACTACTGTCTTCAAGATCATGTTGTGGCCTACGGGACATATGGTACCATTTTTTGATACAAAGCAGTCGTTAAACTGCTGAATTTCTACCCAAAAGCCCTTTTTTTTTTTCCAGCTGCAGTTACATTGGAAATAATAGTTAAAAACCCAATGTGGTTTCTCTTTAGCCATAAGAAAACTTTTTTTAAAGGAACTACAAAGTCTAAAGCAAGAAAAGACTATTACAGAATCACGGACTCACCTAATGGATAAGGTGGGAAGGGACCACAGATGGGTTCATCTGGTCCAGACTCAAAACACTACAGACAAATTCTGTTTAACCCTTTAGGGGTTAAGTTATCACTTAAAGTTCCCTTAAAAATAATTATGAATTATTAAAGCCTCTAAATGTATTCAAGCTGTGGCTGATGGTGTTCTATACAACCAAAGATATAACCTGATCTGCAAGATCTGTTTGATTGTGCTTATTTAATAATAAGAAAAATACTATTTTTTGTCTCCCATTCTGTTCGAAAGTAGACGAACAAGTTTTACTCAAAGTTTAAAAGCCATGTATTAGTCCTCAGGCAGATATCAGGATGGGAAGAATTTTTCCTCAGAGGAAAAATTCAGAAAGGTTTAATGTCACAGTCAAGGAATTAGGATGGAAATATTCATGCAACCCTAAACGTGAAGATTTTTTCAGTGCATTTTGTAATCAGTGTGGATGTATTTAGGTAAAATCTAATTTTCCAGGGAAATCATAAATGCCTCATTTTCACGAGAAGCCTGAGGGAGACTGTATGTACCAGAGATAACACAGAGATTGTATCAGAACACAGTATCTTTGGATATAAATAACATGAGGAAGCACAGGTGCAATTTCATCAAATATCACCTCCCCAGAGTACAGACAAGACTCGACCTCTTTCTTCAGACACACTGAGCATCCTTCTGGTGCATTTAGATTCACAACTGTCCTGTTGCCATGCTTCAAAATGTGCCCCTCACCTGCCAGGTGATGGGATTTCTCTGGCCAGGCTTGAACAGGGCTAAAAACAGCTTTGCAAAATAGGAAATTGTGCTGGTTTCAATTTTACAGCACAGGTCTGTATCCACATTTTTCAGCCCAGTTCATCCCTGTAGCTATGAGGCTGAATGCTTTAGCTCTTGGCTAGGAAGAACCACCAATACCTGCAGCTTTTCCTAATATGGGTTTATTTCTCTCAAGAGAGGACTGAAAAAAACCTTTGCCATAATTTGGCCATTGTAAAATGCTGTTCGGCCCCAAAATTACAAAAGAAACGCAAATATTTCCATGTTTTACGAATACTAAAATAACAGCCATTAACCAAGTAAAAAAATTGATATTTTATCCATCATTAACAGGGATACTCTCCGTTACTTGAAATAAAATACTGATGTTTCCTCATTCTCTTTCAAAGAAAGGCTGCAGAGTAGCTGTTTTAAAAATACTCTTTTTTTTTTTTCAGAACCTTTATGATCATCTTTGAAATTTGCAGCTATAACTTCAGTTAAGGATGTGAAAGAACAGGACAGTTCTGAGTACTATTTCAGATCCTGGCAAATATCTTGGAAATAATAGATGAGCCTCCAAACCACCAGCTGAGGAAGTGGTATAAATCCCACTGCTAGATCTCAAGAGTAGACGAAAAATAAATACAAACAAAGAAGTCAGCTTTCCACAGAGGTGCTGGAATAGGCCAGGTTTTGTTTCAGAGACTCAAAAGTTCAGGTCTCAAAAACTGATAGAACTCCAAATTTAATATCCACTCTCCAGACAAACAGAGCTGGATGTCCACTGGTCTCCCACTCCTCAGGACACTGGTAATGTTTTTGTGAACCAAAACACATCTTCTCCAGGCCCCCTGATGCTACCACATCACACAGAGCACTTGGCATATGCAGGTACACAACCAGCAGCAGGGCTGGGCACTCAACGAGGAAAATAAATCCTTATTTAACCCCATGTGCCACTGAGTGTTTCTTTAACACAGGCAGATCTTGCTTTCACTTCCACAACATTTTAGAGGCCAAACTTTCTTTTCGTTGTTCTACTGAAGAACATGCAAATCATATCAACAATTTTTGTCTTTTTTTTTTTTTTCTGCTTTCTCCATCACCAGGTTTCTTTAAAAAAAAAACATCTTTAGTTGGATTAAAATAGAATTTTTCTTCTTGTAGGATCAGTTTTTCACATGAGAACTCCCCAGCTTTAGTGTTTGGTAGGGCTGGCTCTTCTCACCTTTCTTCCCCAACAGAGACTCAGGAGAAGCACAGCAGTAAGTCAAAATACAAATGGAATAATGTCCTCTTCTGGCCACTCATGTTGGGCTGATCCAGTCTGACCCACACATAAGGCACCTACCCAAGGAGCTTAAGACAAATTACCAGGAGGCTGAGCAGAAAACCCACTGCAGTCTTCTCAGGAGACCTGTAGAGATGCCCATCCTTCACTGCTGCCAGGTTTAATGACTGAGACACCAGCCCAACAAGCAGTAATCCATCACAGCACTCCTCCAGTGCATTCAGAAAAGAAGATGGAAGAGAACACTAGGATCAATGTTGAAAAGAGACCAATTCCATCAACACAAGAGTGATGAGCCACCACAGTGTCTAGAAAGTACAAAGTTGTTAGAAGAACTGGATTATCTTTTAATTGTGGCCCTTGCCTTTGTCTGGAGACAGAGATGCAAAGTCATGACAGTTTGTAGCAGTGGTTTCTAAACATTTCCAACCACAAATTCTCCTCCCTGAGCAATGAACTAATTCTCATTTACTCTGCCAGGCTCTCTCCCCCATTCTGAGAAATGCTGGTCTAATGCGAATGCACAACATAAACCATCACACTCACAACTCATTTCTGGGATGCTGTATGACCTGAAGGTTCCCACCAGGCACAGGATGGTTTGACCTCACCTCTTCTGTGGAGAGCAGAACCACAACTTAAATCAAATTCTGATGACAAGATTCTGACCCGTGGTAGAACACATGAGTGTGGGTGGGAGAGCAGAACAAATATTCACCGGTACCAGGTTTCTCTTTTTAATATTTTATAATTTTTTTAGTGGATTTTTGCTTCCCCTCAACAACTGACTTGCCATTAAGTAAACTTTAATATTAGTATCCTCCACTAAAAATTAAGACCTGAATTGTTTGCAGGGCATTGCAATTAAAGCAAGTCCAAGCAGAGAGAGCAGCTCACCGTGCTCTGCCTTTCCTGCAGACATTTGTTAACTGTCTGATTTTTAAAAAAAATTAAAAGCCCAAATGCAAATTTTACACACATGAAAACACCCCACATTGACACCAACTAGCTGATTACTGGTTTAGATGCAGTAAAATCAAAAGGCAACTTCATATAAGTCTTTTAAATCTGTTTCTCCAAAGTAAATTAAACGTCTCAGTAAGATTTTATAAACTTTCCTTTCTCTACCAAAGGAATGGATTACTATTTCAATTAATAAAGAACACGTGGTAGAGATGCACATTTTTACCTCGAGGAGGAGCAGGTGAGACTGTTGGAGGGCTATGGAGCCATTTTGTCTCTTTTCAAGTATTTTCAAAGATGCTTGACCTCAGGTGTGTTCAACTTTGCTGAAGACTCAGAGGAGCCTGGCCTGGGAAAAGTGAGTGGTAAGAACCACTGGCAAGCTGGTAGGACAAATTTTATGTTCCTATTTCATTTTAAATCTACTGTGTGCTAATGAAAAGACATAAAAAAAGCGGAGGAGACAACAACCAAATTTTGTGAGTGTTTATTGCCCAAATATTACTTTTCAGTTTTGTACTCACAGACAATACAATAACGGGGTGTGTTTATTTATGAGGTGGAGACTGCGCTCAGTTTAGCATTACAACAGACTGAGAGACTTTGCAGTGATATGTCAGGAAGGCTTGGTAGAGACTAAAATTAAAAGCAAGCTTCACTAAATCTTAAAAATGGGATGGCTACATCAACAGCTTGATGTATAGCTTCTATTGTTGTTCACAGATAATAGTTATCTATTTTCTCTACCTATGAAGTGCTTTCTGTATTAACATACTCCTGCCATCATAAAATACTTGTGAAAATTAACAGCCAACTTCTCTTCTGCACTGAATATTAATTACAGTGTGAACATTTCTTGCCACCCAGCTTTCAAAACATCTTCTCTCCTAGGATATTTAATTTCGTGTGGAAAGCAATTTTTCATCAGCCTACACAAATTAGTGAATGAAGAGGACATGGTGCATCTGACGGCCTGTCTGAACTCCGAGAAAGTGCTCTCTCCACTGTGAGTTACTGGGCTTAAAATGAAACATTAATAATGCTTTTTATTTATAAACAGGAATTGATCAAAGGACTGATATGGAGTGGTAATGGTAGATGTCACTGCGTTTATTAATACATGTTAGAGCTGTGAGGCAAATGCTGGACCTGGGCTTAGTTAAAATGCAATGTTTCATATATGTCATTGGAGTGAGCATTGCCAATACTGTCAAGATGGAAAAGGTTGAAATACAGGTATGAATATACAGTGATCAGAATTAGACGTACGGCAAGCATTGCAAGTGAGGGGGATTAAGATATTTGAGAGGAGAGAAAACTCTTGAAAGCAGCAACCCCAGAGCCCCCAGAGAACCAACAGACACTAAGTCAGACACTGCCTTAAACTGGCCAAGACAGCAAGGTCACTGGCTGCTTATGGAATACATAAATTAGCCCAAATTAGTTATTCTTGTTTGTCACAGAGGACTTCACATCAAAACCAGTTCATACACTTCAACACATCTCAGGGCTGGAAGGGTTCAACGAGATTTCTGAGCACAGTCAACATTAATCATTCAAGAGCTGAAGTGCCTAAATTAGTATGAAAGATACTGCAGTAAGTGCAGCTCGGCCAAATAATAATTAAATTACTACTGTGAAGAAGAAATGAAAAAAGACAGAACAACTGCACGGTACAAGTCCTTGGTTCAAGGAAGGGGGGCAGGACCCAGCAGAGGTGCCTCTCACCACTGCATCACCTTCTGGACATTTCTCTGTTGGATACAAGGTGAATTAAAACCTCTACTAGCTATTTTCTCTTTTTAGTCCCTAGCCCTAGAAACATTTATAAACAACACTAAATCTTTGCTTCTACACATCCAGGTTGAGGTTGCTGCAAAAATGTTTCCAAGATCAGGTTTCTCCACCTCAGTTGAAACTTTACGAGGGGTTTATAAAGCTGCTCATAAAACACAATCTAAAAGTTCATATCTTATTTCCCTAGCAAAAGCAACTGAAATGATGCTCCATGCTATAAACTAATTAAATTGTTGCTTCCTTTCACTTCAGTCAAATACTCTAACCTCTCTTATATTATTTTAATTTTCTTCCCACTTTGAACTGCTATCAGATAGCCTGCATAAAACATGTTGCTGGTCAAAACCTTAAAGAAACAAAAAGGAAAAATATATCAGCTTTCTAATGTTTTTATATATAAAGACCCTGTCTGGTTCTTAATAGTATGCTTATAAATAATTAAAATACATGAACAGCAATAATAGCAAAATACTTTTCTTATAAGGTTTGAACTCAACTTTCTATCACCATGATGAGCCTCTATTTATCTTGCCTGTGGTAATACTTTATAATGATTACATAAAGAGGTCTATTTTAAGGAGGTTATATCTTTGATCTCTCTTTACATACATAGAAATCACTTGCAGCTGACAGATCCATTACACTTACACACAATATTCTCCATCTGCAAACAAAATACTTAGGGAATCATTTTGTTTCCTTTAGGAAAGTGCATTCCTGCTTCTCTCAGCGCATGTCATGGAATCACAGAATGGTTTGGGCTGGAAGAGACCTTAAAAGATCATCTCATTCCAATCCCCTGCCATGGGCAGGGACACCTTCCACTATCCCAGGTTGCTCCAAGCCCCATCCAGCCTGAACACTTCCAGGGATGGGGCAGCCACAGCTTTTATGGACAACCTGTGCCAGGGCCTCACCACCCTCTGGGTAAAGAATTTCTTCCCAATATCCCAACTAACCGTGTCTTCTGTCATTGTGGAGACATTCCCCCACATCCTGTCACTCCATGCCCTTTTCCAAAGTCCCTCTCCAGCTCTCCTGTAGCCCCTTTAGGCAGTGGAAGGAGCTCTAAGGCTCCCCAGAGCCTTTCTTTCTCCAGGTTGAACAACCCCAACTCTCCCAGACTGAGTCAGAAATAATTGAAAACACACTGTGAAAATCAAACAGGGCACTGATTGTTCAGGCAGGCACACAGAATTCATCACATAGATGTTAGTTTTTTAGATTTTTTTTCTATCAACTGCCACATAAATACACCCAATTTTAAAAAATCCTGCCTGCAAACCACAAGGCATTTCTAAGACTGTTACAGTTTGTTGGAATTTTCTAGAAAGCAGAGAAAGAGACAAAGGCAAAGGAGGCTTTTTTCAGTTGCCTTTAGCTGGGGCAAGCACACAGCTAAGCCCTTTGAAGCACAGGACTTGTTCCCAGTACTGCTAAACCCATCTTGCCTCCAACACCACCTTTCCCATCATGTGCTTCACCTTCTCTTTCTGAGGCCTTGTCTTACGTAAGATCATGTATTCTCAGTCAACTGACAAAGTTCTGAGAATTACAGACAGAATAAATTTCCAGGTGCTTTTCCCTCAATGTCTTCAGTAAATGCCTTAAATAGGTTATGTTCATTGTGTGCTTCACCTGAAAATAGTTACAGTGATAGTTACTAGACCACAAGGAAGACACACAGGGACAAAGCCAAGATGCTTTGATATCTTCTATCAAAATCTTCTATCGAATTTGACCTACATATTCCAAAGGAAGAATGAGGTCAAGACCACTGGGAAAAGGAGTTTCAGAGGACCCGTGTACCAAAGACGCAGTATCATCTCAGTTTCTAATCAACAAGCCTGTCCAAATCTAAGTGTCAAATTAAAAAAAGACAATAAGGTGAGGAAGAGCAAGAAGCGGGGGGAAATGTGTTTTCAAGGGAGAAAAAGAAATACATTTCTGAAAGGGAGCTACCCACGGCATCAGCCAGCTAACATTAGAAGAGGATGCTAATCACTATTTCATAATTAACGAAGTTGAACCCGTATTGTGGCTTTTAAAACATCATAACAGAGCCTGTGTATTCCTCTGCCATGAACTTTGATTCCCAAATGAGACGGCTCTTACGGGTTTCTCAGAGTTTCAAAGGGTCCTGGAAATGCTGTGCTGTTTTATCTTTATTTATCCCACACAAAAGACATCCCCTGATTTAAGCCAGATTTAGTCACTGTATTAAATAGGAGAACTGCTGTTAGGATGACGCAGGCTTATTTACATTAGTCCCAGTTTGATCCCAATGATGTGCAAGCAGTTTCCTCTGATTTGATGAACCATATTGATGAGACAGAATGAATGCTGCAAAGCACTTCTTTATCTGCAAATAAATATGTATTTGCCACCAAGACTTTGTCCAATAAAAGCTCTAAACTCCAGAGACAGGGAAAATATGCTCCCCACTGGGGTACACGCTCTCTGCTAGAGCGTGACTAAATCTACTCTGCTGGCAGACCAGATTTAATAACGTTCTTCTCCTTCCCGAGAATGTCATACAGCTGCATTAACATCCTTAGGCAAAAGTCTCCACAAAAATGAAAAGGAATATTGTTTCTATTTTAGAGATGTGATAAAACCCTATAGCCAGCCACCTACATAATAAGTATTTCCATTCATCTTGGTAGCTGAAAACCCAACGTTCAGATTACCTCTAAGTTTAGAATAAAGTAGTATGGGAAGTGAAACACTTGAGCAAATTCAGGATTGCAATTACCTTAGTTAAAGTGCAATCCTGATTTATCACCCAATTCTTACTAGGAATCTTTCTGTCATCTTTCCAGAATGAACACAGATGACTGCACAGAAGGCTCAAGGCATATAGCAAATAATACGTACTACATGGATTTTGGAGAAGACATCCTTTCATGCATATATCAAACCCTAAACACTTCATTGAGAGACAAATCCACAACCAGTAGGATGGAAAAGAAACCACCAGAAAAAGAAAGGTAAAAAATCATTTCAGCACAAGGAATCAAACAAGCAGACCCACACTGCACTTCCCAAAACAAATTAAATTCGTCTTTATGACACTGCTTTAGGTCTCTCTGCTGAACTACCTGAAAAACAGACTATGGAGCTCACGCACAGAAAATTTAGGCAAAACTCTCGTTTTATTGTTAATGTGGAATATGAAACAACAACTCATTGTTCATGACTAGATGCTATGAACATGAGCAAATTTAAAATAGGCTCAGCACGGGTATCTACAGCAGCAAGAACTGGGCACGTTACCAGCACTTGCTGTACAAGTGCTGCCTTACAGTTGTACTAACACTTAATCCTTACCTATTGCACTTCTCTTTTACAAAGCCTAAGTGTAAAATGGCACTAAATGCAGTATGAAAACACAGTAATTCCCAGTCGCCTTATTAAAACATTAACAAGGTTGCAGTGAGGTGTGCTGGAGAAGCAGCTCTGCAATGTTATTTCCACGTGGTGAAAGGAAACCTTGTCTAGAAAGTGAGTTCATTGAGATGATATCTTCATATTTCTTCTGACTGATTACCTGTTCAATAAATAAATATATTCCTATTTTAAATAAACATGAATTTTTTAGATTTCTTCATTATTACTTAATCTCCACCAATAAAATCTTTCCTATAAAGGAAGGGCACAGTACTGGGCAGAGATTCACCAAAATCTTTCCAAATGCTGTAATGTCATAGTGGCAGCACAAACTACCCATAAAAGCTCTTAAGCTGCCAGTACCCAGAACAGCACATAAAACCCAGGAAACTTATGGGAATTACACTGGTACTTACAGAAAAGCTTAGTACGCAGTCAAATTCCTAACAACATCAGAAAGCTCCATCACTGTCACCAAGCTGGACACATCATAGGCAGGGCCAGTGTTTAGGTGACACTGTACAAGCACGAATAAGCCACTTGAGTGACATCTTAAATAATGGCTCTTGAATTGCTGGGGAACACGTGCATTTCTCAGATACTTCAGAACTGTTCAATAATGTGGTGAATCCATTACAACAACCTGTCTGAAGTTCCTGCAAGTCTTTGTAAAGTTCCCATAAGTCTTTCTGGTTACTGCTGTGATCTTTGATGCTCCACTGTCCCCTACACCCTTGGCAGACACCAGCACGTAGGCAGGGGCACAGATTGCTGGGAAGCTGCGAGATGCTGTTCTCAGAAGAAAAGGAGAGTGGTGAAATGGGTGAAACCAATAAAAATGCTGGCGCTGATTTCAAGCTGCAGTTGCAGAGCAGCTGCATCTGCATCTGGTCTTCTCTCTCCTCCATCCAGACCTGGACATGACCCCTGGGCTCCCTGGCTTGGCCCTGGAGCTGTCTCCAGGCTGTAGATTTCCTGGGCTGTGTGTGATGCTGAGCAGTGCCTCTGGACCCAATCCTGGCTCAGTCTCCTGTGTGCTTTGCCATCACCTGTCCCAGGTGGAGCCGCCGGCTACCACTGCACCCTCTGGCCTTTGGAGCATCACTCCTCATCGAGGCATCTGAAATCCTCACAAATCTTCCTGAAATATTGCTGCTGAGCACAAAGCAAACCCAGGGAAGGCATGTTGGGATCATGGTGTGACACAGCAGTCGGTGCCTTGCTCCATGACTAAGGGCTGACAGATGTTGTCTGCTCCTTCCAAGTGATCTCATTGGAGTAACACTGCAAAGCCCGGGAGGTGACATCAAACACTACCTGTGCCTGCTCCTGGAACAAAGAGCTATTAACTGGAATTCTCGTTCTTACTTACAGCAGCATGACTGCTATTGTGTGGATGATAAGGTCCATGTTCCTGGTGGTCCTCAGGTTTGTGTGAGAGGCAAAAAAAAACATTTCCCAAAGCATTTACAGTGACAAAACTACGTGACTGTAGAAATTAAAAAAGGCTTTTATTGTAACTGACTATCATTTTGCTGTTTTAATTCTTCAGACAAATTTAGAAGACAAGTTCTGCTCTATGAAGACTTGCATAATCCTTTTTGCTCCTGGCCTTGTCACCTATCCTGACCCAGCCAGCTTTCCAGGAAAGAAAGCAATTTACAGTGGAGACATCTTTCCCATGAGAACATGGGTGGTGGAACATTAAACTGTGAAGCCTTTCGAGAAGCAGCACCAACATGGGCACATATTATCAATTTCTCCATGTGCCAATGCCAAGATGAATCCACTTTTTTTATCTTTTTATTTTACATGTGGTACCTGGCAACAGAGATCCTGCTGTAAACTTATATTCCAAAATGGATTTTGAGCTGTAAAGCACACTTGCACAGTGGGGAAACTTGGTGACAACTGTGATTCCTTCAGTCTGTTTTTGCTTCTAGTTCAAATGTTTAACCTTTTGCTGTGACCAAAAGGGACAGCAGAAAGCCATTGCCTAGACAAACATAATCTAGATACAGAACATGAAAAATTCAGACATGTCTCTGAGATAACATTAAATCCACACATTTATTTGAAAACTAGATTCCTTATTCAAAGGATAGTTCATAAATGCCTTCAAGAGTAATGATTCAATGCCATGCACACGGAATTAACAATACAACTCCATTGCTCATTTGTGGCAATTTCACGGTGAACAGAGATGAAATGACTTCCAAACTAAAGAGAGGATTTTTCTAAGATTAAAAGTAATATGTAGCTTTAAGTGGGTTAATATTTATGTTAGACCAGTGTAGCAAATCTAAATACACAAAGAAATGTAACTCAAGCTTTGGAGAAAACTGCAATTAAAAAATGAATTAAAATCAAATTAATCTTTGCCCTGTCCCAGTGTAATGATTTAACTGCAATTATGAAATCTGTAGCAGAAAAAAATTTAAATGAAGAATTAATTACACATATAACTGCACAACAGCAGAGAAAGCTAAAGGAGAAGTACAGCAACTCAACAATAAAAGTGCTTTGCTTGAGGTCATGGCTTATTATTTGCACTAGAGGTACTTGGGACTCATCTGAATAGCAGAAGAAAACAATTTTACAGCAAATTTGTGAAATTCTGAATGAAGTAGACTGACATCTGGGAAAGGCTATTTCCATAAACAAATGTTGATACGTGACGGATACTAGGGCTACTTGAGGACTACTGTATGCATTCATGTTATTCATACCACATTTCTCTTTACAGGCTTCCTAGCAACTGAATTTCTAACTAAATCCCTCAGAAGTCACATGCTTTCTGAAGGACTCACTACCCTCCCCCTAAATGAGCATTTGTGGGGGGAATTCAAGAAAGTCATTCAAGGAAAGTATTAAACAAATGCTGCTCCAGGTTAGCAAAGGAAGTACCTGAGCAATCTGAACTGGTTCAGTTGAAAAATTTTTAAAAATATCTTCCAGACAGGATTTGTTATAATTGTGTCGCATTTTGTTTTATTAAAGCTGAGCCCTGAAAACACTTGCATTACCTGTGAGAGGCCAAAACCACACATGCTGAAGGTGTGACTCCTCAAAGGTTTTACAGGGAGAATTCATGCTCCAAAGGCATGAGCCAGGTAACCACTGGCAGCAATGCTGAAAGCTGTGAGCACCTGTAGCTGTAAACTCCTTGCTGGCCTCTACTTCAGCTTTTACATTTCCTCTGTCTGTAAGCAATGCTGGAGATACTGTCTGAGGATATTGGCTTGAACATCACGAGGTTCAAGACCTGAAAGTTATGTGAGGCAGCCCTGGAAGACAGGGCAAAAGGGGAATGTCCAGGGAGTTGACTTTGGAGCAGTAAATTTAACATAATCAAAGCACACGCGGTCTTCAAGGCATTAGACCACACATTTCCCCAAACGACAAGCATACATTGCTTCTGTGCAACTGAAAAATAAAGTGCTGCAGAAAATCACTGGAGGATGACGGTAACTTCCTTCATTTGCCAAAGGAACAGTGAAAAATAAAAAGCCAAACCATTCTGCCGCAATCTGGTATTTCTGCAATTCTTTTTTCTAGATTCCAGAATGAAAGATGTCAGAATTGCACTGGAGATGGTCCTAGTAAGGTGTCACCCTGACTCCATCTCACATTTTTAACACATTGCAGCAGACATACCACTTGAAGCCATGAATTCAACACAGAAAGAATATTTGAGAGTATCCAGAACAATGAAAACAAGATAGGAAGAAAAGAGCATTATTGTTAAATGCATTTATATTCGTAGCCATGAACATACTGGGTTGTTGCCTTGGGGTATGTTTATTAATTTATTTATCTTTTTTTTCCTTTTTTTTTTTAAATTGAAGCCAAGTAGGTTTTTATGGCTTCTCGACATACACAGCTCAAATAAGGAGATACTGGATATGAAAGACATCCAAGTTAAAATCATGGTCTGCCATTAATTCACTAACAGAGAGCTACACGATTTCCCAAAGATCAAAGCATGCATTTTCAAGCCACAGAGTGTGAATTTACCAAGAATTAATGTTCATTCACTGAAATATCATAAGGATCCCTTCATGGTTTAACCATGCACTGGATATGTGAAACTGCTTAAGTGACAAATATTCCTATTACCTCAGCATATACTTCCTTAAAAATCTTGAAGACACAGAAATGTTCCTCATAATCTCCTCTAATGTGTTTCAGGCATCTCTTGACCTTCCATTTCAACAAAGACATTATTTTGTAAGGTTCAAATGCCTTCATTTTGATTGTCCAATCTACACTGAAAACTTCTTATTTGCTAAACAGCAATTTGCCTGGAGATTAGAACCCTTCAAATGAATAATTAGTGCTGTACTCACTCTTATTTGCACTCTGGACATCCTTTCTACAGAGTCAGGGCAATGTTTCATCCTCCTGCCAGTTCCAAAGCCCTTTCTTTACACGTTCCTATATTTTAATACATACAGCAGGAATCCACAGGCTGTCAGTTTCTTTCAGAAGATACAGTGATCAAAGAGTATTCTCTTTTCCTTCTAATCAAAACTAACACATAGAAAATATTATGCTAGAACCTATATTGACTTTTAGTCAGTATTTTTTTTGAGTTTCGTCAGCAAAATGTGGAAGTACAAATCCCTGGAGGCAGTGTGGACACGGATGGATGTGGCAGCAGAGCACAGCTCTACCTTGGAGCATTCACTTACCTAAGTCGTTGCTGTTACCTCAAACACCCCATTTACTTACATTAGAGCCAGCTCAGTTTTTATGCTCTAGTTTTGATAATTCATGTACTGGTTTAGATATATTATTGGGCATGTTTTCTTTTTTTTCTTTTTGCCATGGATTTGGCCATCTCCTTTTATTGCCATGGGACTTTTTGCCATATATTCATTACGATATGGGTCATAATTTTTAAGCAGAGAATCTATTACTCTGTAGTTCACTGAGATATTTCTTAACCCCTGTCACAAGGAAAACCGTAAGTTTTTGTATTTAAAAGATGTAAAAACCTCACCAACTTCTGGAATAATTTATTGGATTTATGCCACTTTATGCTTTTAAATCACTGCTCTGATGACGGATGCATTCCCCTCCCGAATGCTGACTGGGCTCATGACACAGAGGTTTTTCATCTCAGACTTCCAACGTCACAGCATTTACAAAGCTAAAGACATCTCTCCATCCATGGTCATTCCCCTGGCAGACACCTCCAGCTTTGTCAAGTCTCTCAGCAGCAATGTTTAACTTTTCCTTGGGTTTTTATTATATAAACACAACTTTTAGTGAAGATGTATTTGGCATCTTTACTGCTGGGAAAGGAAAGCAATAAGGAATGGTACATTCTCAACTGCTGCATACCTTCAGGGATCAGGTTTATAAGAACCACGAATTAAATGGAACAGATAAATGAAAATCCATCTGCTGTTGGGAAAACCAAGCCTCATAGCCCTGAATCCCCCAAAAGAAACTGTACAAATTTGTCTTCTGAATTAACATCAAAGGTTGTGGGGAACAGACACATATGAAATCAAAATATGAACGCATCACTGACTTTACCGTGGTTTTACCTAGTAAACTTTCGGGGGAAAGAAGTGTGATTTATTTTGCTGAATAGTAGGGCATATAGCAGTCAAAAAAACCCCAGTATGTCCCCAAGTAGAACTTCAAAAACATTAAATCATTGCTTTTTTTAAGTGTTTAAAGAAAAACACGTGAAATAAAATTTATTTGATGTACTACTAATAACAGCTGCAATTACCTGGATGTTGAAATTCAGCTTACTGGCAAATATATTTGAAAAACTATTCAAATTTACTCACCTATGTTCACCACAACATTCTGAACCAAAATGTCAATCCCTAATTTAATTTTGCTGAGGAAGAAATCAAGTCACAGTTCAATGGCTCTTTCAAGGCCTGCAAAGGCCTCAGTGAGAAGCTCCAATTCACATCTCCTATCACTGGATAACCTGTCTTCCTTAGTACACAGCTCAGTAATGTGCTTTATTTAATTCCCTTCTCATTCAAAATATCAGAAGCTAAAACTTTGGTCTTTTTTTTGTGTTACAGATTAGCACTTTTATTTTTCCTCTCTCCGAGAGAAATCTCAATTATGCTGCATCTCTCAACATCACAGATAAAACTGCACTTTCTTACTGTATTCCTTTACTAGTTTCCTTTAAGCTGAACTTAAAGTTTACAGCTTGGCTGTGAAAAATGTAACTGGAATAATTTCTTCCTGAGGTGACAATTGGAAAAGAAAAAAAACATTACAGAGGAAGCATATGGACTTTTAATTGACTATCATGACAATTATATTACCCCAGAGATACTCATTTGAAGAAAGGGTCCTGGCAATAACACATTAAAACAACTGTATTTTCTATGTCTTGGGTATCTTTTATCAGAGGTTCTCAATGCATCTACAGCCATGCATTAATTAAACTGTAAGAGCCCCCAGTGTCATCAAGCAATTACTGCTTATCTCCCCTTAGTAAATACCGAATCAGGGACAGGGACAGTTAATTTCTAGGAAGATTTTAAATCTGTCCTTCCCAACTGGCATTACTTTTGTAAATGAATTAGGTTTCCTAGGTGGGTATTTGTGATACTGACGAGTCGTATGTGAGGCAGAAAGAGACGTGAGGCACAAGCTGGTGCACACAAATGATTGAACACCTGAGGCAGCTCAGAGCCAAAGGCACTGCAGAGAAGTGAACCAAAGGAGTCCCGAGATAAATCTAACCCTCCCTATCCCATAAAATGCACAACAGCCCCAAGGTCCAAAGTTCCTTTACAAGCAAAGCTGCAATAATGGTTGAAACTCGTAATTTCATTGATTTACACAGCAGGTTACATCCTTATGTGCCTTTTCTGGCTTCCATGAACAATGCTTTCCTTAGAGTTTTGATTATGATTTTCATTCTTTTTGGCCCTAGATGCAAACCTGTCATAAGATCTTCTAGTAGTAATAACATCACACCCATCTCTCTGGTAGGATCCAAATGCACTTCTAACACCAAGGACACAAAGTCCCCTCTCCTTCAAGCAAACCCAGGACATTAATTCTCCTTGAGTCTGCTAACATTCAACTTTGTAAAGTATTTTAGATGCAGTTTCTATGCTGGACTCTATTCATTACGTTTTTAATGTCCAGGAATTCTGAAGCCCTTGTAAAAGTCTTACAGTTTGAATAAGAACATATTTATTATTTCAGTTTAACTTTAATTAGACCATTGCCACAAGTCCAAAGTAAAAAGAGAGGGCTGCCTTCCTCTGTCAAGTAGTTGTTTTAAACACCCTGAATGAGCAGAAGTATTTCTTTGGGGCAGGTAAGTACTATAAACATTAAGAGGTTCCAGGGCACAATGGTTTGCACATAAGGTAATAGCTTTTCCAATTCAGGAAGCTGAGATTCTTATCTACATAGAACAGAAGCAAAATTAATTTGCTGGCGTCAGTATAGACCTCTTGGACCTAATTAACATTCCAAATCTCTCTCAGAAACAGTACTTGAGTAGTTTCTTAAATGAGAACCAAAACGAAATAACACTGTAAAGCCTGAGGTGACAAACCTCAAAGGGAACAGTCATTTTGGTTCATGATTATGTTTTCTATAGAAGAGGGAACAGAAACGCATATTAATGAGAATGAAGGGTTTGGAGAGAGATGACCTCTTCTTACAAACTTTATTCATTTATATCATTAGATATCGAAAAGAGTCAGGCCACCCCTTTTGTACTGTTGTACTATTTGCTCCAACTTTTGACCTCCTACTTCCAGACAATAGTGAAGATAGAAAAACTCAAATTCTATTTCATCTTCAGTGCTTAAAAGATCCTGTGGATTAAGATCTTTTACCAGCACTAAGCAATGCCTGACTGAAAAATGAGTTCCATAAACATCATCCCTCAGCAGGCTCCAGAGCAGATCTAAAGCCATTGGTACAATATGTTACCTCAGCCTCCACCTGTCCCTTTATGGAGCCCTTTGGGTGGTACAGATAAAGAAAAAAAAAGTATAAAACATGTTCCTACTCACAATTTTAATCAAAGGAAAACATTAAATTGCGGAGATCATTTCCTTTGTTCTAGGCCAAGGGAAATCATGGTCATAGTGCGAGACAGACTTAAGGAAAATTAAGTTTCTTAGAAAAATAAAGAAATCTAACCAAATCCCATGTTAATTCTAAATCTCCCTGCAGTTTTTAAAAAGCACATCTGAGAAATTTCACTTGTGTGAGTTTGATGCCAAGCAATCATCAGCTGTGCAATAAACGGAGCAAAAGTGATAACTTAGTAGAGCCGAGTGAATCAGCGAGGTGATCTTGTCTTGCCCTTTAGCCTTAAGCAGTCACTTGGCACATGCATGGGATGAGGCCTTTTTTCCATTTTTCATACAGGACAGAATTGCCTCCTATCAGCAGAAACGAACATTTCTCCATCCTTTAAAAACACTTCCCTTCGTGTCTCTCTATCCTGTGTGAGCACACTATAAACTCCAACAGCAAGACAACAATCTCTGCTCCTGTAAAATAAGCAGCAGGAAGCTTCCCAGTTTTTCACATTCAACAGCAACAAATTAATTTTAGTTCAGCAGACCAAAGACACATTCCTGCTAAAGTGACACTCGCTCGATGAAACACCAAAGCCATTTTCAACACTGCTGACTCCTACTTTGAGCTGCACTGCATCGAACTGCATTATTTGGGGAAACAGCCTACAAAAAGCACGATAGCAAGCTGGTCTCTAGGGCATCAACAACTACCTTTTCATGGACCTTTCTAATGAAGAGTGTGGGCACATATGTGAAGGCAGCATGGGAACTCATTGTGTTACAGAGGCTTGCTGTGAGCCAGACGTCTGAGCTACTTGAAAGTCCCAGCAAGTCTTTGTCTGAGAAAACAAGTAAATAGCTCTTTTTATTTGGCCTTTATTGGAATAATTGATGTTGCTATAGAGAACACAGTCATAAATTCGACCATCATTCTCTCAGAAAACCAAAACAATCTTTCTAAGGAACAGTCTGAAAGCAAGTGCAATAACTTAGCAGATAGATTAAACACAATCACAACTGCGGAGAGAATTTACCTTGCAAATTAAGAACCTACAGGTCTAAATCTATACATTTTAAATGATGCACAATGCTACCTTTTCTCAAAGGCAGTTCCAAATATCAAGTGAAAACAGAATTTTCAGATATCAAACACTTCAAACATTGACTTTTGACAGTTTGTACTCACACAGGAGAAAATTATTCCAAAGAACTGAGGTTCCAATTAAATCTCAAACTTTTTTGTCTGAGAATTTGGTGGCCAAAAAACTCTTTCAACTATGGGCACAGTAACAGAAGGGATTCAGGATACATTTTTTTTCCTACCCAAAATAACTTTCAGTAGATTTTCACAAAACTGTCTTGTTATCCATCCTTTTGAATACAGATGCTAGTAACTCCATGGGGGGGGGAGTTGAGAAAGCACCCTTAGAGACACTTCTTGCCCTTTTCTTGCCCTTGCTTGCTTGAGTTCTGTCTTGGCAATCACTTGCTGCTCTCTCAGTCGTGGGCTAAGTTCACAGTTCAGACAAAGGCAGCTTGCTCAAGGCATTCTCCACTGGGGAAACCAGCCACAAGGCCACTTACACTCTCTTTCCCCCTCCTGATAGCAATTCATTTAAAAAAAATAAAAAAGGACTCTAGGATGCAAGGTAGATTTGAACCCATCATTATCCAGACAAAACTGCCTCAACTGGAGCTTTCGGCAGGTTCTTTGAAATCTCTTCTGTTAAGGTGGGAAGACGTAATGATTTTCCCACCACTGTGTCTCAGAAACCTGAAATTTCACTCATCTTTACATCCTCTGTCAGAAGGAATCTGTGGTTTCAGTACACGAAATATCAGTAATGTAATTTCATGGAAGTTCATGTGTGTGGAAATCTGACGCTGAATTGCACACAAGATTCATCTAGACCAGCACTACCTCTGCACCAAGTACTCCAGCAGGAAAGGAAAGAGCTTCATCCTCTGGTACAGTGGAAGGGGAAGCGACGAAAATTGAGCAACAAATCCTTTAATTCTTCTGCCTTGGTCCCAAGAAACCTGGCATTTAAAAAAAACATTGAATTTTCCAACAGAGGCTGGAAAATGGTACTAAGCTTTTAAAAAGTTTTTTCATAAAACACCAATAAAATATAAAGTGAGTAGCATTTATTTAATAAAAGTAACTTTACCCATTTCCCAAAAGTTTCTCAGTTTTCTGAAATGCCACTCAGGTCAGCATAAAGTGTTTTAATGAAGGTTCCTCTGCATCAAGGCATTCCTTCCCAAACAGCAGAGAGGAGCTGGGAATCACCCCCTCATCACGCCAGGGGCACAAAACAGGATTTTTATGGGTCTGCAGACAAGATCAGACAGGAAGAAATAAATTCTCCCTGGATGAGCCAACGGGAATCGCGTGTCAGCACTTCCTGAGGAATCAAATTCCCTCCCTTTGCTACAAATCACATTATATCCTGGGAATTCCTATATGAAATAGTCATTCCTCAGGCAAAGCCTCCATTTACTCTCGCCTGAGGTAGACTCTGAGTCAGATCTTCAGAGCTGGGCTCCTGGGTGTTGGTGACACACTGGCAGAAGTAAAAGCTTCTCCCAGCCACAATGTCACACGCTGATGAAGGGCAGATCCCCTTAATTTCAACAGCAACATGGCTTGGGCCCATCACTTCTGCCATTCAGAAACAAAAATGCATAAATGAATATCTCAGGGCGTTTTTTAATTGGCAGCTTTCTCTGAAGAGAAGCCCGATCTGTTAGTAAAGCATTCTTGGTAAAAACTCTCAAATCTCTTTACCCTTATAGGGTAGAAAATCAAGTTTGTAGCTTTAGTCTGGCCTGCGTCCAAAACTGGAACATCTGCAAACTTTAAATCCCATTTTACTATAAACTCAAAACAGGCTTAACCAGGAAAGAGTTTGTACTGATTGTTGATGTCAAACAGTACTAAAAAAAAATTAAAACCTGAAATACTAATTATTAGTATACCCTTCCCTGAGACAATACTGCTTTGTAAGAACATGAGCAAAAATAAGAGAGATATCCAAATAATTACAATTCTGCTTCTCATTTTGGGATTTTGATTTGTCAACAAGGGCCTGTCACTTTAACAGATGATTCAAAACCCAGGAAAAAACCAAAACAATAACTGTATTTCCTGAGGAACTCGCCCGAAGTTAAGACATTTATAATTTCTCCATATTAATGAAACAAACAAGACAGTCTCATCTATTTTGCAAGATGTTAGAAAGAAAACAAACAAAAGCTCTCCACTGCCCTTAGCTTTCTCTAGTCTATCCAACAGGCACATTCGATACCTTTTCACTTCACAGTTAACCCTTGAAAGTGAACACTATGAAAATTCAAAGGTACTTCCTTCCTTCCTTCCTTCCTTCCTTCCTTCCTTCCTTCCTTCCTTCCTTCCTTCCTCCCTTCCTCCCTTCCTCCCTTCCTCCCTTCCTCCCTTCCTCCCTTTTTCTCTTTCTTTTCTTTCTTTTTCTTTCTTTCTTTCTTTTCTTTCTTTCTTTCTTTCTTCGTTTCTTCCTTTCTTCCTTTCTTCCTTTCTTCCTTTCTTTCTTCCTTTCCTTTCTTTCTTCCTTTCTTTCTTCCTTTCTTCCTTTCTTCCTTTCTTTCTTTCTTCCTTTCTTCCTTTCTTTCTTCCTTTCTTCCTTTCTTCCTTTCTTCCTTTCTTCCTTTCTTCCTTTCTTCCTTTCTTTCTTCCTTTCTTTCTTCCTTTCTTCCTTTCTCTTTGCCACACTCAAAGTACCTCAGAGGGGAAGACATTCACCTCTTTTAGACACAGAAATTTATGTTCATTCAGTAGAGAGGAGAAAAACTTGGAAAATAAGGTGTCTTGACTCTTAGTCTAGGACCCTATCCACTGGACTGTCCTCCAGTACTAAAGACTGCAAACACAATAAATCATATGGGGTAAAAATCAAACAGGGGCTGAATCATCAAAGACTGTGGAATCAGAGGATATGCACCGGTCTGCTCAAGGTGAGGCGCTTTATGCCATGTTCTGATATTTATACCCTTAAAAAGCAAGGCTGAAGCGTGATGGACTATGAAGGCTCAAGGGGAAAATGGACATCTACTCTTTTTCACACAACTATTAATGGTCGACAGGTTTGGGGCTGTCTGCAGGAAGTGGTCATACAGAATGTCCAAAGCTGAGAAGGAGCATTAACTGGCACAGAAACACACTTCTGGTAACAGAAACTCAAATTTTACAAGCAAAAAATCCCTCAACAGAATCCTAAATATAATGTGGTGGAAGGCAAACAAAATTTCTGAGAAATTATTTCCCAATGACTTCCACAAGTGAAAGCAAGGTAACTGAAAACAGAGCACACAGACCTGCCTTTGCTCTAGTCCTGTGGCAGAAAGACACACATTATTCTCAAATTCAGTTTTACTTATTTTCCATAAGTTCTAATTACCACCAGTACTTTAATTACTGCATTTTGCAGAAGACCCATACAATAACCGTTGAAAAAAGTCATTAAAGCTAATGAAAAATTCAATTCCAATGACTTCACTAGGTTGGCTTCAGCTTTTAGAGTCTTGGAATAAAAAACTTTGACAGTTTACATCATTAAATAATTGAATGTCATATAAATGTCCTCTTTTAGTCATCATTCATTTAATTATCTCCACTGTTGAAATAATGAAATAAGCCCAAGCTGATCAGTATGACTTAGCACTTCTAAGCACAGATCTAAGAATACAAAACCAGTTATAGTATTTTTCCTCCAGAAAGATCAATTTCAATTTCAGTGTATATCTTCTAATATACATGATTATTAGCTCCTACTGTTGGGTTCACCATTCAACTCAGACTATAGGAGAAATATGTACTTACATATATAAAAAAATTTTTAAGAGGGTAAGAACTGCTGAAATCAAATAGGGATTGAAATAGAGAAGAAGATGCTAAAAGCCAGATCAAACTTTACTTTTTTTC
This sequence comes from Rhagologus leucostigma, assembly GCA_013397725.1. Taxonomy (NCBI): domain Eukaryota; kingdom Metazoa; phylum Chordata; class Aves; order Passeriformes; genus Rhagologus; species Rhagologus leucostigma. The sequence goes on along the minus strand of VZTD01001249.1, from coordinate 224,166 downwards.
TCTGTATCTCTACAAAGAGATTATTTTCCCTTTTCCAGTAACTTGTCAACCTTTTGTCCCTGGAGTGTAGTTGGTATTTCTTGTTTAAAACTCCATGGTAGCAAACTGATCACGGTTAGCCCAGATGTGGGATTTGAAGGTAGAAATACTACTATAAATTTTTTTGAAGTGTATATTTATTGAAAGTCCATACTGGAGTTTGTAATATAGTAGTATCTGAGGTATTCTTAGAATGCATAACACAAGGTACAGAAAACGCATTATTTCATGTTCTGCTGATTAGTACAGATCAGTAAATCTGTATTTTATTATGATTCATGGGTCAGTAATAATTTTCCCATTTAATAAAATTTCAAATAGTAGTATATACTATAACCATATACCAAAATATTTCAAACTACATTCAAGGAACTCACAAATATGGATATATTTGCATGCGTGTGCTACTGCTACAGGTTTCTGTCTGCAAAAGAGAGATGCCATATGTGAAACAGAGGTACTGTTCCTCAAGGCTGTAAAGTCACTTTTATTCACATTAAAAATAATCATGCACATGCTGCCTACCAGGAAGAATCCTCAAGCTTTTTATATCCAGAAGGGAAATTTCTACTTCTTTTAGGTTGTCCACTTGCAACAAAAGAAACCTGTGACTTAAGTCACCACCACTTCCTTTTAAGTATTTAATATTCCAGCTTCATTCATCCCATTCTCTGAATTGTTATCAGCAACTATAAAATGCAGAGTAACAACAATGTTTTAAGGAGAGCAAGTTCACAAGTAGCATGGAATCAATAACCAACCAAGAGTTTGACCCTTTGTAACATTCTTCCAATATTGTACTAACTCCAATGAGGGATGAATGAAAAAAAATTAAAGAAATCCCAAATCCTTCTCTTTGATCACTGCAGACTTGTATAAAAGGAGATCTCAATTTAGAAAGAAAATGAAGCAGATCGAATAAACCAAACCTGTACAAAAGGTCTTGACATATAACAGGCACAATTCTTGCCATCAATACGAATGGACTTTTTTAACCTTCTCTGGAGAACTTGGCCTGTGGCATTAAGCTTGCACTGGGAAAAAATGAAAACTGTAGCATTCTTATTTTCAATCTAAGTCATGCAATGGGATGAATCATGTGCCTGAGAGTGGAGCAGAAAAGCTTGTCACTTTAAAAAATCATTGCCTAGGTATGCTGGCTACAATGATTTCCCACCAATAACATTACTGAGTAATGAGGAGAACAACTGAACTTCACCTTCTTCTCCTGATGGAGCAGTGCCTGTTCCTGCCAGTCACTTATTTCACACAAAGAACTTAGGGCATTTGGAGTATTACCAAAAAATTCAAGAATTCAGAGAGCAATCACAGCCCTGAGGAGACCTGACACCAACCATGGCTGATCTCATCCAGAGATCACTTCCACAGGCTGCACCATCTCTTAACACACCCACCCACTTGGCCCCAACTCAGGAAGAAAACAGATTCTCTCAGAACTTGCAGTGTGACCTCTACAACACACGCCACCAGATGCCTCCAATTTATCTAGGTTCACACGGGAATAACTTCTAGAAAACCATCAGGTGCTGAGCACTGGTAAATCCCAACTCTTCCCATGACTGCCCCTGTGATTACTGAGTTATTCTCTGTGTTCAGAAAAGCAACCTCGTTCAAGCCTGAAGTCCAGCTTCAGTCTCCAGTTCGGTGGATCGCTTCTTTGTCACCACCAGGTTTTTTTTCCATTACCAATTTTCTGTTCCTCGAAAAATACATGCACAGATTGTAATCAGCAGCCCAGATCCCTGTCTTCCTACAACGAAATACACTGAGCTCCTTTTTAACACATTTTTCTAGTCATCTAAGCATTTCTGAATCCCATTCAATTTTTCAAAACTATTGCTATTTTTCTTTATATCAACAAGCTAGATGTGACTACGATGGTCTAAAGATAAAAGTACATCAACATCTGCTCACATGTTAGGAACCCATATAGCTTTAACATAACATTTTAAAATCTTTATAATAAAAGTATCACTTTACAAAAAAAGAAACACAAAAATAACCTACAACTGAAAATGTACAAAGAGTATATATAAAATGGATATATATAGATAGATATATATATTTGGATTACCATATTCAGATTTTATCCAGATTTCCATAATGCTGTTACATAAGATAACTGGAAAAAGACTGAATTTAATGCACTGTACACGATGTCTGCTGCCTTTAACAATGAAATTTTTCTGGTTAACATTTGCTCAAAGGTTTCTTTGTAAGGAACAGGGCCAGCTCAGAGAAGAGGATGGGCATAGACAACCTCAGCCTGTCAAACATAAAACATGGACAGTGGGGTAAACCTCTAACAAATAACAAGTCCTCCTTAGCATGCAAACAGCTAAGAAAAATTAAAAAGTCCACAGTCTATCATAAAAAACCCATCAATAATTCTTATTCTGGGCTGGCAAGGGATAGCTGGTTAAAAGACACACATCAAACACGTGCAACTGAGGCACATGTGTGACACACCATATGGGTGTAGACAGCCTGCAAAACCTGCACCATTCCTTGATGCAAATTTCTTTTAAATCTAAAACATTTCTGACATCAAAGTACTTGTCCTGCCTTAATGGCAATTTCAAGTGACGAGCTCACAACATGACTACAACAGTACAGCAGAAACCAACTGGAACCTTTTACATTTTACAGGAGTAATGTAAATTAAGTAACTCTGGTTTATCAGTCTCATAAGCAGCTCTAAGTTCAGTAATATCAGAAAAATGCTTCAGGTAATCAACAAGCTAAGCAAAAATATTTCTATTTTACAGACTTAGATGCTCCTGGATTTTGGTTGCAGTGAAATGAAAGAGGCAATTGGAAACCAATTAGCTGAACTGAAAATGGAAATGGTTTCAGCCCCAGATCTGCAATCTGCACTGAGACTTGCATCAGTGTTCTTATTATATCTTATGCTTTGAGTTAGGCTTCACGTGATGAAGAGCTGCAAACGCTCCCTGGTTTGGTAGAACTGGAGTATTCTGATATTTATCAACAATGGCAGCAACACAACCACCACCCACATTTTGGGTTATTTGCATTCCTGAGTTTATGGCTGTTTAGGCAGGCGGGATTTTGTCTGTTTAGAGATATTAAATTCAGACTGGGCATTTTCACCCAAGGCTGCTCCTCCACACCCTTAGAAGTTAATTCACCAGTGGGATCTACCACAACTAACACAGCCAGAGTCAGGACACTACAGAAAGCCTTCCCACGCTCCTTGCCTCCCTGGAATGGGCATTTGGAAAGGAGATATTTGGGCACAGTTGGGCTTTATACACTGTTGTAAGGAGCAGCACATGAAACACAAGTATTTTTTGGAGCTGCAGAGATCTGTTAATGACACATGGCAATGTGGCCTGCTTGCTCTCACTTAATAAACTTTGCTGTAATGGTGAGTGATGTCCCATTCTTATTTCACTTTGCGAGCTTTATCTCTTACTCTCTCCTATCTTGTTGAGGTAGAGGAGCAATTCAGTGGCTGGGGGGACATTTGGCAGCTGGTTATGGTCGACCCACTACACAACTCCCTCTGTGTGCTAGATAAATTTAATTCTGTGTGTATATCCCTTCCACACACATCTAGAGTTCCAGTGTCACAGACTTCATACTGAATGCACATGGTATTCTTCAGAGACTATCATGTGGCTACAGCCAGACAGAAATACTCCATATGGTGTTGCTACCGTACCTATAAAAAGGCTTTAATGAATTCTGACTTCATCCCGCCACATAAGAAGTATGGAAATGTAATGCCTGCCACATTTTGTTGCTCTCAGCCTCTCCTGCAGTCTGTCCTCCTGTGTCTTTTCCTCTCTCGTTCTGCACTGGGACGCTGTGCTCACCTCTAGCAGGCGTCTAAGAACATCCATCGCCCATCTGTTTGAGTTTAAATCAAGCTTTTTTCTTCAATCTGTTGCTCATGCTGCCCATTGGCTCTTGGAAGAATTATGCTGCTTTACCCCCTCCTAGAAGCGTTTCCTTGGCTTCACAAGGGTGGTGCTGTTGACATGTTAGAGATCACTGCCTATCGTGGTGAGCCACAGAATCTCCTGGTTTTCTTGTGTCCTCCCCAGCTCATTCAGTAATTTCCTTTCATCTTTTACACAGATGGTTATTCCTGGACACAATCTCCTTTTTTTTGTCTCGTTGCTTGCAGTGCACCAGTAATCCAGCAGGATTAGCAGGATTTCTAGGTCCCATGCTTGTACAAATAAGAAATAATAATTAACTGATTAGGACTTTGGGAAAATAAATAAGCAATTTTTCCATTTTCATAGATGGTATTTTCTAATTCATTTTCCCACTCTAGCACTTATTAACACTTTCAAAAAGGAAAGTTTATTTTAGGTTTCTCCTTATTTTTCCTATTTTTTAAAGGAAAAAAACCCCTAATATTAGCACTAAAACCATTTCCATACATTAGAAAACTATTTCTATATATTAGACACAGACACATGGAAATACAGTCGAGCTTGAAGATACCAATGGGATTTTCATTGTCGAACAGGAACAATTTATATCTCTGCCTAGTGGCTGGCTTTCCAAAATCCTCACCAGGATCCATAGACACAGACAGAAAAAGCAGTACTATTTTAGGTTGCTGGAAGGAGGCCATTAGTCACTATGAACACTTTACAGCTGGTGTACATTGCAGGGGCTGTTGACCAAATGAACCTTTAAAGGAGAGCAATTTTAAGCCCACTAAAACTCAGACACGTGCCAACTCATGAGGAAAAAAAAATCCTGGGAATTAAGGAGAAAAACATTCTGTTAAATCACACAACTCCTTGTTCAACATGTGAAAGAATCACTCCTACAGCCACAAGAACTTAGAGAACCCCATGGAAGGGCACCTTGAATATTGTCCATTTAGAAGGTGCTAATGGACTCAATCCATTCTAAATACACAGAATAAAGGGGTTTAGGGTGGTTTGATTTTATGTTTCGGGTTTCATTTATATTCCTGGATACATAATTTCAGGTGATATTTTACCTGAATTGTCTGGTTGCCAAATGTGTCATGTAAGACACTCAAGCCTAGCAAGAGGAGTAAAGGAATTCCAGGCTAAGCAGTCAACTGGAAGCAAGAGAAAGAAGCTACGAGGCCAAAGCAGTTTCAGCTGAATATTTCATTTTGGGGTAAGAAATACACTGAGGAGTTCAAGCTTATGAAACAGAAAGGGATTGATCCATATTTTCCCATGTTTTTTTCCTAAATAGTGACAAAGGCCCTGCAGTGATGGGACAACCACAACTTTTCTTACAAGAAGACCTAACATAGAGAATTTTCCTTTTCTTTGCATCACATAAAAAGTCACAGTCCATTCTGCTGAAAAGCAAATCTGTAACGATAGAAAGTAGGTATTATAGGGGAAAAAAAGGAAAATTATTACTGAATTTACAGAAATTCAGTATGATGCATTACAGCTACCTTTTGCAATGCTCTAGACAGAGCCCTACAGAGTTGTCAACAGAGGCTTCAGCTCAGGAGATCTCATTTGTTTTGAAAATGATCTCTCTTTATCTTATACCATCTGATTTCTTGGCTACAATTTAAAATAAAATATAATAAAGAAAGTTACTCAACTCCAAAGATCAAGGGAACAAAGAATAGCAAACAAACATCAACACTTTAGCAGCCAGTTTCATTTACTTTCACATTTTCAGAAAACAAATTAGTGTTTTAATATTCCAGGGGCAAACTACTGTAGTGCTGTCAGATTTCAAGACACATTCCAAAGCTGTTCCTCTTCTCAATATTGTGTATTAAACATCCCATCTGGTTTGGGTCTGATCCAGTAAAACTAACCTGCATCCTTCAAATACCCTTTAAATGCTGCATCCTGGAGTTTTAATAACTTTCCTACTCAGTGATTCAAGGGCTTGCTCATATTTCAGTGTTTAGCCGTTTGTGTGCCCCTTAAATCCTGCCCTCAGACACATTTAGGAATATTACAGAGCGTTCCAGGTTTCCCAGAAGCAAATTCCTTTGTGAAATTTTATCTGAGACAATAAACATTCCCTAAATTACTTTAATGCACAAAGTAACTATTTAAGTAGAGTTCTTCAAATGATATCACCTTTTGGTATTACCAATCCCATCTCATTTATAGTTTATATGCACAGTGCTTCCACATTCCCTTCAACATTTAAATATTTATATACCAGTACTGCTCTGGAAGGGAACACATGCCAGTGGCTGTTAGCAGGATGTAAAGCAACATTTGGATTGGTAGTTAGTGCAAACCTTGCCTGACTTCTTAGTAACTATAAAGATTTCATCACCACGCCACCCTAAAGCACGCTGCACGGCTGGAGTTGTTCCAGTGCTGTATTCTGCAACTCACAGAGCTCGGGAAAAAAAAAACAACTTGGTTCCTTAATACAGGAAGTAATCAAGGCAGAATTCAGCTGAGCAAACGTAGCTGGGTTTCACCAGTTTTACGTTTCCCTATGCTCCCCTCAAGGTCCATGGGGGACACAGACATCCTGACGCAGACAACAGCACAGGCCAAGCAACTCAGACCTTGCCAGTGCTACTTGCTACACTTCCAGTATAAAGGCAGCCTCATGGAACGGGATTAGATACAGACAACTACACAGGGTAATATGAATCTTGTCCTTACTGTTTCTGCTTGAATACATCTTTCTTTCACCAAATATCACCTGAGATAATTTTAAAAATACATATAATTTTTCTTGGGTGTTTACACAAACAAATGGAGAGTCTTTCTAATGAATGCAAGGCTGCTATTTACTTTCTTCTTAACTACTCAAATCACAAACCCTGTTAGGAATTGAATGCTGGTTTGTTTGTTTATTTTCACAGCCTAAAACAGCCGTTCTTCCAATAACCCTGCTTTGCACTTCTGATGCCAAAGGGTGAATTGGTTTTGAGGGGTTTTTTAGTGTTTTTTGCTGTTGGCTAGAAATGGAAATGGAAAAATAGTAGTGTGTCATAATAGTCATAATATACCTTCATCAAACAGTAAAATGTGATGTTAACCGGTCACGTAAACTCTAGACAGGCCAGGAAGTAAGAAATTACCATGCATGGTCTTCCCTCTTTTATGGATTTTATGGAGCCGTGCAGATGAGTGGGAAAATATCAGGCAGGAACATTTACCATTTCTGCAAAGATAATCTGAGATTTCAGGTTCTTATATACCAAGTGAAGTGACTTTGCTGGTGTTCATGGTGCAAAGAGGCCAACCACCAACCCAGAAGTTTGACTTAAAATAAATTCAACAGGGAAGTTGCTCAGATTTATGAATGTTTCCTTGGGGAGTTTGTCTCTGACACAGACATTACCACCAACAGGTAACATTATATCTTCTTCTTCTCTGACCTCTTGTACTTCCCACCACACGTAATTTCATTTCTTTCTCCTACTGAAACTCCAGTCCCTTGCATTTGGACTCGAATCTCCCCCACAGGTTTTCTGGAGATGAAATTAATCTCTCCTGAAAGATGCTGGAAATTCAGCTTTGCAAAGGAGCTCTAATGGCCTCAAACACTAAATTTGTATAAAGAAAAAAAGCCTGACCAGGCAGGTTAGAGAAATGGCAAATCTCACAGACACAGGGTAAACTCCCTTCCTCCCCAAAACAGTACATCCTCACAGCTCCTATTATTCCTTTTAAGACCGACAATATGTATGATTTGTGATTGCAGAACTAGAAGAACTGCTGGAGAGATCTTTACATACATAGATACTATATTCCATATTGTCCTTTTCATTTTCTCCTGAAGGAAATGGAAGGCAGGAATAGAAAGGGTGATTCCTCAGCAGGAGCCAGCTACTCTGGTTCTCGTTTGCCTCTTGTATCAGCAAAAAGCTAAAATAAGCCATCGTGGCACAGGGTTAATGGCTCAAAATGGACTGATGCCTTTGATTTTCTGGCTTTGCTTCCTGAAACATCTGCTGGCAAAAACACTTTCCTGAGACTGCTCGGCAAAAGGATTGTTTTTCCCCCAAAGTAAGTGCAATTCCAGATATAATTCAGAACCGGAAAAACACGCTGGAGAGCCAAACAATTGTCCAGAAATAATTATTTAACTGTTTCAAAGACAGTTAGGAATTTCCCTCTAAATGAGAAAAACTAGCAATGAGGAGTACCAGGAAAACTAATGGAGGCTCTAAAGACCCAAAGTTGAATGGTAGAAGCAACACATCTTCCTCCACTACAGTCCCTAAAAGAGCTGATTTGCCTTTTTAAGGACCTATGAGCACGATGTAGAAGGCTAAAAATGAAGTTATTTGCTGCAGTTAATAGCATTAATAGTAGGCAATAAAATACAATAGATGATATACTATGCTATAATAAATAAAGCACAAATCCAAGAGGGTGGGAAACTGTTTGACAAACTGAGTAACATCCTTGCTTGGTTCAGAGCAGTGTGACAAAGAACCATACTGTGGTCACTTCCACAGGGAAATTTCTTGCATGGCAAAAAACCAAAGCAGAACCTGAAAGGGGAATGTCTGTTTTGGGAGCCTGTGGGAACAGGAGGAAAAAAACCCAGAATTTTTACCTCTATATTAATTATTTCTTAGTTTTCTTTCCCCTCAGTTCCAATGTTGTTTTCATGCAACTATTTGCATTTATTAGATTATCATTTCAGATAACTCGAAAGGAAAATAAGCATCTGAATGCCTTGTACTGGAAGAGAAAACCAATATGACAAAGAAAATTACTAATATGATAAAAAATTTATATCTAACCAAGGCAAAATATCAATCCTGCTGCTTCTGGCTCACATTCAGTCTCATGAAGAGGTGGAATGAAAATTTTTAAAAATATATTAATAAATAATGCCAGCCCTGTTAAAAGCAGGATGCCAAGGCAAAAGGGGCCTAAGCAAAAGCCCACTCTGAGAAAATTGTAGATGCAGGAAGGATAAGCAGGGTAAATGCCAATTTTTTGCTATCTATTTTCAACAATGAAAGTACTAACGGACAAAAGAGAGGCAAAACCAGAAAGTTCTTGGGTATTTGTTTACTGCATTCGTAGCCAGTGACAATCAGGTGCCTTAACTTGGTCTCATCGTGACTGGAAATGGTCACAACCAGCTGACAAGGAAAGCAGAGAGAGAGCCAGGAAAAATCTCTCACCTCCCCAGATTTCAGTGGTTCCAGAATCACTCACATCGTTGAAGATCACTTATCTGACTTGTCGATGTTCACAGCTCTGCACCACCACCCCAGCACAGTTACAGGCACGACACGAGCGCTGCTCTCCATTCTCGGAGCCAGCTCTGCAATGTGCTCAGTGCTTCCAGGGCAATTACGTTACACGATGCTCTAAAATAAATTCAATTATTAAACAACACCATATGTCACTCCCCTCTAGCTGGAAACACAGCATACACCTACTTTGGTAAAAAATCAAAACCTGGTGGAGGAAATAGTATTAGTTGTGACTGAAAAGCCTCATTCTCTGCTGTGGCATGGGCTGATAGTGTGATTATAAGTTTGGGTAAACTTTCAACTCCTCTCTGAGCACTTGTTCAATTTCTCTCTTATTTTACTCTCCCACCTGCAAAATGTTTGCCTATGTAAATTCTCACCTCTGCTGTTAAAATTACATTCCTAGTCTGATAGTCTGGAAATATCGTTCCCTCCCTCCCAAGCTACCTAAGCTATTAATGTACGGAGTCATCCCCTCCACCCAACGTGTCACCTCTAAAAACAGCACATGCATGTTCTTGGCTCTTGATCCTTGCTCTGTATCTTGGATTTTATTCCTTCTTGTGGCCCTTTGCTCCTTCTTGAAGCCACCAAGCCCACAGCCTTTATTTTCTCCTCAGTTTCGTTCTTATTGTTTCTCTTTTATCCTCCCTCAGTTTTCCACAAATGGAGCTGAAGAGTATCTACTGCTGCAAGGTTTTCCATTAAAAGACTTTTTATTACAGGAAGAGCTCAACTATTTCCAGAAAAATTGTATATATACAAATATAAAAAGTGGAAACACTTAAGATGTTATAATCTTAAAACCAGTGCTTTAGAACAAGAACAAATTTTGGATTCTTAAAACTATATTTTTGTCCTGTGCAGAAATCATTACCTGCATAAGTTTTACAATTTCCTTTGGGGTTTATAAGGGTACATATTATGATATTAAGGAACACTGGCAGCATGGATTGGCAATTTAAAAGCAACTTCAGGTACTTTAAAGTCTTTCTGGTATTCATCTTTTACAACTGCCTGTTAGTTGCATCCAAATAGTTTTTTAATTTCTGAATTTGGCTTTATGTTTAAATTGTTAAAAATATAAAAAGGAAAAGGAACACTAAAGAGACCAGGAGCTTAAAGGCCACTGCTTGATGCTGGAGTTTGAAGGGAGGAAGCCAAAATCTTCCAAAAATACCAGTCCCTGTTCACTCCCTACCTGTACTCCTCTGGTTATGAAACAGATACTCCATGGAAGAGAGCAATTACAAGTGCTATTTCCCAAAAGAAATTCCCAGGAAGGTTCACAGCTCTGGATACCACGTGGGATTTGGCAAATAAAATCAGGTTGCTCAAGTGGGATACAGAAAACGCAGAAGAGAAGAGACATAAAAGAGCCTCTACAAGGGGAGAGGCTCCTGACGAGCTGAGAGCAGAAATCCAGTCTCCAAAACCGAATCAAAGAGGGACTGCAAGTACAGTCCTACCTTTAAGCTAGAGATAAATGCATTTTACAAGCTACACCTAAGACAGGACCAGTAAAATAAAGATTATTGTAAAAAAAAAAAAAAAATAAGGTGCCCTACAGAGAACACGGAGAAGAAGAAAAGCTGTATGTTATAAGGCTTCCAGAGGAGATATCCCATTAAATATTAAAGTAAGCCCATTATTCCCTTCTGTCTGTTAAGAAATACACTGAACACTGCAGATACAAGATCACCCACCAATTTAGGGTGAAGAGGCTGGAAATAAAAAACAAGCAATACTCTTAGAGATTCAGCCCCTTAAAATTATGAAAGAATTCTCAGAACTGAAAGAAACGGATAAAGAGGAAATACATAAAAACCAGAACTGGCTACCAGCATGGATGTGATGAAAAGCACCCTTAATCAATAAAGCTTCCAATCCTAAAACCCAGGCACTGAATGTTATCTGACAAAAATCTCATTATCCCTGGAATTTAAACACAAGGAGACCTAAAATTTTACAGAGAAAATAGGGGAGGGGAGAAACAGCAAAAGAGAAGGTAAAGAAAACAGTAGGATACTAAGCTTAAGGGAAAAAATGAACAATGAGGCCACTCAGTTCATTAGGAATAGCAAGAAATACCTGATAACTAGTCCAGAACAAACAGTAAAAGTTTTTGGACATGTTTTATAAAGGATTATGTGGAACAGATACATCTTCACACAAAAGACAACCAACCATGCTACGGATTGACACTAGCTTCAGGAAAAGCAAGAAGGTGAGAGGATAAGGCTGGAAAATCCAGTTATACATGAGTTCGTATCTGAATTTTACATGTTTTAGAAGAGCTTAAAACATTAATTAGCAAGCTTCTTTTGTAAAATCTAGCAAGTAAAAACATTTCCTTCTCCCACAACTGAGGAGAGTTGTACACAGGAACTGGAACAACTGCTTGTTATATAAATCTGTTGATAAAAATGTTGATGCAGAAATGCTTACTAAAATGCCAACAGATAGAATAAAAGCCATACTAATTGGATTTATGCACTTAGAAAAGGATTTATGGTAAACAAAAACCACACAACTGTAGGTAATCATAGGAGCTCCTTTAAGCTGCCTAAAATATGCATAAAAAAATCACTCCCTGTGATACAGGCACTATAAAGTACAAGCGGTTTCAAAGACTAATCAGACAAATCCATCTGAGAAAGTTCAGCATGACCTAATAAACGCAAAGCTATGGATCCAACCTCTGGCTCAAAAAGTGCCCAGAATGAGGTTTTCCAAAACTAGAAAGGTGCTCATTTGGTGAAGTGCTGCTTTAGACTTGACATTTTATTCCCTAAAAATGTCTTAATGCTACTGGCCACTGTCAGAAGAGAGATACTGGGTTGGGGGGCACCTCTGGTCTCATTAAAACAGCTTTTGGTGTGGCTACTCTTTCTACACACCAAAAAGCTGGAGTTAAGTGCTCTATGCAAATGTTTATTTTTCAGTGTAACTTATGGGCACCTGTTTTTGATTTGTATGAAGGCCTTATACCTGCAGGGTGGAACCACAGGAGGGTCAGGGTGAGACTTTCTGACATGTGACATCCCACAAGCCCAGACACAGGGGATGCTACTGAGAAGTTCAGCAGTAAAATGCAGGAAAGGGCTTGTTATTTATAGGTAGGCACCAGACAGAGAACAAAAGTGGCAAAAGGTCATCTCAAATCTCAAAAATTCAGATCACTCTGTCTAGAAGATAAATGAAACCCCAGTCTCTTTTCAATATGCCTTCACTTCTCTGTCTAAATACGAGAAGTTGTGATCTTTTCCTATTAAATAGGAATTTTAAGTGTGGTATGATCTGATTCTTTGGGGTCCAAACCTCCCTGGTAAAGTATAAGAAATCTTACTAAGAAGAATATACAATATCCCAAATTACATAAAAACTTTACTTTTCCAGTGTTTTCCAAAGAAAAATGAGAAATAAATATGCAAGAGACCTCTGCTGACCCCCTTTTGAGGGACTGAAATGCACAGACCAACACTTATTTTTACTTGCTTCTAGACTATGAACTTTTCAAACATAAAAGGGATGAGCTTCATCCCTTGCTGAAAACTTTCTGTATTCTAAGAATTCCTCAGAGCTAAAAGCAGACCTCAGTTCCATCTCTCCAAGTAGCCAGCTTCCCAAACTCTGCGTTGCAAAGACTGAAATGAAGCCCAGCTCTGTGTTTAAGGCACTTCGGAAAACATCCAAACGTGCTCAGAGTTTAAATGTGTTTGTTACCTAACACAAATAATATCAACAGTAAAACAATGCATAAAAGCTATAATTTGTCGTCCCACACAAACGTTTGCCTCTAACCACGTGACCTTGCAATCTCTCCTGTTCAGCCTAGAATTGTCCACACTGAAAAACATGGAAGTTTTCTATTTCTTCCCCAAAATGCACTATTATATTAAATATATCTGCAGATGAAGAACTCCATATTTGTCCTTTTTATATTTTCTCCCGCTGAACTTCCAGGATCAGGTGACAGCTTCCAACAACAGCTGGGCCTCTAAACTTTAGGAATAAATCATTTCTTTGGTGTGAGTAAGCTTTCTAGAAGAGGTAATCCTTTTTGGTTAGACCAACTACCATTGCTGGCTACCACAGGCATCTGAAGCTCTTGCTCAGATCCTAAAGTAAAACAGAACAGTGATAATGATCCCAGGAGTTAAAGACTGGCATCATATCGAAAGACAGTGAGAAAGCAAATTCTACCAGGGTTCCAGAAAGTGATGAATCCTCTGTAAGGATGTTTTCACCCCTAGATTGGCAATGTCTCAGTGAACCAAAAGAGGTGATCCTGTATAGGGTGGCAGCAGACATTTTCTTAAGCTGGTGTCTTGCCATGACACAGGGCTAGGACCTATGTTCCTCAAGAAAACAAATGAAAGGGGTTTTTTGGCCTAAAATAGAGAGTAAATGCATTAGATTTTCCATTTGTATCCCAATGAGGAATAACTGAGCAACTTCCAAATCACTGCTGCCCAAAGCCGGGAAACCATTTGAGATGGCCTGAGGAGCTAAAGGACACTGAGTGACCATTAGCCCCTGACATAAAGGATTTACATCAGAAAGAAGTGGGGACAATGACACACAAGATCACCTCGCAGCACAGCTCTGTCCAACGATGGCATTTCCTTTTGGGTTTTATTTGTGATGCAGACAATCTTTATTTTACTCCAATCTACCACCAGGCAGTGGCTCACCCAAGAAATGTGCTGTAGTCACTGCTTAACACTACAGGACATTTTAATGTGAGACACAAACACATTTGGATACAGGGGGTGACTGATACACTCCACTCTAAAGATTGTCCTGGGCTCTTCCAATCCTATCCTGCAGCCATGTGCTGTAAAGCAACCTAAATTCACCCTGGATTGGTACCTCTGCTGCGACAGCCAAGATCTGGAAGTTTATTGCACTGCCTGTGGCAAAGCAGAGCTCTCTGCTAAGGCACCAAAGCAGGAACCTTGTCCACACAAAAAAACCACATCCCCTGACAGAAACATTTTGGCAAACACCATTTACACAGAAGAAACACATGTGATTTTAGAGGTTTCTCCAGGCATTGGATGAGTCAGCTAACAGAGGTCATTCTTTTTTGGTGGGAACTTAATTCTGTTCTAAGCCCTCTCTACCAAACACCACAGCCAATCTTCATGACCACTGGGTGCTGGCAAATGTGCTCAGTCTAGACTTACTCATAAAAATTTGTCTGCAGAGCTACCGGGGATAAAAACATATTGCTGTTAATCAAGACAACGAAAACAGGGCAAATTTTGTACATAAACTAATTATTGGAAAGAGAAAAAGGGTAAGGGATATTCTAACTTTTCTGCATTTTCAAGTCATTACTGTTTATTCAGTGACACAAAAAGCTTGACTTCTACACCTGGATATTCATACAGCACTTGAAGGGGTCACCAGCAGGGACTTCCTAATTGCAATGAGAATTTCTCAACCTCTGGAATAGAAGAGATCATTTCAGATCCTCACCTTGCCTTCTCCCAGTCCAAGAGTTCCACTAATATTTCTCCACTGCCAGACATATTTTGCTGTCATGAATGAAGCAAGGTCTAAATGAGGCCCCCAAATGTGGGTTTCCCTAGGAATTTGTATCCAAACTGGTGGGATGCACAAGTGGGAAAAGAGGAACAGTGTTGATGAGACATCATTAAACAAACTGTGTCCTTCAAGGCATGACACTGACACCAACATCACTCCTAAAAACTGAATTCTGTCACTTATGAGCAAAACAGAATACTCAGTTTTTTTAAAGGGTGCTCAATAGTATTTAACATTTAAAACAGTTTGACTGCAGCACACACAAGAGTGGGCACACCAACCATCCAAGATGTCACCCAAGTGAGGGCAGCTTTGCAAAGCTGAACCTGCTTGCCAAGTTTGATAGGGAGGAGTTGAATCCTGGCCAATGTGCTCTCTTCTCTCATTAGACAAGTTTCAAGAGTCTCTTTGTACGCCCAGTACAGCACTGCTTTGTTTTCACATCAAACCCATAAAAGGGTAAGAGAGTTGTGGTGCTCTTAGTTTGTTTTGAGCTAATTCAAAGGACCCAAGAGAAAAGGCTGCAGAGATGAAAAAACTCTGCTGGCCATTTTCAACCAGCTGTGAGATCTGGCAATTGATTAGAAACCTTTGCTGAATATCGATGAATGACACAGGAAACACAAGAAGGAGACAACTTTAAAAAATTGGTATTTCAGAACACATTAAAAACAAACCCCTTTTTCTTCTGCTTCTAATTTGGAGGCCTGGAGGTGACCCTTCAGAACAACATGTTGTACTTTTAGAGAAATAATGTTTCGTATTTTTATATGAGGCTAAAACAGATCTAAGATTGAAAGTCTACAAAGTTGAAAGGAAACATATGGCTGCTTTAAACTGTTATTAGCCTAATTCAACTTTATCATTAGCTCAGCTCAAAGGTTAACACAATACATATTTCAACTTAGCCAGTCATATCTGCTACAGGCATGCTGAACAAACATCATATAAATCACAGAGCCTGACAAGACTTAATAGGAAAAGCTGCTAAATTGCCCTATAAATATAATGTATTACAGTGCATCAGCTGGTGCTGCCACTTTCTTGGAAACAGTGGAAGAATTGGGATAGTTGTCTAATACCCTCTTTCAAGTTTTTTACATGACTATGGGATGAATATTCAAAAACTTAAACCCAGGGAACTAATCCCACATTCAATGTTTTACACCTGAGTTATTCTTCAATAATGTGTTGAAATTTATAACAAGACTCCAACACCTTCCCCTATTCTAATCTTCTCTGATCTGTCTGAAGCAATAGTTCACCTCTTTGACAAGTGCATTTACACTTATTTTAAAATCACTTTTTTGAAACCCAGCAGTTCTGCAAACCAAATTTGTTTTGAATCTCATTGCCTCTTTGCTGGGGGAGGCAGAATTTAATATTCATGATCCATGCTCCTGTAAGGGAGTATTTGCAATTCTTCTGATACATGTTACTGGGTTAATCATATTTTCTTTCTTGAAATGCATCTTTTGTTCCTACAAAGGTAATGAAGGAGAGTTACTCATCTTCATAATTAATCTTGAATTTTAATTAAACCTATTAACTGAACATGTCAAATGTTTGTCACTTTCAAAGCAGCATAAAAATTACACTTAGTAATAAATGTTACTTATTCCCGTATTGCCCTGGGTTATATTGCAGCCACAGTATCTATAACAAGATCCTTATGCTATTTTATTTGATATTAATATGATTTATTATGTTCTAACAATGTATTTTATGCACTCTTCTGTACCACCAGCAGCACGAGGATAAATTGTGTTGTAGAACACGCTCTGTATGTTCTGTACAGTACACCCTGAAATAAATGACTCTGCAATGACATAGACACACTTTCCCTTATCTCTCCTAACTTTGCATAACACACTCAAAATGCACTATTTATGCATCTCCTATTCTGCAATGAGCCTAGTCAAATGAACAATCCACATGAATAAACATAAGGATGTAAGAAAGGGTTTGAAAGATCAGAGAAGAAATTAGCAGGGTTGGGATATCCTTTGCCATGTTACCTGAATATCTAATAAAAGTACATGATATGAAGGACACTGGAGATGAGAAGCACACTCTACTTGGAAAAATATTCCTAGACTAGCAGCCTTATGGCTTTCCATGCTAAGAATCCATCCTGCCACGCTTAGCACATCAATTCCGCTCTCCCCTAAAAGCCGGTGCTCCGTGACCAACCCAGGATCTAAAATGGATCTAAAACTCAACCTGTGTTATCATCTCGTCACGGAGCATCACCAACAGCAAAGATCCCACCAGTTACATCAACACCAGTTAATTAACACACGCCTACAGTTCTTAATGCCTCCAAGGGATGTGCAGGCATCCAAATTATCTCCAAATATTTACTTTGGGGATGAGAAATCCCTTCCTCAGATACAACAGTACCAAGACAAAATAGTTCAAGGCTGAAGAATCACCAGCCATGCCCTCACATTCCAAACAGCTTTGCTTTTGCTAAAAGAAATATATCATGTTAATGAATTATTCACTCCTGTATTTCCTTACACCCATTTTTTTCTTGGGAACATGGCAAGAACACCAGTAGTGTGTATAACGTGAGATGTTATGATGGATGCAGTACAGGTAACGGCATCAAAGGGAACAAAAGACTACATTTCCAACAGTCCCAGCACAGCCCTTCCAGGAAGGTTATAAAGCCTCATGATGATGATGCACAGGCATTAGCTGGCTGTCTTTGGTGATCTGCTTTCCAAGGTCCCAAGGAATAAAAGCAGGAAAATCACTTTGCCACACAACTCAGCAAATAGAAAGCAGAGCCACAAGCAAGCTTTGAAGAGTGGCATAAAATTCCTTTGTAGATAACTCCTTTCTAGGTAAAACCAGGGAAAATCAGGTATTTGCTTATTATTATTATTATTGTTGTTGTTGTTGTTGTTGTTGTTGTTGTTGTATCTGGTAACTCCAGCTAACATAAACACAGTCAGCTCTCTGCACATTAATATGCAAGCGTGACAATGTCATTTTACTTTTCGTTACTATTAGTCTGTAGGGCAGGAGAACAAGGAACATTAATATTGAGATATTTGGCTATTAGAAATCAGTGCTTTCACTTGTGTTTTGATGTGTTTGGTGGAAATGTAAATATGGAAGTGTTTTAATCAAGGAGGGGGATGATATGGAGTATTCCCTGCAGGTACAAGAGAAATAAAAATTAACTGCCTTCACACTGGGCTTTAGATTGTAGCATAAAGCACCTTGGTTTACTCTGTTAAAACATTACACAAACAACAAACAAGTCTCTTTACCTGGACTCCCAGGCAAAGAAACACTACGTGAACACTTTTTTATATAATTGTAGTCAGTCAACATCATCCCAGCCTTCTGAAGGGCTGGAATACAGAAATACTAAACAACATCAGAGACACTACCGTAATTCACAACCTTAATGGATATATCCTTGTTCCTTTACACCAAATATTGATTTACTCTGTATTGTTACAAATATTATGGAAGCTTCTGGACACTGATGTGCTTTGCATGCTGGTAATCAAAGAGAAAGAAGTATAATGACCAAATCTATAAAGAGACACTTTTTTTTGCAATCAGATAGATATCATCATACTTTTTGCCAGAGCAAAATATGATGATGCTAAAGTCATAGAGATAAGGACAATAATGGATGTTCGCATGGGAAAAAAAAAACAACATCTTGACCCTTTTCTCTCCTGATCAACTCAGTGCTAAAGCCAAGGTGGCCACATGGAAGCACTTTGAATGATTTGGAATTTCAGTTCACAGAATTACAATCATATGCGTAACCAGCCCTTAGAAAGCCACTGAAACAGTAGAATTAGAAAAAAAAATACACAGGCAATGCCTTATATCTAAATGAGATTACAGTAAATGAAAAGAGAACAAGAGTGGTAAGTATTTAACACTAAAACCAAAGGAACATCTATGTGGACAGAAATAACAAATTTTGGCCAACAGGAGAATCACCCTTAGCCTGTGTGCCAGTTTGGCCAAAATCTAGTAATATAGCCCCTGAGAGAAAACCAGGTTACAACCACCCTTCCCCCCCCACAGGGTTTGGGAAAAAAGGAAATTTTTCCTCCAAGGAAAGTGAAAGAGATAAAAACTATTTATTTTAACAAACACACAGGAAAAGGATAATGATGCTGAATAATGAATTAAAACTCCCGCTATAGAGAGAAACCTGGGAAGATTTCAGAGTCCTTCTGTAGGTGTGGTCTCTCTCCTCCTCGGAGCTGGTCGGTGAGGGCGTGGGCCCACCCCAGGGCCTCAGGGAGAAAATTCTCCTGATGTGTTCTGATGTTGTTGAAACAGTTCAGAAGAGAAGAAGGGTAAAAAACCAAAGTCCCAGGAAACAAAATTCAGCTCTCCGTCTCACGCCAAGAGGGAAAAAAAACCAGCTGGCTGAAGAAAAAGCAAGCAGGGTGCTCCCTTCATGCCTTCCGCAGTCAGAAAAACACTGAGGAGTGTAATCTCTGTGTCCTTGAGAAGCTGCTTTGGAAAGTTCATCTGGGTTTTTTTTTCAAGCTCAGTTTAAAGGCACAGAAAAGGCACAATATTACTTTTTGGGCATAGAGCATGATAGGGGATACACATGATAGAGTCACCCCAAGACAGCCTGGCAAAAGCGAGATTCTCTCTGCACTTTCAAATGTACCCACCATGAACTCCCTGGTGCAGGCTCCAAGTAGTGGAAATGACAGAGGACAGACCTGTACTTGTTACGGCAAAACACAGTGAAGGAACTCCAACAGGAGACAGTTCTGGAGACCAGGGGAGGTGGGAAGGAGAGGAGGAAACCAGACAACTTCTGCCAGATGCTTTGGGGAGACTTTCTCACTTGCTCCAAGTGACAGTCACACATCCTCAGCTGAGTGCAGAGGCACATTACAAATCTTTTTGCATGGATCTCAAAACGATCAACTCAAACTTGCAGCCTTACATAAATGCTTTGCCTACTTGTTCTCCAGCATTTCCAAAACTGCCTCTAGGAGGTTGTGTGAGTTAGTCAGGAGACTCTTCAAATCACTTTTCCTCAGTTATTTAATCAAGCTGACCATGGTCTGCTGTGGCCAACCCAGCACATGCAGATTTTCATAGAATCAGAAAATGTTTTGGGATGGATAGGACCTTCAAGATTATCGAGTTCCAAACCCCTGCCATGGGCAGGGACATCTTCCACTAGACCAGGTTGCTCAGAGCTCCATCACACCTGGCCTTGGACACTTCCAGGGATGGAGCATACACAGCTTCCCTGTGCCAGGGCCTCACCACCCTCACAGTAAATAATTTCTTCCTAATATCCAGTTTAAACTTGCTCTCTGTCAGTTTGAAGCCATTCCCCTTGTCCTATCACTCCATGCCCTTGTCCAAAGTCCCTCTCCAGCTCTCTTGTAGCTGCTTTAGGTACTGGAACATGTCCTAAGGTGTCCTCAGAGCCTCCTTCAGGCTGAACTCCAATTCTCTGAGTCTGTCCTCACAGCAGAGGTGCTCCAGCCCTCTGAGCATCTTTGTGGCCTCCTCTGGACCTGCTACATGGTGGAGGCCCTCAAGCTGGATGTTGTCCTCCAGGTGGGGTCTACTGATATACAACAGATACAAAACATCTTTTCAGCATCTTAACAACACATAAAATACTGTCCTGTGTAATCATTACATGGCTAAGTTTGTATCGACTATTAATAAATCTCATATGTACAATTTGATCACTTCCACAGCAGTAACAAACCAGGACAGTCTTTTGAAACTCCATCCAGGCTGCGAATCAATGCTGCTAAGCACACAAATCAGACTGGACAAAGCAGGATGATTCTCTGATGGGAAAAAAGGGTAAAATTGGGCTACATTTTTGTTACAGCTATCAGTCAACATGCCTACATGTAAAATTGTTGTTGTTGCAACTCCTTGCAGTTGATAGGTTTAATTGGCCATTGTCTAATACAGAGCAAAAACTATTTTAATCAACTGTCTTAAATAATTATTTACAAAATTAAAAAGGTACTCCGACCACAGAAAAAAAAGAAGGTACAAGTAGCATTTATTCTCAAAACAGCTGTAGATTGATGAAGACAAAGCCCTCAACTCTCGCAGGAAGAATGATTTTTATAAGTCAAGGACAATAGTTTAAACATAGAAATAGACCAGAGCAACTTCTCAGGACTTGCTCTGTGTGTCCAAATATAGAATGCCTTGAAATTTGTCATGATACTTTATAGCCACGGAACTGATTCAGGAAACTCAGACCAATCTGTCTGGAAACATTTGGAGAAAAGCAGATAAAGAGATAAAATCTACAGTTACAGCCTAAAAGGAAGAAATTCTTGTCTGATCACTGTGCGCATGAAGTTATTAACTGAAATGCATGCAATTACATTAAATTAATTCATATTAAAAAAAGAAAACTTATACAAACTAGAAAAATTAGATGACTGGAGTCTCTCACTAAAGATACAAATTCAGAGCAGTGTAAAAGTTCTAGGAACAGAGATTTCCCCACATGTCCATGCAAGCCAATGTGTGGAGAAGGACATCTGGTTTTGATGGACTGATACAAAGGACGTAGAGAAAACGTTACAGATCCTCCAGCCTTGTACAAATGCATACCTGTACTGCTTCACTTCTATTCCCCCTCGTCTTACATATTCATTTACAGTAGGCAAGCAAACACTTTGTAGGCTAAGAGATGCTTGTTTCATTTTTCTCCTACAGAAGACACTGAGCAAGGATGCTACAATTACTCACTTCAAGAGGCAGATGGATGTTTCTGCTCTGATGATCTGATGTTGCACCACATACCGATGCTGATTAACTATTACTATTTAGCATATGAAAAGACAAAGTCCAGCCCATTCATTACTTTGCTAGTTCACATGTACTTTAAATAAATATTTTACAATGCTGCATCCTAGCAGTGATGGATACAAAAGAGTGATCATCAGTTTACAGGCCTAATTATGCTTACTCTTCTGGAAATGAGATGAGGGGTAGCATTAAGGGAACATTTTTCCTCCATGCACCAAACCATGCAGAAGGAATTTAATACCCAAAGAAAGCTTCCCCTTATTGATCTACCTTGTGAAACAACAGATAATATATACGTACATACATGCATATGTGTACTAGAAATGATCCTAAAAAACTGTTTCTCCTCTCCCATTTCTTTGTCTTCCGCAATGAAAATTTTCTGTTCTAGAAGAACATCGAATGGTTTGAGCTGGAAGGGACCTTAAAGGTCAGCTAGTTCCAAGCCTCCTGCCACGGGCATGGAAACATCTGTTATGATAAAATTTCCTCATTATCCACAGAATTACACATGTGTAGTTCACACCTCAGCTCATGCAGGGTTCACACCAGAGATGTAGAGACATGTGGAGCTTTTTTGCTGGTTGTGTCAGTCTGAACTTCTGCAGTGTGCACACGCATTCCACTGGCTGACAGGAAACAGAATAAATGTGGGGTGTCCACCTGCACACTCAGGGGCTTCTCCTTCTGGCAATGAAGGCAGAGATGAGGCAGAAGCTGGAATTTTATGCAACACGATAATAAAAGAAAAGCCTTTTGGTAAGGCTATAATCAGATGAGCTATATTCCTCAGGAAACTCTTAAACCTGAAGGATTAAAAAGTGTAAAATATGGATATATTTCTTTGGGAGGAATCAATATGTGCTTTGCTGTACTTACCTGTAAGTTAATGTACTGCCTCACTTCCAGTTTAACCCATTCCACCCAGACAAGCCCATGTACATTTTGAGCTTCAGTTGATGTAGAGAACAAAAGGAGCCATACAGCGTTACCATGATCCTTTAAAGGGGACAAAGGGAAAGCCACATTCAGGAAACCACAGAAACACAGAATGGTTTGCTTTGGAAGGGACTTTCAGGATCATGGAGTTCCACCTCCTTGCCATGGGCAGGGACACCTTCCACTAGATCAGGCTGCTCTGAGCCCTGTCCAACCTGGCCTGGAAGACTTCCAGGGATAGGGCAGCCACAGCTTCTCTGGGAAACTTGTGCCAGGGCCTCACTACTCTCACAACAAAGAATTTCTTCCTAATATTCAATCATCTCTTGACTGAATACTGGATATTGATCGGTACCCTTTCGGTTTAAAGTCAATTCCCCCTTGCCCTATCACTCCATGCCCTTGTCCAAAGTCCCTCTCCAGCTCTCTTGGAGCCCCTTTAGGTGCTGGAAGGTGCTCTAAGGTCTCCCTGAAGCCTTCTCTTCTTCAGACTGAACAGACCCAACTGTCTCAGCCTGTCTCCATAGCAGAGGTGCTCCAACCCTATCATTAACTTTTTTGGCCTCCTCTGGGCCTGCACCAGCATTTTGGGGGCCCCAGAGCCGGATGGTATCCATGCAAACAGGACACTGTGATTACGTATCACAGTCCTGCCTCCACAGGTACTTTATTTTATAAATTTTATGGCTTCTGCCTCATGAGCTCACTAACATTTTACATCTGTGCCTTGTGGTTTGGGAGCCTTGAACAACACAGCTTCCACAGACCTTGAAAATACAGGATCAGCCCTGAAGGGCCAAGTGCTCCCCACTCCTTTTGTGGCCCCTACATAAATGGTATTTTGAATACTTAATTCTTTGCATACCAAGCTGATGTTGAGAGCAGGAGCACCTTCTGAAGATGACTCAGCACTGACTTTCCAGGGAAAGGTGTTCTGATATTGTATAGCGCTGACAGGAGCACGAAGTGTGGGCACAGAGGCATTCACATCATATACAAGGAAAAAAAAGTGAAGCATCGAGAACAAGATTAAATGAATAGATTAGACAGACAGCAGAGTCTATTTTTAAAGTTCTAATAATAACCACCTATGAGAAAACAAAATAATAGTGCTTTAGGAGATCAGCCCTAACATCGGCTGCCCAGTGTGCTCCTCAGCTTTAGGGACACAGACAACATAGAATGAGAATATAGAAGCTATTTTGGTCATAGTTTTATGTACTTTAAGTTCTTGCTTTCCTGATACAATATAAACCATCCATTGACAATGTAATTCTGCTGCCATACTTTCCGTACCAGAAAGCATTTGCTTGATATTTTTTAATTGATATTCCTGAGGAAGTTCCAGGACCGTCTGCCTGATTTGGGATGAGTTTGCAATGCACTGAGACATAGCAGTTTGATTATAAGGAGACCACATCAAAATAAGAGGTGTAATCACTGAGCACACAGCAGTTACTCTTCCCATGGAGCAGTGCTATGGATGTTATCCAACTGCAAGTACAACCTAACACATGTACTGTACTAGTTGTAGAGTCTGCAAGCCTAAAGGAGGGTCAAAATAAAAGATTAAAAAAAGAAGTCTTTCCACCCTAACTGCCAAATTCTGAACTTCTGCTTCTGTTCCTTGGAGACAAGCAGCAGCATTTCTGGGTTTGCAGAAGCAGCTCAGGAATGTGTGAACTATAAGACATGACTGGACAACATCCATGCAGCTCCATGCTGTACTTCGGCCTGCTGCCTCTTCCGTGCAGAACAGAACGGCTTTTGCAGAGCTTGAGGGCAGGTGATCCATGCCAGGCTGAGTGCAAACCTCTCCCAGCCCGTGACACAAGCTGAACACATCATCAGCAGAACTGCAGCCCAAGCACTGAGCGCTGAGTGCCGCCTAAAGCTCTCTCCTCCTCTTCCAAATGGATTAATTTTTAAAGATAACTCGCTTTTCCTTTCCAGCAGGGAAAGAGTGGGGACAGACTTCCAAAAATAGGCTAGCCTGTCACAACTGCTAACTGTCACACAGTGCCGAGATTGGAGCTGATCTCCTGGGGAGGCGGCTGAGAACAGAGGGGAGTGAGGAAGTAAAGAGGAGTAATTTCTCTTTCCATAGCCCAGCCAGAAAGAAAATGAACAGGCAACCTGTAATCAATCACAAATAATACATAAGCCAAAAATCAGTCATTCTGAGTAAAAATACATAAACCTATTAGTTTACCAGCATTTATTAGCACAAGTGCTATATTCTGCAGCATCAAACATGATGCCCAAATGTACTCTCTGTCCAAGGTCTCACCAGGACAAATACAAGATTATTGCCCATTTAAACAAATTGACCCAGCAAATTAAACCAAAATGCTCTTTTTAAATTCAATTTTCAAAATGTTGTCCTAAAAAGGCTCCTGTCCATGTGGCCTCTGCAGTACATAGACACTGAAGTCACAAGATGACTAGAAAAAATGATGTTTAGACTTTTGTGAGATGAAGTTCCATTCAGATCACACAAATTGAAAGCTTATTAAAAAAAAAAATAAATAAACCCACTTAAATCCAGGCAAAATTTTCCCAGTACTAAATATTTAAAGTTGAAAGAGAAGGCAGGAAAAAAACTACAACTGCATCATTATTAAATGGATGAGAACATAATCTCATTCAATAGTGATCTTAGCTCTGTGCATTCATTTTATTAAGAGGTCTGAAGTGGAATATTTAAAAACAAAATCTTATTAAGAAAGTCTTCATCATCCTTGCTGGTGTTTTTCTTTCCCGCCGCACGAAGGAAATGTATTTTGTCTGTATAATCTTTGCCAATAACAGACTAATTTTTTTTCATTGCCTGCCTTAGTCACATGTTGTGGAACATTAAGTATGCACTTAGTTGAGCAGCAACACCAGGTGTTTTCTGATGGATCTGTGTAAGATGCTAATCTCAGCATCAGGACAAAAAAATAAAAGACAACATAAAATTGGATATCATCACTAATTCATGAATGTAATTTCCCTTTTTAGGTCTAAAATGTAGCCCACTTGTCTGCAGACAACAGACTTTTGTTGTGTGGAGTCATGAAACATGGATTCAATAAGACAGAGATAGTGACTGAGAAAGATTATTTGATTTTTTGAATGATGACCATACCTAGAGGCCTCACGAATGACACAGGGGCTGTTTTAGAATGATTTTAGGGGTTGGGTACAAACCACGCCAGCGTGGGCTCTGCCTGACAGCCATGTCCTCCCCTTCCTTGTCTGCTCACTTATTTATACTTCTGCATAGTACTCTCACAAAACAGAACAGGCACGGTAGCTAAATTTTATTATTATAATACTTCTTGAATCCTATATAAAGCATTGCTCTGCCCCAGACATGAATGTGCAGTACAAATACCATATGTTATCACTTTCCATGGATAAATACTGCAGTGCTCCTCCAGAGCTGCACACCAAGGGGCAGCTCCCGTGCCCAGAGTCCAGGAAAGGACAAGAGAGCAACAGCTTCAATTCCTGCTCCTCAACAGAAAGTTCTTCTACTAAATGTCTATGATAACCCATTAAAACAAGGTTGATTTGATAGGGAACACAGATGAGTAAGGCCTGAGGCAATGCATACCATCATTACAGTCATCATAGATAACTGAGGGCTCTTACACAGGTGTATCACAGCTTTGTCCTCCCCTCCAAACTTCAATTATCGAAATAAAAGCCTACTTAAAGAAATAATAACCAGCGGCAATTTTTTTTCCCTAATGTCAGATATAAAATAAAATTAATTTCAGTAAACCACTCCTGAACTGAGAGTCTGAAAACCAGTACATAAAAAAACACAACACACCTTTTCAACAAGCCCTCGCCGGGGGCCCTTTATTCTCACCCAGCGTTTATGAGAGCTTTTGTGGGGCTCATCCCTATCAGAACAGACACAGCGATGACTGTCGGGGAGAGTGCTCTAATAACACACGGGGCACCACGCTGCGAGCCAAAACACCGCGGCGAAATATCAGCCAGATCACAAAACAGCCGAGATAGGAACAAAACAACAGCTTCCCCTGGGTACAGCAGGAGAAATCCATCTGCAACGAGGAGATGACTGGAGTCCCAAGGCAATTATTTTGTTATCTAGAAGTGGCTTTCAAAGTCAGACATTCTGCCCCAAGATGCGAGCAAAAGCAGTGTTTAGGTGGCTGCATGGAGGTTTGTTGCAACAATTTTTGGATATTAACTCTCTTCTAGTACAAGTAGCTGGGGGAGAACCAACAGATTTTATGTGTATCACTGCCTCTTTGATCAACTCCTAATGGAAAACTAGACCTAACTTGGATCTTCTCTCTTTGTGTTAAGGATACCCATGAAATATTGGTGGGTTAATAGAAAGGAGGGGGAAAAAAAGCCAAACATCTCTAATAAAGAAGTTATAAAAGACCATGCCTTTAAAACAACTGATTCTGCACAGAATGAGGCATCTAGAAACAATTACTGCAATTTCTTCCCTGATCTGAATCTCCTCAAAGGTACTTCTTTCAGGCATATGGCAAAGAAAAAAAATACTGAATGTACAACACGGCCATTCCTTACTTATGTCCTGAAACACCTTGGAAGCCTCAAAAATTGGCACATCCCATGGCTCCAGCTCAGGGACTGATCCTTACTGAGAATGTCCATCTTATACAGTCATCCTAATGAAGGAGCCAGTGCCAAGAAACAAACTTCCTTGCACTGGTGGGAAAAAACCTCACTATTCCACATTTCTGAGCGGAAGGGCAGGATGGGAAAGACAACTCTTCGGGGCACACAAAAAAATCCTCTTCCACTTATTTTCTCAAGTCAAATCCAAAGGCTTGCCAAATTGCTTGGACACTAACATGCATTTGCCAAAGCAAAATACTGATTCATTGCCCTCACTGGAACACAGTGGTGGTTAATACTATTTGCCAATTATCTGCTCCTACCTTTCCATTACTGAGATAGCAATGCACGTATCACAAAGGGGTTTTGAGTGTGTGACAAAGAGTTTTGGCTACTGAAAAATAGTGCTGCACAATTTGCAAACCCAGAAGGTTATTTCAAGACAAAATTGCCATGAAAGACTGTCATTTAAATAATGAATGGCTATGCTTGCTTGCTTGATTTCTTTCTTCTAAAATAATTTTTCTTGCTTTCTGTCAGTTGGCAACAAATACATCTTAACATTTGCATTTCAAGCAAGAAGAGAAACCCAGACAGTTGCTCCAAAAGGACTGGAAAATGTTCTGTGAACTCTGGTATGTACAAGGCTATCAAAGCCATCCAAACTTAGCCATTAGCAGTTTGCCAGGAATTCAGAAGAAACCCCAACTTTGCTTAGAGGATTTGGAAGTTGCTCGTCGCTCCCATTTGAAAATGCTGTTCAGCTTCATCCCCATCTGCAACACCCATTCAAACACACAGATGAAAAAAGGGCACCTCATTCTGCTCTCTTTCCCATATTCACACAGAGACACAAAATGTTCTTTGCATAATTTATGAGCAAAATGGCTCACATAGGGTCAAGTTTGCAGTTGTTGCACTGGGATTTTTTTGGTGGTGCTGTTTTATCACCAGCAGCCACCATGGAAATCACAGGTCAAGTATTCAAGAAAAAAATGCCCATCCAAAAATCATCAAATAAGTCCAACTCTCATTATTATTCAGCAAAAAACAAAAATTGGGCTCAATTGCTACCAGAGTTCCTGTCTGCAAAAATCTACCTGAGACTGAAGCAAAAGAGAGATGTGGAAAGAAACCCTATTTCAATTGCTCGTACCATTACAGAGAGCGGGGAAATCATGGGCAACAGATTTTAGCCCTGTTAGCAAGAAAGAATACAAAACCAGAGCATTTGTTTGGGCAGAAGGGAAAATAAAATTAACAATTCCCCCAGGTTTCATAGAGATATTTGGCTATGAGATGCCTATGAAGCCAACAGGTCAAGCATTTTGTCTGATACTTTAAGTTTGCAGCCTCACAGACTCAGAGCATCACCTTTAGAAGCCATCTCAGCTGATTTCTTTGTCTACTGTGGGCACTTGTCAGAGGTCCCAGGCCGAAAGGCTGCAGCCTCGGCATGTTCTGCTCCCCCCTCAAATGGAAAAGAGCACAGAACAAGTCTTCCTAACCCTAAAATCCACCCCAAAGGCAGCTTCACCACCCCTCTGCAACAGTGCCTTACCAAGTTAACAATAAAAGAAAACACAGTGCACAGACAACACTGCTCAGGAAAAGTCTTGGATCTTTTTTAATCTAAGGAAATAGATGATGTTAAAACTGGTTGCTTCACTGATTTGTTACCACGACATCAGAGTTCACCGTATATAATTTACTGTGCTTGTTGGCAGTTAAATAAAAATAATGGTTTTTGACATAAAGAGTCCAATTGGGAAGTGGACATGTGTGTTATACAACTTCAAATACACACACACATGTGTACATGCATAGAGAGAGAGAGAGACAATAAAGATCTCCACACACATTTCCACTCTTGACTCTCAGCTCACATGCTGCTGTGTTTGGGAGGGATGCTTTTAAAAACTGTGTCATTTTATCTCTGTCTCAAAGACAGCATCCTTGTGAAAAGAGAGAAAATATTCAAAGGGTTTAATTATTTTTTTTTATCTTTTCCTGAGCATTCAACAATCCCTCAGTGAATTATTTGCACTGCATTCAAACAGGCAAAATAAATCCACCCCAGGCTAACTCCTAACTCCCTCCCACCCACAAATAAATCCTAACTGGTGCCCACTTCCAAACACAAAAGAATACTAAACAGCAACACCACAGACCTTCAGGTTAAGCTGAAATGAACAGAGAAGCAACATTCAAAACTATTTTAAAACATGGGCAACATAAAAAGAAAGCCACACAGAAGAAAGCCACAAGATACAGAGACACTTGCTGAAAAATATTTCTCTGAGAAGTTCTACGGAAGATTAGCATTGAGGAAATCCAGGTGTGAGAAAACAAGAGATTTCTTATCTTACTAGTTATAGTATTATTTAAACTGGCACAATGGCACAATGCTTTTGTTATATATAAATATAAATATTAAGACTGGTGAACATATACAGGCAGAGGGTGGGTGAGATGACCTCCAGAGACTGTCATCTTTGGAACTGAAATTATTCTATGGAAAGGAAGCAATGACTTTACAGGACGAACTGAGGGTGGTAAACCCCTGTGGAGAAAACATCTTCCCAGGTACTTGAATAATTTATAGCAGCATGGTGCAATGGTCACTCCTGGTAAAATTCTGCTGTACTCAAAGATTCTACAAATTCAGAAGTTTTAATCATTTTATATATTAAGCTCATGTCTCTGCATTAACACAGCCATTCAGAATTAAAAAAGCTTTCACAGCAGCATATCAAGTGGATGATTTTAATGGTCTTTCAAACACAGTGCCAGGCAGAGACTTGAGTTACATAGCTTTGAGAGGAGAAAGTGAATTTAAAGGCAGCTATTTATTTCTTCCTTATATTCCATTTTATTTCAAAATATAACACTAGTTCTAAGGGATTATAAATGCAACAATTCAACATTAATGCCTATTTTTTGGGTCTCTAATGAAGAAATTAAGCCACAAATCCATCTGCAGCCTCATACAATTGCCCTTCGCATTTTTTATCCATAAAGATGCTTTAACTCAGAATGACTTTTGGCTTCATTTTTTCTCGAAAACTAAAATAAATACCAAGAGAAGCTGGCAAGATTCAAAACAATTGTCCCTGAGCTCAAAACACAAAGATAACAACCCCAAACAACATTATTAAAGAAAATAGGCAGAAAGCAGTCCTGACATCAAAACTGGAGGCCCAAGGCCATCATCACAGACAGCTACAGCACCCAGGCGGTGACAGAGGTTTGTACAAAACCTCACACAACTCTGAGTGTACCCAGCACCTCGAGCTGCCCAGAACCAAGCAGGAAATAAACCAAAACTAGGTAATAAACCCTGCTTTAGGGTACAAAATATGGTGCAGCTTTGTGCATGGACTTATACATGCACAGTCCATAAATTTTAGGCAAAAAATCCTTCCAGTTTCCGTCACGTGCTCTACAATCACTGCTCATTTTCACAACATCTGTTCCTTTCTGAGCAGCTGCATTTTTTTACTCCTGTGAAATAAACTCATGGACAATGACAGTCCAGATCCAAAACCAGTTTTTACCTGGCCAATGAGAAGTCTGGTAGGAGCCCAGCCTGAAACCAAAACCTTTTTTGAGATGTTCTGCACCCAAGTGCCACTCAGCAGCTTTTAGTACCTTCTATATCAATGTATCAGGGCCCATTTTAGCTCAAAACGAACAGCTGCAGGCTCCCAAATCAACAATTCCAGCATAGCCTGGCAAACCTGGCAGTCAGATTTCAATGATCACATTCCTGTCTTAAAATACTCATCTCTGCTATGTTTTACTATTTGCAAGGATACTCCTAAGACTGACTACTTGGGAAACCAAGCGATAGAAATTTCTTCCTTGGTTTATTCTGCGTGTATTCAGATTATTCTGCACACTGTGTGTAAGGATGGCTTCAAACTCAGCAGGAGAAGAGCCCATCTCTCATGCATCACATTTCTCTGAGCAGTCATAGCATTTTTTTTTCCTTCAGGTTCATAGGAGCTCTGCTCCTACTGGCCTCGGAAGGACAACTTAGGCACAGGCATCAAATGTGCCCTTTATTACCTCGCAATAACATGGCCAGCGATCAGGACCTTGAAGCATGTTAGCCCTTCCCATGGCAATTTATTTTCTCTGTTTTGTTACCCAGAAAGTCAATCAGTGAATGTAGTGATTTTCCTCTCCGAATCTGGACTTATTTTTAAAACATGATTAATGGGTCTTAATGTAGCAGCAGCTCTTACACTTGACAGAAAATAAAAACTCAACCAAACATGCTCTACTTTAAAAAATGCATCAGGGTAACTAGAGCAAAAACAAAGCAGTTATGTTCTACAATGCCATCTCAGGTCTGCTCCCAGAAAGCATTAGCAAACTAAGATATATTTAGTAAAAATTAAGGTGACACTATATGTCTGATTTATTCAAAAACCTCAGAGGAACTGGGAAAAAAAAAAAAAAAGACTTTTACTTTCATCCCTGCTTTTATGCTTCCTGAAATGTTAGCAACCATGGCTACCAGACGTCAGTGCGCTCTCATTTTCATCACCATGAACTACCAAAATGCAATACACTCCCATTAAACTTTATCTCTCTCTCTCTCTCTTTTTTTTTGTTTCTTTTTTTAATAGAAGCTTCACATAGTTCAGTATCAGCTGCAACAATGGCGAGGTGCCCCCACATATCCCTCCCTTTTTGCCTAAGAACTTGTGAAATCAGCACTCCTTAACCTGCAGGGTAGACTAAAGTCAGAACTTACAGTGGTAAAAATTCATAGAAACATAAAACTTTAGAATATCCTAAGTTGGAAGAGACCCACAAGGATCATCAAGTCCAACTCCTGACCCTGTACAGGACACCCCAAGAATCACTCCATGTGCCTGAGAGCACTGTCCAAATGCTCCTTGAGCTCTGTCAGCCTTGGTGCTGTGCCCACTTCCCTGGGGAGCCTGTTCAGTGCCCAACCATCCTCTGGGTGAAGAACATTTTTCTAACATTCACCCTAACCCCCCCCGGACACAGCTCCAGCCACTCCCTCAGGTCCTCTCACTGGTCACCACAGAGAAGAGATCAGTGCCTGCCCCTCCTCTTCCCCTCATGAGGAAGCTGCAGACCAAAACTGGGCAGCACCAGTCTTAAACAACCTTAGGACATTGGTCTTCAGTAACATCTGGGCCAGCATAAGCTACAAAAAGAACAATGAAGCCCCTTTTCTTCAGTGTTTACTTACTCTGGAGACAAGAAAATTAATAAACAAAAACTGTAACCCACTGGGAGATATGATCAGTGCTTGTACAGTGCTGGAAGGTGAACTTTGATTACCTTCAAACACATCCTGGTTTTCCCATCCCAGGCCAGAGCAGTATTTGTGGGATAAGAGGCTGCCTGTCTCCTCTCCTCCCAGAATAAGCATCTGCAGCAGCTTAATTATCAAGTTACAAATGAACATATTCAGCTTGGTGCATACATTCAATTACAGATAACGAGCTCTAGACAAAAGCTATTGAACTATAACTGAAATTCTACGAGCTGGTACACAAGAAGCCAAGATTAAATGATACGGACTAGGGACAAGGGAAAAAAAAATATTCTTCCCTTGAAAATCACGCAAAGTAAGGAGATTTTTTGGGGAAAATCTGACAAAGAGGTAATTGTCAATACCTATTATTTTCTCTAGTCTCATCCATTTTTCATAATGTTCCAATGAAAGTTCAAGTGGTACTCAAATTTTTTCACTCTGACTGTGGCTGTTTAAATGAGATGTTTACAAATAAAAGCTTAGTGTTTGCTCAAAATCAAACTTTATAGTACCACCAGGATGCACCATAATATGCTACTTGCCTGCAAATAAAAGCTAAGACAAAGGGAAGCCTGAAGGCACATTTTGAAAATTTCTGTAATTTTAAACTCTGTAGTGATACACCAAATAAACTCCAAGTATTAGAAAGTAGGGAAATTCAGACTTACAGTTTACTTTAAAAGAAAAGAAAACATCAAGAGTGCAGACAGGGAGAAATGAAGTCAGTGGAAAACCCTGACGTCTGTCCAATGCGTCAGGCACGGTCAGGAGCTGCACAGATTAATTTTCTCCAGCTTCAAGACACTTTACAAATGTACATAGAGTTCTTTGAACACATTACGACTATGAATGGCTATGAAAATGTTTTGCTCTCCCAGTTTTCTGACATATGGGAGTGTTCTTTACATTGGCTTTTTTCCTTATAAACTGAGTTTTCATTTGCAATGGCATAAAGATTCTAGGATTCTGCATGCAAGCCTTATCAGAAATACAGTTTCTTTATCTCTTCAAAAAGGGCCTGTTGTAGTGTTCCATCTGAAAGGTTTGCTGTAATCCTTCATCCTGGATTTAGTTTATTCAGATTCTAAATATAAAATAATCTGGAAATGCTAACAATTGCTTCTGCCCAATATCTGTCCAGTGGCTGCAAGTTCATCATAATTTTTTATTCTGGACACGTCAGTTCAGACTGCACTCTCCCGATAGCACAAAATTAAAACCCCAAGTGCTGCCTCCTACTTCCAGCATAGCAAAACCCAGACACAGACAAGCAGGATGATTACAGATCACAGAGGGCTTTTGGAAGAGGTATTTCACTTTGTTACCTATTGCTAGAGAAAATTGATTTCTCTAACCACAACCTGTAGCAAGCTTTCACAAGACCACAGCTATGACCTCACAAGCATCCCAGTCAGCCCCTGGTTAACCAGGGAGGGCGAGCAGGCAACATTGAACAGATTCCAAAGTTTACTTCTTCCACATCAACAGGATGCTGAGAACTTGCTACACAGCAAGAAGAGACAGGTTTCCCTCCTTTCCAGGGTAAATGCAAATTATTGCAATCTGCCAACAGCCAAGGCAAATTCACCTCATACAAAATAACACCTTCCAGTAGACCTGGAGCACGTTACCCTGACAAAACCCAGCTGCCTTCTCGTAACTCAGCTGTCAGACAGCCACCGTCTTGGAAAATACTGCTCTGTGAAAATACCTGCCTCCAGAACCAATTGTCACTATGTTCCATACAGAACTTTTCTGCATCTCCTCTTGCAGCCATCACACTCTGCTGTTAGGGCACTGAGGTCACTTTCTTCCCGTCTTTACTGTTACAGCTGATGACTGGAGTTGTGTCTGGAAGTGGCACTGGCAGAAGCCTGGCAGACCTCAGGGAGTGTCTGGATGATTATTTAAGTCAAGTCTTATGGTTTAGTTTTAGGTAGCTCTGAAAGGAGCAGGACTTGGACTTGATGATCCCTATAGATCCCTTCCAACTTGAGAGAGTCTATGATTTTATTATTCTGTATAACTCTTCTTCTGTTATGCAACCTCTAAAACTGTCAACTGACTCCTGTCATCCAGGTCTTATTGCAGAGATGAAGAAATTTTTCTCAGAAGATTTAGTGTGAATGATTACACAGAGTGAGAAAAACTGGGCTAGAGAGCAAAAGCAGAACAAAAGAATATAGAGTTTTGGGTGAAAAAGTTGAATTTGCATCATGTTACTGTAGTAGCTATTGGTTGCTGCATGGCAGTACTCAATGAATCAGACTTTTTAATGAGGTGGGAGTCAATCTTTTGCAAAGACAAGCTTTGGATTTATTTTCTCAGGTTTTTTTGCAGAATAGGGCACAACTTGTTATTTCACATGATCTGGTTCTCTCAGCTGTATCCATTCCTCTCTAGTGCTCCAATCTTGGCAGCAAGGCACTTGATGTTTATTACTTGGTGCCTGGTACACACCGTGTGTCCTGAGAGCTGAAACTCAGAGGGTGCTGTGGTTAAACTCAGCAGTCAGTGTCAGCAGCTGGAGAACAGTTCATCCAAAAGCTCTTCTAGAGGGTCAGGGATGGGTAATTGGAAGGATGGAGATTCAGTTGTAGGAACTTCTGAGGAGACTTTAAGCCCCACAATAGACAAGTGACATCTGACCTGGCTGCTGGGAACAGCCCTCTCCAAGTGGGAGATGGGACTCACAACCACCATGGGGCCACCGAAGTGTCTGCAGATCAGTGGATGCTGAAATTATAGGAACATACCAACATTTTCATGAATACCCACAGAAAAAACTTCTTCCAGCCTCATACAAAAGGCTGCTCTAAACAATGTAATATTGAAGCTCAGCAGGACAAAGCAATCGGTAAAACCAGAGAGGATTAACCAAACAGGTCCTCAGGCTCTATTGTTGCTGTTCCCAAAAATACCTTCTGTCCCACGTTGATGCCTAAATCTTATCAGCGGGCTGATTTAATCCATCCTTTTGGTCAGCCACATTTAAACCTGTTTTACACATCGAGTTAATTGTGATGTCTCCATCTCTCTATGGTATGTTTCTGAAAAGGATTTTCTACTTATGACTATCCTGTTAGAAGACTCCAAAAGAACAAGAGAAAAAAAACACAAAGAAACAAACCACAAACTTGCTACTCTAAATAATGTGCAAGCACACAAAGCAAAAACCAGTATCTAGTAAGGTCTTGGTTCCATTACAACTGATATGTTCTTTTAAATAAACTATTATTATGACATAATTCTAGGAATATTTGTGCTTCTAACAATCTCTGCTCCCAAAAAGGCTGCACAGC
Source organism: Rhagologus leucostigma (assembly GCA_013397725.1). Lineage (NCBI taxonomy): Eukaryota > Metazoa > Chordata > Aves > Passeriformes > Rhagologus > Rhagologus leucostigma. Next base: position 188,387 of record VZTD01001249.1, on the reverse strand, counting down.
TTTTTCCTTCCTCAATTCTTTCATATGGCTTAAACAAAACAGAAAAGCACTATATCTACTCAATGAAACTACAGCGTAAATTCCATTAATTCACCCAAAAGCAAGACACAGATGAGCACATGAAAGCTCTGAAGCACGAAGACATTTCCTGGGACAGGCAGCAATGGGAAGAAATTGCAAAGATTCATGTTAAAATCATTTTTCTTGACCTTAAATCTAGTTGTCACCAATGAACCAAGCCATGAGAATGCTGAAAACTCTTCCCCTAGTCCCACCAATTATCTCCACTTCATTCTGTTTATAAACTGTGCTTATTTGTGCATTGCTTTTGATGTACAGAAGAGGAAGGGAACTTGAAGAAGCCAGAGATGGTAAGAACCATGGCAAACCAATGTGGCATTTATTCTGCTATGAATTATATGCAGTGATGAACAGAGACAACGCATGCCAAAGTGCCACATCTCTGTCAAAAACTGAATTTCCACCTCCTGGTCACTGTCACATTTTTTAGAAAGAGTTTTGTGTCATACTTGTAAAGAGTTTGAGAAAAATCACATGCAGTGTGTTTTAGAATGAATTCCCAGCACAAACATCGCCATTTAACTAAAAACAACGTACAAGATTAAGTCTTCTGCTGCTGGAACATGACAATGTCTGAGGCAAACACTCTGAGGATGAAGCAAATTTATAAATGATCTTCAAAACCTCTGAAGCTCTCTGGAACCAAAAGCAGAACTGAAACACAAAAGCTGAAGGTCAAGACACACAAGCTAAAGTGAGGTGCAAGCAAATAAGGTTTGGTACAGGATTTTCATGGAGTTCTGATGATTAACAGAGGTTCAGGAAAGGAAGATCACCCTTTTAATCTGAATTCAAACAAAACAGTTCTGGCAAGGAATCTACCTGATCTTAAATGTGAGTTAAAAGTGCTACAATTTATGATAGAGGTCACATAAGAGAAAAAAAAAGGAGGCAATTTGTTGAAAAGCTGAAAAAATTAAAGCAAAGCAAAGAATATAGAACTTGATTTGAGAAGTGAGAGCCATAAAGTTTTAGAAGTGAAGCCAAAGATCCTGTTATCTGATCAAATGATGAACTGCAACCCATGTGTGAAGTGTTTGATACAGTCAAATACATGAGCAAGGATGTTCACTACACTGATTTCAGTTCACAGGATATGAGAAGGGTACAAAGAGTGTCAAGAGGGTCAATTAACAGCATTTATGAGCAGCTGAAGGACACTACCATGAATCTCTCCAACAACCTGAATTCCCTAGTATCTTTTGCATCCTGCATTCAATGGCTGGGCACGACAGTAGCTGAAATAACACTCGGTGAAATAACACAAAAGGGGACCTCAACATAAAAACAAAGGCCCGAATCAAAACGCACGTGTGAAAGAACCTGATGTTACTTCCCTTGAGCTGGATTTGGGGGATGCTTGCTCTGCTGTGTGGAAGAAGTGGAATTCAGACTGCCCAGCTACTGCACCCACAGCTTCTGTCGTTAATATACACTAGAGTAAAATTCCTAAATAAGGAACCTTAAATGCATTTTCTGCCTTTTCTCTAAGAGTTAGATGAGTCAAAAAGAGATATAGCAAGTAAACGACAACAAAATCATACCCCCAGCATATTAAAATAATTGGTTTTGATGATTATCTCACTGTCCACATTTAATTTTAAAAAAAGTCCAAACAAGTGGAAAATACAAGACTCAGCACAGTGCTGTTGTTTGAGGAAATACTTGAAGGCAACTATAAACAGATCCACATTAGAGTATTTCCTCTCATCATCTAATTTCATGCTGGCTGGGGTCACATATCTGCATGGGGAGTGTGAAGGACACCCGGGCTGATGAGCTGCTGCTGCTGCTGCATGGACTCCACAGATCCAGGGAAGCTCCAGAGGAGGCACTGAGCTCAGCTGGGAGGAAGTGTGGAGGTGACAGGTGCATATTTACATCCTACCCCTCACTGAGAGCAAAATCCTTTCAAACAGCAGGGAAGCAGTTTTGTTTCACTGAAAGCCACAACCCTGATTTGTCTTTAAGTGAAATGCAAGTGTCAGCCTTCCTGAAACAGTCACAGGGTGAAGAACTGGTTCTGCCTTTCTCAGATACTCCCAAAATGTGGGAGTCTGCCTCTCCCACTGCCCCCAGCGTGAAAAATCTGTATGAGGAACCCCACACTTCTCCCATTGTTGCATCTTTGGGACGAAAAAGGTATCAATTACTCAAGAAAAAAGGGAAAGACAATGAAAATGGCTGTGATGCTCTGTATTACCTTCCAGGTAACATTCTCCAAGCCAGGTATGTTGAAGAATCTCTACGTTGTGGCTCATGATAACAATTTTGCTTTCAAACACACATGGCCAGTCTTCCAAAAATCATGCTGCTGGTGTGGTTAACCACTCCTGTAATAAATCACTCCTGTTCCCACCATTCAACAGCTTTGTCCAGTCTTCTCTTTATCACTTCTGCTAATAATAAATCCTCTGCATATTTCACAAGTAGTTTGGCCACAAAAATATTCACTTAAATAATCAGCAGTGACATCTCTCCACTGGTATACATGTATTATTCATTACTACGTAATCTCAACAGCTTGCTCACTATGCCTGGGGCTTCTTTAACTTCCCACCAAAAGGCTGACAGAGAACTTTTTTTCCATTTTCAAGCACTCACAAATTCAGTTTAGTCTATGTGCTAAAGCTTTCCTGCTTCCTCTTCCCCCAGCCCCCAAGCATAACAAATCACAGGAAAATCCATCAGGAAAAAGTTTGACTAAATGATTTCTCAATTCATCACCAGACTATAGTTTCAGTCTGTTGTTAGAAATGAATAAACGTGACTCTGTTTGCACTCTTCCCTTTCTATGTGAATAAAGGACAAAGCAACTAAAATAAAATTTTGACCTGTTCTCTGCATAGGAATTAAAAATCCCTCACATATGACAGCAAAACCTCTTCTTTTGCTTCAAGGAGCAGAAATTTAAAATGGGCAAAATCCTCATACAAGTACTTAGAATGTGAGTACCATGACAGGAGAAGGGAAAGAACAGGGAGACACGAGAAACTTCAGCCTGTTTGGGACAATCAGTTTGGCACAGGCATTTTTTTCGAGGAAACGTCTTTGAGTGAAAAAAATCAGTATGACTCACTGGATCTCACTCACCTTGTAGTCACCAGATGCCTTTTCACTGCTGAACTTTGGAGCTCTCAAATGTAGCTTCAAGCATGGTAATGAGTGTTGCCAGGCTCAGAACAGCTTAATTCTACTTGCCACTTATTCCTGCAATTGTTTCTTCCTGAGGTGAACCCATCATAGGAGCTACACTCAGTGAACTCACCAGAATACCTTCCCCAAAGCTCTGCAGTAACTGATTTCTCCTATTGCAAGTCAAAACAGGCTGAAAAGCAAGGCTCTTTTTGAGAATGAAAGCCATTTTTTCCTCCTTTCCTTATTTTCATTGTCTTTGTCTTCCCCAGCAACAACCACGTGAGTGCTGGCCTTCAGCTCACTGACCTTGCTATTCCAGTGCACCATGTTATTTCCCCAGGGATAACATGCTTTCTTCTAAGCCCTATGGGATGAAGGATTCTGGGCTGCCGCCTCTAAAAAATCTCTTCTTTCCCATCCTTTTTCACCATTGTCCAGTAGCTCAGATAGAAGCCAAAACAGCATTTCCAAATAACTTTGCACATGCTGCCAATCTGTCGCGTCCCAGTGTGGCTGAGCAAGTGTGTGAGGATTGACTCTGCACCTCTAAACTGCATTTAATGTTCTCATACACCAGTCAATCAGCAATTCACTCACAAGCACATACTAAAATTACATTGAAAAAAACCCACATGAATGTGATTCAAAAGCAATTGAACAGGTGAACAGCCAGGTGCCAGCCATGTGCAGCCCATGAGAAGAAACATGAAGCATCTTCTCAAAAGCCTAAGTCTGGATTCTACCGGCAAATGGATTTACAGGGTTTTTTTGCTTCATGAATTTATTTCTAAATTCAAAATAGCTATTTGAGATTAGCCATCAATAATGCAGGATGCCTTTGAAATAACAGTTATTCTTTTCATTTCACTACAAAAAGTGACAAGACTAATTCCTTACATTTTTTATGATAACCGAGTAATGGAAAAATTCTACTAACTAAAAGCATATTGCACTGGATCTCACTAACTCACTGATTCCAGCAAAGCCCTTCAATGACAGCTCAAAGTCATATGGCCAATCAGGCAAGAAAAATAAAGTACTTCTAAAAATCAGAGCCTGTGTTTATAGTCTGTCAATTCACAGGACCAATTTCTTAAACAGGTATTAAGAAAACACTCTGATTTGCTTTTAAAACTAAAAAGACCTCTTGTTGATTACATTAATGTCCTCCAGTATTTGACATACAGGCTTGAACATCTTTTTACCACGTATGACAGTTCAGGTCAGGTCCCAAGGAAGCAGGTTGTGAAATTCACATCAGTGACAAAAATAACTGGGTCTGTAACACACCTTGAGAACTGCCAGAAATGCACGATCCTTATGAAGAAGCGCGATCTTTTTAAGCATGACTTTTGATGCCATACAGCACTGCCCCATATGTCCAACCAAATGCCATTTTTAAACTCGGAGGATATATTTAGCACAACATACATCATCCTACTGTCGTCATTTCACTGAACAAAGCAAAAGACAGGATCATGCTAAATGATGCATCCTCGGCTTGTGTCAAGAGCACAGCAGTAAAGGGACTGCAATACCAACAAAGACTAAAATGCAGCCAAGTAAGCTGAAGAAATAAGCAGAAGATGGCATGATAGATATCAATGGATTTGAATTATGAAGTCAAGAATAAAGAATGGAAACATAAAACACGCTGACATACGAACTATATCTCTTCCTCACTAATCTCTGCTCCCCTGCCATTCACAGAAGGCACCATCTGATCTTTCCAGTTCCTGCATGCATGATGAGCTCTTGGCTACAGCCCGGGCTGGTGCAGCCAAATCTTTGCGATTCCACCTGGGCAGGACAGAATGCAAGTTATCACTTCCGACTGGCACCACTTCCTAAGCCCAGAGTGACCCTGCATGACAACTCTACGCCTCATTACACCAGCCAAGAAATTAATGTACACCACCAGCCCTGTACAGCTTACTGTCTTCTCAGCAGAAGCTTGAATTATTTACCAAAATTCAGAACAACTGATGAGGGGTTTTTTTTATTTTTAAGAGCGACATTTAGAATTAAAAGAACATTTAAGAATAAAATGTAACTGTTTTGGCAAAAAAACACAGATATCTTTTGTTATTCTGTACTTGATGTCCATCACAACAAATCATTTGCTCATCTCACCTTCCTGTTAATAAACTGCCTTCCTGATGTCTTTGGAGCCTCAATCACTTTGTACTGCTTTGTAAAGGATGAGGCCCCCTTCCCTCAACAAACTGGAGTGCACAATCCTTTACCGCACAAGGCGGCATCAAAAAGCAAAGCCAAGTAATTCAGCCTGCACTGAAGGACAGGAGCAAGCAAAACAGCTCTTGGCATGTACCCGAGTTCTAAAGTAGGCTTTAGAATGTGAGTTTTGTTCAGTTTTTAAGTAGGTATAGAAGGTACTTCTCTACTTCTATCAGAGAGATACTTCACCATCGGATAGTGCTGATCAATCCTAAGGTAATCATTTTATTCAGCATCTACCCACAACAGTAACCAGTTTTTGTGTTGAGCAATATAAACAAAAATATCATCTAGTAAAAAACCAGCAGAGTGTACCGGTTTTAAATATAGGAGTTTGAGAAGAAAGTAAAGCACAGCCAGGGCCTTGTGCAGGAGTCCTTGATGCACTTCAGGTGTCCACACCAGACAGCCTCTATTTCCGACACCTTTGGTTCAGAGCTTGCCTTGAGACACAAAATAACTTGTCCAAGCTGCTAAAAACCACCAGAGCAAACAGGAGAAATGCCAAAGGACGTCTGTGCTCTGCCTCTCCGTCCTCTCCATCACAAGGTCACCTTCACTAAGCAAAAGCAATTAAGTGCGGGGGTTAATTTGGACCTACGAATAGTTGCTGCCAAACACAGAACCGTTAAGGTTGGAAAAGACCAGATTCACCACTAGACCATGTCCCTAAGCACCACATCCACACAAACCAGACAAATTCTCCAGATTCTTCCCAAATTCAATAGCATTTGGGGTCCTTTTCTTCAATTTTTTGTAAAACTGATAGATCTTTAAATGACATTTGAGTCCTCCTCCGCTATTTTTAAATTTGGGTTTAGTTACCCAATAGGTTGAAACGTAGTGGAGGTGAACAGAGATAAGCAAAAGCCTCATTCCACAGGGATCAGTCAAAAAGATACAAATAAATGCAGGGAATAACAACTGAATTCATAGTACAAGTGTGCAAGAATGGGATTCTGCTCTCAGCTGAGATGACTGCCTAAAGACTTGACATTAAATGAAATCCCTTCTCACATGAATCACTTTAGTCAGAAAACAGATGCATCTTTCAAAAGATATTTGGAGAGGAAGTGGTAAATTTTATTTTATTCCTTGAATGTCCCAATTAAGACATTTCTACCAAATAAGCAAGGCATTTTCAGTATTGATTTGGGGGATTATCATTAGCATTAGCTTGATGCACAGTTTATCCAGTTCTTCAAATCCAACATTATCAAGGTTAGATTAAAAACAGAATCCATACGTAGACTTTCTTGAAATTTTACTGTATGAAAGAAGGGAAAATGCTTCTCTCATTTCTCCCCATGACAGGCATTTTATTTCCCTTGTGTGTTTTCAGAATACATATGCTGTAGACTTTGTTTTCTTCTAAAGCCAATGAAAACTTTAGCTTTCAAAAATATGCTAAAAAAAGAAAAAAAAAGTGCTATTTTCATAGAATTGTCTAATACAGCAATCTCATTTTTGGAGACCAGCTCTGCCCAAAGGACAAGCCAAGCCGCACCACTCACCTGCTTCTCTGGGCAAATCTGTTCTCATCACCAAGAATTTGCTGGTCCATAACAGATTATTGTGCTGAGTCCATCTGGGAGATCATGGACTCACAGAGCCTTAGGATGGTTTGAGTTGGAAGGGACCTTTAAGATCACCTCATTCCAATGCCCTGCTGTGGGCAGGGACACTTCCACTATCCCAGGCTGCTCCAAGCTCTGTCCAATCTGGCCTTGCACTCTTCCAGGGATGTGGCATCCACAATTTCTCTGCACAACCTGGTCCAGTGCTAAATCACAGCACATCAGATATTTCAGGGAACTTCATCATTTCATAGGACATGTGTCTGTAGTGAAATATTCCCCCTGCTGCCTTTCTGACCTGGTGGTTGCTCTTTGCAAATGCTAGGCCTGCATTTGATTTTTATGAAGATTTAGTACAGTGCCCAACTCTCCCAGAGTTTGGTAAAAGTTCATGAATGTTGAAATTTCTGACAAGCATGGGAAATCACTCCTGAGGGACAGGTTACCCACTGCATCATGTGCTACCTGCTGCTATAATTAAAGAAAACCTCAGTTTCTTCTCAGCAGGACTTGTCTTGCAGAGTTTGCTGGGCAGCGGAGTCCCCGGAGCTCCCGTGCCTGCTCATTCTCTGCCTACACCTCTGATACACCTCAGGGGACTTTGAACTCTGCTCTTCCTGTAAGTGAGAGAAAACCCAAACTACCAAAACAACTTCACATAAATACAGAAAAAAAAAGCCAGAGTGTGAAGATAGATTAGTCCAGGTTTTCGCCCATGGAGGGAGATGACTAAGCACTGCCACAAGTGCCCAAGTCCCAACGCATCTGAGGTTCATATGTAAGTCTCCCATCTCAATTCACACTTCTCATCATCTTGGCAATCTCTTTGCAATCTCTTCAAGGTTTCAGGGGTGAAACATCCAAATTTCAACTGGGAGAAGATCTACAGAGCAAACTGGGGATGGAAGCAGGGCAAAGCGAGGAAAATCTCTAATAGAAGACAAGTGGGAATGAGAGTATAGTCAGTTTAGAGACAGGCAATGCTGTGTACCAGGTACACAGTCAGAAAAACCACCAGTGATAGCAGCAATTGCGAAATATACTGATTGTTTCTGCCACCGAACAGCACGAATAACAAATGACTGAAAACTAAAATACAGAATCTATGCACAGGTATCATCTTCTGGTCATGACTGCCAGTTCCTTCAGATAACAAGGGCTGAAAATTTCAGGACACAAGAATAATTTTTAGGGAGTCAGACTGATGCCTGGGGCTTCATATACAGAATATATTCAGAGCAGGAAGGGTGGAAGGGCAGAGCACAGCTGACAGTCTAAGGCACACAATTATTTTCCTGTAGCGTGAATATTTAGATCTGCTACCCAGAATGCCTAGACCCAGAAAAACATTCTTTATTAAGTGAGGCTTGATTTACTCTGAATCCAAATACATTTTCTCTTGTTACACTATAAAATTGAATACTAAGAATACAACAGCACTGCCAGACAAAAGCACAAGTACTACATGTACCACTTACCTTGTGCATATGCATTGCCTGTGTGTGCCAAGATGACATCTACTTTTTCATCTCATTCCGGGAAGTATGAAATATTTAAAGCATGGCCAACCCTTCCATCTCAACTACAGCAAAGTGAAATGTCCCATGAAATGGACTTTCTCCTCCTACTGGTTCTTTTGTCAACCCTTTGCTGAAGAAGCCTCCAAGTCATTAACAACATCCTTTCTAAAGCGCCCAGTCCTGTTTGGAGAATTTCCAGGATGCAGGGTAGCATTTTACAAACATGGGACACCACTGCTTTGAGAGTAACGTGCTGAGATGAAACACCTCACCTGTGTTTGGACAATACTCTCTTATTTAATCACAGTAATTCAGAGCTGCCCTTGCCACAGCAGTGTGAAACTTATCAAACCACTGATCCCTATTTTTAACTGTGACGGTATGTTTAGCGTGAAGATGTCTCAGGGGAGGTTTAGGTTGGCTATTAGGAGAAGGTTCTTCACGCAGAGGATGTTTGAGCATTGAACAGGCTCCCCAGGGCAGTGGTCACAGCACAAAGACTGACAGAGTTCAAGAATGCTCTTGGGCACACGGCGTGACTCTTGGGGTGTCTGGTGCAGGACACTGAACTCAGTGATCCTTGTGGGTCCCTTCCAAGTCAGGATATTCTATGATCCCACACATACCAGTCTTCTTGCTTCATTCTACATTTATCTGCTAGTCAGACTATGCTGACTTCCAAGTCTTGTTCCATGTCTCTCTCGCAGATACGAAGAGGCACAAAAAGCACTTCAGAAGCTTTTTTTTCTCCCAATAGAACACATTCAATTTGTCCTCCTGCCCCTGAAGATGTACACGCCATCAGATAAGGACTCTTCTTTACTATCTTCTCAGGCCATTGACAAATAAATTAATGCCAAAATTCTTACACTTTATACAAACTTTTACTGGAAACAGGTTCTGAAGCACTTTAAACACTTCAAAATGATTGCATAAACTATAAAACAAATTCTGCCCTTCCCTTCATACGTAAAAAGTTTTGCTTCTATAATAAGAGCCAGGGCATAAACCATGGTGCCACGATGAATTTCAAGGCTTGGATGCAATATGTAGAGGATAGTTTGATATCTATGCAGAAAAGACACCCTCATTTTCTCTTGGGAGCTCCCCTGTGTCCACAGGTGAGTTAAAACAAAGCCTGCTTACTTCATTCAGTCGTTGCTGAACTGTGGAACACATGAAGAGGTCCCTGGATAAATTTTGAGGAGAAAGTCCCACTCCTCTGGACATTTAAGGACCTATTAACTGCTTCGTTTTGTGTTCCTAACTTTAATATGTTAAAAAAAAATCACAATTTTAAAAATAAAATTCAAATGAAAACTGAAAAGCCTTCGGTTTAATTTTTAAGCATTAGATAAATTGCCTGATAGTCTGAAGTCCTGAGCATCCAGCAAGTCCCAAAATACTGTTTGGCACTGTACTGACCATAAATTCTATATGAATTCAGGAACAGAACTGCCTGGGATGGGTTGTGGGTGAGTTTTGTTCAAATCCCTGGGCAACTTCACTGTACAAAAGATTTTACCAATCGTAATTCAGCACTACAACATAGGTAAAATTGATTTACATTAATCTATTTGTAAACCTAAAAACTCCAATGCTACCAGTGGAGTCATTATGATTAACATACAAAGTGTAATATTTCTGAAATTTAAAGTTAGTTTGGGGCTGCTTTCCGTACTTGAAAAATCATTCAGGCAAAACCAAATAACACAGTAAGATCAACATTTCAAGTAAAAAAAACCCAACCCAAACCATAACAAACACCAAACCAGAAATAAAATGCACATGATTACCAAAAAAACATTAAACAGCCCATAGAAATGGGGGCTCCAGGGGATGATGCTATATACAAATTGCCTTATTTAGGATTAGTTGATACACAAAAATGACTGAAAACTTGCCTGAAGAAAGGATATTTTAAATGGATTTAACTATTCATGAGAACACTGCATTTTGAAAAGCACCAGCTTGTGTTAGGAGTATACATGAGCAATATGGCAATTTTACAGTTGGACTCAATGATCTCAAGGGTTTTTTCCAGCCTAAATGATTCCATGATTCTATGATTGATGGTGTGCAGCTATGGTGCTTCTCCTCAGCTGGAAAAGATACAGGACCAAAACAGTCCTCGGCATCGCCACTTATGGGAACGACACCAAAGCACAGCAAAGACACAGACACAACTCTTAATTAGCTCTGTGTTACTGTCCTATTAAAAAAAGGTGATAAAGCCCAACAGAGGAGAAAGAAGCTGTTTTCATACAGGCAGATATGAAACCTCTTCAGCTCCTTACCTGGCACCTTGGGTCTCTGGGCTAGTCCCACATTTAAAGCACTAATTTCATGATCCTGTAGAGAGCACTGAGGATCGTTTTCAAGAAGTACCAGCAAGCTGTATTCAGTCCTTAATTTTTGGCACTGATGTGAAGGCTCCATTTGGTGATGCATCTGCAGTGCCGGGGAGGTGTTTGAAAGGTGGGAGAGAGGGTGCTTTCCCTCCTCCAGCATATGCTGCGATTATTTGGTGATTTCAATACACATTCCAAACACCAGCTGTGGTCAACGGGACCTTCTGTTTCTGCGGTGTGTTGTGTTTCTGTGTGAATTGCTGCAGCTCAGGAAAAATCACAGAATGGCTTGGGTTCTGAAAGGATCCTAAAGATCACTGAGTTCCACCCCCCAGCCATGGGCAGGGACATCTTCCACTAGACCAGGTTGCTCCAGCCCCATCCAACATGGCCTTGAACACTTCCAGGGATGAGGCAGCCACAGCTTCTCTGGGAAACTTGTGCCAGGGCCTCACCACCCTCTGGGTAAAGAATTTCTCCTTAACATCTGATTAAATCTCTCCTCTTTTAGTTTGAAGCCATTCCCCTTTCTCCTGTCGCTCCATCCCTTGTCCAAAGTCCCTCCTCAGCTCTTCTGGAGGCCCTTTAGCCACTGGAAGGGGCTCCAAGGTCTTCCTGGAGCCTTCTCTTCTCCAGGCTGAACAACCCCAACTCTCTCAGCCTGAATCCATAGTGGAGGTTCTCTCCAGCCCCCTGATTATCTTTGTGGCCCGTGCCACAAAACGCAGCTCATTTCTGTGGAGGAACATTGTTGATGGGAGGAATTCGTGTTCAGACACACAGATTTTTGCAAAGCATGTATTTTTTTATCATCCACTGCATCTTATAGAACTGTTGGTTGTAATACATACTTACAGATACGTTTTTCTAACGTTAAGTATTCTATATGGTCTGACTAGGCTAATTACCAGTGAACAGCATAGCAGCTATGTCCTAGAAAAAATAGGTTAACTTTTAAAAATCTTTAGGCCCAATCTGCTTTACATGCTTTTGCTTCACATTGTTCCTAAATAGGCAAAAATAAAACTTGTCTTTTTCTTTTTTTTTCCTGGAAATTCTGGTAGAAACTTTATTCTGTTTCCTTTTGTACTAAACACTGTAGATAAACAGCCTGAGAACAAATGAAAAAAGAAAAGAAATAATTCATCCTGTGATCCTGGATTCTGCTGACACCAAACTTTTTCTAAGAATATGCATTTCCTACTCACAGTACTGTTAATTCCTGCAGCACTCTCCTGTTTTGTTCATTAACTTCCTTTTAGCACTGCTGTAGAGTCGGGGAAAAAAAATGCAAATGGAGCAGAAAACAGAGCAGGGACTACAGAAGTTTGCTAGTTTAACATGAAGCTCCAGGAGCAATAACATTTTCAAACAAATGCAACACAAAATCCTCCCACACTGCAGTGTAACAATCAATTTGTTTGCCCAGAGAACTTCTAAAGCTCTCATAAGGGAAGAAAAAAGTAAGACAGACACCTCAACAATATCAGGAGATAAAATCCTCAGCAAAAACTCCCTACAGCAAACTGTAGGCAAAAACGAAAGCTTCCAATGAAAAGACACCAATTCATTTAAAAACAATAATTAGCATTTCTCTCCTTTTTTCAGTAACACTGACCCCTTTTGCATGAGTTTTCATGCAGGGAATGCTCAAAATAAAGTACCAAAGTTGGGATTTTTTTTGCAAATGTGTACGCAAAGGGAAGACTTTCTGGGAAAAACTGGAAAGCTGTAAGAGCTTGGAATGCTCCAGTACTACCTTATTTCAGAAGCAATCCACCCAATCTCATCCCCATTGCATGAACTGCACAGTAAAACTGTGAATAAGACAACACTTCTGTGCATGTGCCTACAAATCCAGCCATTTTCACAGAATAAATGAGAACATGGACACATTTGAGAGAAGGAGGGAGAAGAGCTTACAGACATACAGAAACAAATTACAAATAAAGCCACGAAGGGTGGAAACACCACCTCTGATACTAGAACTTGTGCCCTGTTTCCCTTAAATCAAACTCCCTGCAAAGATGTATTTAATTATAAATTCCACAAGTTTAAAATAAATAGCTCCCCTGAAAAAGAAATCTTTAATAAAGACAGATACTCTGCAGATGCATCAGTGCCTGTTCATTTATCTTCCTGCTAATTAAAAGACCATTCTAACTCCTGGTTGAGTTTTTTCCCATCCCAGTGCAGTGTATTCCAGAGGAATGCAATAACACGACTTCACACACGTATCCTAACAGGATTTCACATCTGCCCAACAGTAACTTCACCTCACATTCCAATTTACTCCATAATGGATTACATGGCAGAGACTCATTCAGCTGATTTCCATAACGACAACAGTAGCTGAAAAGAAGTACTTGCCTACTAAATGGAAATGTGACATCAATATTAAGGTAAACATTCGAGTCTGTTGAATACTTTATTGGCAGCCACACTATTTTAGCTCCAAAATAAATTTTCCCCAATAGCAGCTTTCATTTCATCTCAAATCCATCAGCTCTTTTGGCTGCTAATTCCCAGAGCTGCCTCTTCAAGTTTTTAATCTTATCTTCCTAGTGTGAAAGTGCTGCAGACCAGCACTTTTAAACACAATAATGCAACAGTTTTTGAAAGCTATATAAATCGTGTGAAAGACTATCCTATTAATTCCTTTTCTTATTACCAATTTTTCTCTTTTCTTTATAGGGCTTGAGGACTTGAAAATTCAGTTACTCTGAGAGAAGGAAGCATTTCAATTTCACTGGGACCTCCTCTCTGGCTCTTGACATTTTCAGAAACCCGTTGGACAATACCATTCGGGTCAGCCCAGACACGGAAATTATGCTAAGCCTAAACCAGATCAATTTTAGTTTGTAGCTCTCAGATAACAACTTTGTGCTCAAGGCATTTTACAGAGACACCAGCAAAACAAGATCTCCACCTTCAGAGTATCAGACTGGCAGTACTAAGAAAACCCTGGCTGGAAAACAGGACGGTACACTGATTACAGAGCACCAGAGGGTTGAGAGGCAACTGGTTGTTTTATTCTGCTCACAAGGACCAATATTTTTGTGTCAGGTAGGAAAGAAATTATCCTGTGAGCTGTAAATAGACAACTTGCCTGGTTTAGATGCAAACATCTGCAAGTAACAGACACAGAGGAACTGAAAACAAATATTTATTAGATAATTACCAGAGTGCAAGCCTAATGTTTTATGGGACTTTTGTTTTTTAAACATTAATTCTCCAAGGAGGGAAAGGATTAACATGATGCCACATGCCACTAATAAGCCACTGCTGAAATGTTTTATTTATCTTCTCTGAGTTAGGAGGACTGATCTAAGTATCTGGAAGTTATGAATATTAAAGATAAGCTAAAAAACTTCTCTCTAAGGCAGCAAGTTCTTGCTGATAATGCAACCTTTTGCACCACTCTAATCTCGGCTGTAAAATTCCACCAGCCATCTGGATCAGGATTTCCCTAGACCAGCCTCCTTTTCCCTTTAGTGGTGCAGTAACAGCTGGAAACACTCTAAGAAAAGAAGATTTTCATCTCTCCAAGCCCCCTTAAAAGAGATGTCACACACGAAAACTGTGCTTGCCCACTCCAGATAAAAAACTGATTTTGCTGCAATAGATGATCTAACAAATACCAACATCTGCACAGTCAACTCCCACCACCAAATGACCTCCACCAGCTCACCCAACCTCTCGGATCCCCATTTGAGACAGTGTCCCCATCCCACCCATCTCCCCGAGTTCAGACGTTGATGGCATTCGGTGCCACCTAGACACTTCTGGAATTTCACAGGCTCAAAAGTTTCTTGCCTGCATCCCATCCAAAAATAAACATTCAAAGATATGAGTATCCTTGAGCTGTGCTCAATTCCTCCTTGTCACACATTTGGTTTGCTCAGAGAATTAATTGGCTTTGTGGAGCATGAAGAAACAGAAATGGCAATATGTACCTCAATTAGACTCTACTTTTAAAATCATTTTTAAACTTCATAAATTATGAGACTTTAAGGACTTTAACAAGTTTACTTGATTCACTTTGATCAAACAAGGTTACGGACTCACTATACCGTACATGCAGCTGTTTAACAATATTAAAATACACCATCAAGTCAGCCTTTGTTTAAGTGACTTCACATCGCACAGCAAGCAGATCTAAAAAGCCCTGTCATTTGCAACTGGCAATCATCATTCTGGTAGCTCTCTAAGAGGCTTTCTTAATTCCACTGGTGTTTAAACTCATGAGCCAAAACTCGTCATAAATTGTCTTTTATGGCTGTCAAGAACAATGATGTATATTCTCTTATTCAGCCTTTTGTGACTTATTGGGATCCTCTGAGTGCCTGAGAAGCGTTTGCTTCACTGAACAGTAGATTGAGACTCTCCTATTTTTATGTTGGAAAGACACAGCATATAAAGTAACAACCTTAGAGCCTGCTGTTAGAACCCATTGGCTCTTTATAAGCAGACTTACATCAGCTCTTAATTATTTTTATAGAAATTCTAATTATTAGAAATTTTTCAGCATGGCAAAAATAGAGAGTGAATGCTCCAACTCTGAAAGAAAATGCCACCTTCTGCCAGAAAACTGAGGCTGCTTTGCCATGCTCTGCCAGTGCCTAAGGGGAATATAAATGGACTGAGGAGGAAACACATGATGTGTAACTGATAAAATAATCTGGCATTACAAAAGGACCTGTAGCTACGGCTCCACCAAGAGATCAATAAATGTGCAAATAGCAGCCTCTTTAGAAATCATTGCTTTCCCTCCAATATGTGGTGACAAACTCTGTGACAGCATTTACTTCGTGCTATCAGCTTCATTAAATAAAGCAGCCTGTCCTCATCTACCCACAAGGCCAACTCCAGAAGTCTATGGAAAATATTGATTTTTCTTGACTATGTTCAGGTCAACGATGCAATGCAATAAAACAGCTTAAGACAACTATTCCCTTTCCAGCTTGTAATTAGAGCCTTGAAACCCTGTTTCTAGGTCTTGGTCTGGGATCTGTTGTCAATTCACTTTGACCTTAGGCAAGCAAATTTCAACACTGGGGAACTTGCTGCTTGCTGTAAAATGAGCACAGTTAACTTCTCTCTGAAGGCTGTTTTGCTGGCTTTGAGACTTCTTGCTCTTTTAAGTTTTAGTGATGGGATAAAATCCATTTCAGTTTGAGTTCGTCAGATAAAACACATCCTCAAGTGAAATCATTACATGTGAATGATTATGCACCTGAGGATCCGCACCAGGAGTTGAGCCTCTCTGTTTGTCCACGAAGAGAAACAGGCTCTCCAGGGCACAATTTCCAGAAACACCCTGCACCATCAGTGGAAGGAGTTTTTCCTGCATTGCCACTCCTGGGAGGACCCACATATTTTCCTGAAAAGGATGAAGTTTTGAACAGCAAAGAGACACCATTAAGAAAGTTAAATCCAGAAAACAAGAAACAGCAATTTCAATTTCTAGTTTTAGGTAAGACACCGAACTATCTTCCTGCTATTGCAAGGACCAAAATCAGCCTTTTCCTGCTGTCTTCTATATATATTTATCCTATATATGAGATATATATCCTACATACAGAGCCCTGAGGAACCAGCAGAGATATCAAAGCTCATCTTGCCAGACCTTCCGTATAGCTTAGAACCATCCTCAAGGAACGGACATAGAACTTCATTATTTTTTTCTTGTTGGATTATCCTTCTTTGATTATTTTTATCATTAACAGTGAGCAGGTATAAACACCACTTTTTCTTCACTCCATACAGCAGCTGATAGCTGGAGTACGTGCACCCCACAACAGCTACAAGAAAAACCCTTGATTCACACTCTGTACACACAAAAGGAAAAGAAAGGTTCTGAAAGACATCAATATGGGAACAGTTCAATGTTTTAAGAGAAGAAGTAGAAAAAAATTTCTGGCCTCTTCAGCAGTGTTATTTAGTCTTTTATTGCTCTGCAAATTTAAACAGTGACCTACGAGGAATTCCTATATGATTTCAAAATTTGGAGGAGAATCCTCTGCATCTTAAAGTTATGCTCAGACCAGCCTTGACCATGGAATCAAGGATTCCTGTCTCTCCAGACTAGGATCAAGCAAACATTAGTAATCCACATTATAAATTCCACCTGTTTCACTCTTTTTCCTCATGCTGTTCACTTCAATTTTTTGGACAAGAACCTGAGTTTTGTGGCATTTCTGTTTTAACCTCCTTCTAGTTTAGGAGCTGAATATCGAAGGCTGCTACGAACATCAAGCATCCTTAACTACCTTGCACATAAAAGATACACAAATTCATACAAAGTCCTTGAGATATTTGGAGTTTGAGGCTCAGCTTTGAGCCAAGGAGAGCTATCATCTTGTTCCCCATTTCTGAGAGTACAGCCCGTGACAGCAGTGTGCTGACTGTTCCTGCTTAACTCTGTGATTTCAAGGTGATTTACTTTTTTTGGGCACTGCACACCCACCTGCTGAGAGTTAAACAAAATTTCAATCTCTCTTTAATGTTTGGGCAATCACATAGCTCTCAAAGGAACTATGGTTTATATGTACCAAAAATATCCAGCCTATCACATGAAAGTAAATCTTGTTGCCTCTCTTCCTTATGGAAAACAGAGTAATAAAGGGACAGTTTTTGAGTCCTCATGTTGGTGCAAACTCTGTGTACTTTTTCAGTTTTGGCTTAATATTTTCCCAGCAGCTGCATCCCAAAAATTGTGCGCATGAGCTACAGAGAGTCTCAAATATATTTTGAAGACAAAAATGCTATTTAGTAGTGAAGGATCAAAAATACAGGAATTTAAATCTTTAGATCTGATTTTTGCTAGATAGGATACAAGATGCACATTCAGGTTGTTAAACTGCCTCTTCAGGATATATTTATAGGATTTGTATGAGCAAAGAGTTCCACAGAGGCAGGGAGCTTGATTCCAATGGAAAAATACCTGCTCCTCCAGCCAGCAGAGCAAGGCACTTACTTGGGGTCTTATGAAACTTCCTGGTCAACACTGGGCTGCCACTGCCTCATTTCATACTTCAGGTCAATGCCACCATCCAAAAAGTGACAGGAATCCAATATTAGACATGTATAACACAATCACAGAGTGGTTTGGATTGGAAGTGACCTTAAAGATCATTGAGTTCCAAACCCCCTTGCCATAGGCAGGGACACCTTCCCCTACCCCAAGTTGCTCTGAGCCCCATCCTGCCTGGGCTTGAACATTTCCAGGGATGGGGCAGCCACAACTTCTCTGGGCAACCTGTGCCAGGGCCTCACCACCCTCACAGTAAAGAATTTCTTCCAATCTAAACCTTCTCTCTGTCATTTAAAGCCATTCCCCCTTGGCCTATCACTTCACACACTTGTCCAAAGTCCCTCTCCAGCTCTCTTGGAGCCCCTTTAGGCACTGGAAGAGGCTCTAAGGTCTCCCCAGAGCCTTCTCATCCCCAGGCTGGACATTCCCAACTCTCTCAGCCTGTCTGAGCCCCAAAGGCAGCTTTAATCTTGTTCTTGCCCAGGCTGGCCACAGCGGTGTTGTACCATGGGCTGATTCACCTCTCTCTCTCCTAGAATGATTCAATCACAGCACACAGAGAAGAACTCCTTTTTCATCTCCAAACCACAAGTGCTGTCTGAGTGTGGCCTTTTGTACCACTGAAAGAGCTCTGAGTGATCCACCAGCACCGTTTTTTTTCTCCAGCAGTGAGAAGACACAGCTTGGAAACACAACATCCCATTGCAAAGGAAGGGCTTTTTGGTTCCTCACCCAACAGGCACCCGACAGCCCCCTGCTGTGCAAAATCTCTATGTCCTGGTGCAAACAAGACCATTTCAACTTACAAAGGATGTGAAATTTAAAATATAGGACTAACAAAAAAATTTTTTTTTTTTTTGGTACAAGAGGCAGCTCTCAAAACTTTCCAGAACAGCAAAAGGCCACGAGCAAAAAGAAACCAGAGAGAGATAAATAAAACTGCATCACCTAATGAAAGAGCAGCTCTTAAGTCTCTCTTTTTTGGGTGCTTTCACCATAACTTGTTGCCGTGAGCACACTAAGCCCCGGACATTGTTTTCATATTGATATGGACAAAACCTGCGTAAAGCACTACTCATAATGTAATGACAATGTACCCAGCTTATTAAAACTGTCCTTTTATTTAGCTTTATGAAATTGCAGGAAAATCAAGAGGTCTTGAATACAAACACAGTTCCAATGTACTACACTGCAAGCAGGAGAAGCGCAGAAGGAAAAACATGAACGTGTTGAAACACGAACATGAACAAGCTGAACATTTTTTTTAAAGCCACCAGGATTTGAAACTGATTTAAAAAAAAAAGTTAGTATTTGATGAAATTTGAAATCAAAAGTAGAGGCTGTTGTAGAAAAGGCTGGTATATAGAATCTTTTCATTATTTGCCTGCAAAAAGCAATGGGATTTTGTGAATGTCCCCTGGCTTACAGCTCTGGAGGGATTTTTATCACCATCCTTTTCCTTCTGGTTTGTTGTGTGTTATCAAACCTACTGATGTTAAATGGGTGTGTGAAAGCCATGAAGTCTGCTATATGGGGTGCAAAAGCAGACATGAAAAATGAGGAAAATAAGAATGTGTGATGGTTCACACACATTCCTATCAAGGCAAAGTATCAGCTCAATATAATAATAACAGCAGCCTTAATTACAACAGTCATCTTCAAATATTACACAGCCAGAGAAAGCCAGCTAAGGGACAATCAGGGGGTCAGCACCAGAGCTGGCAGCAAATCATTCCACCAGGCTGCTGCATCAGGCGGGGCTCACAGGCTGCAGGGAGAGCTCAGGCTCGAGACTCAGAGGGGAGCTGGCACCACTCCTGCAATCACCTGCCAGGAGCTTGGACCTTTATGGGGGACTTGGCCACCCCAGCACCTCTAAATCAGTTGGAGCCTCCCCCTACAAGCCTATTAAAAACAACAACAACAACAATAATAATAATCATAATTTTTTGCAACTTTAAATATGGTCCTACTTATGATGAGGGAAATGCAAATAACAACTCACTGACTTTTAGGAAATTAAAAAAAGTGAATGTTAATATGCAAACACAACTAAGACTATTAAACGCTTCAAGATCTTCTATATTGTCATTTGTCACTCAAATGCAAGCTGCCAGAGATGTGGCTGTGCTTGCTCTCAGCAAAGCTTAAGCCATTATTTGAAGGAACTTTTAAAACACCATCTTTGGAAAATCTCTCAGGTTGTTAACTTCCAACCTGATGAGGCTTAGGAGTTCTTTGTTTTCCTGTTCTCCCATTTATCCTTAGATACTTTCCTGCACCACAGTGTGTGGTTTCTGAAGAAAAGGTAAAAATGAAAACTTTCTATTGCTCCTTTTTCTATTTTCTGCTGAACTTGAAACATAACTTCACCATTTAAAAATTAGATCTTAAATTTGTAAAGCTTACCACACATTCCTGCTTTCACTGCTAATTAACAGCTTAAAATAAAGACATTCATGTTCTGCAACTCTGCTGGAACACAATCACAGAAAGAAATGCTGTAGAAAAGTCAAAGTTACTGAGACAGGCTGCTACTAAAATGCAAAACCAAGCAGGAGAGCAACCAGCAGCGTCAACTTGTCTACGAAGAAAATACCTACTGGGCAACTGAAGCTTAGAAGATATTTTGGTGACCAAAAAAGAGGATATCTGTTGGAAGGAGAGTAAAAAATAATTGGAAATTGGTAGTAAAATGAGTCAAAGCAAAGGAACAGCTCTTAACAGCACAAAATCCTTGTACTTTAGTTTAGTCCTACTGTACGTGACAGCTACAAAAGGCAGATGAATATTTATAAGCAAACTGGAAAAGCAGCAGTTTTGCTGTGCCTTTTCCATTTAAAATCATCACAGTTCAAGAAGTGGCTCAAGGATGGAAGAAGTCTCATGAAAAGACCTAAAATCTTGAAAAAGAGGAAAGAATCAGTCTGGTCATCCTACTGGACAATGTCAAGCCCAACAACTTTCAGGCTGATAGTTCTGCCAAATATTATTTATGTGCATAAAAGTAAAAGCTACGCCCTTTTCTGTATGCAGCAATCCAGAAACAAGACAGCACTCACTGACTTTGGGACAGGGCGCTACACCCAAGGATTTAAGGATGAAGCAGTTCAGATCAAAGACAGCATCTGGCAGCCCAGGACTCAGCTGGAGTGAAATGGTGCCTCAGACAGGGGGAAAAGCTACTGACAGCTGCATTCATCCACTCAGGGCTCAAATTCCAAATTTTCAGCTAATAGGACAATAATCAGAGGGACAGATGTTACCAACAAGGGGAATTTAAAATTTAGCAGCATGCTTTGAATAGTGTGACTATTTAGAAGCAAATTTATTTCTGAATGTTAATATACAACACATGGTCAAGTTGTGAAAACAACTCTTAAATCCCCATGTTCTTCCTCTTTCCTAAATGACTTTTTTTAAATTTCCCCTGTTAAAAAAAATCCTCCCTGAGGCCTTGTGTCCTACGTCATTTCCCTCACCTTTTCCCTAATTCCTTGACAGACACTTTTCCTGGTGAAATCTGTTATTTCTAGGAAAGAATGAGGACAGAAGAGAGGGATACAGTGATGAGCTCCAGCAGAGAGAAGCACAGCCCCCACTCTGTGGCTGAGGCAGCCACTGCCAAAGAGTGAAGGAGCAGAACTCGAGTGCTGCTCACTGTGGTGGAAGGTTTTGCTTTGTGCTTTATTTCCTCTTAAGCAATGCAAGCAAAGTTCTCAGAACACCACTGATGTGGAGCTTCGTTTACCCAGCACTGCTGTGTGTCCTTCTGGAGCCTCTTGGTTTTAAAGAAGCTGAAGAAAATGAAGGAACTCAGAGTTAGGGTTGACAGGGCCTTAAAGGACCAATTTCATTCTGGTTTCTGCAGCTCCCACCTGACAGTGGGAAAGGAGAATTAAATGGAAACAGATTTCTCCATTTCTTGAAGCTCAAGTCAGAACCAAGTGTAACTCAGGAATCTTTTTAATCACACACAATATTACATCTGCTGTAGAAGTGACCCGGGAGAAGTCTACTCCAACTCCCATGTTATACAGCAGAACTGCTGTCCTTTGGAATGTTTGAACCACAAGCCTACCAAAACATTATGATTAAGAGAGGGCTCCAGTATTTTTCATAGAATGATAAAAGAGTTTGGGTTGGAAGAGACCTTCAAGATCATCTTGTTCCAACCCCCTGCCATGGGCAGGGGCACCTTCCTCTCTACCAGACTGCTTCCAGCCCAGTCAGCCCTGGCCTTGAACACTTCAAGGGATGGGGCAGCCACAGCTTCTCTGGGCACTTTTTGGTTCACTCCACAGGTTTGAAAATCAGTTACCTCCTCTCTCAAACACATGAATGATGAGGAATAGGTAATCTCTAAGCACAGTGAAAAGGCAAGTGTTTATTTTGGTAATTGATGCTCTACACAAGAGCTGGGCAAAAGAAAGCCTCTAAGATCAAGCTCCGTGTTTCAGTACAGACTTCTATTTTTTTCAGTTTTACCTGACTTGAATGCTCAAGCGCAGCAGGGCAAAGGATGTTGCTGGCTTGCCTGTACAGGCAACTCCCTAATTTCTGGAAAGCTGTAAGACAACACTAGGCTACTTTAACACAAATTCAAAGACAGACTTTTGTTATTTTCTCTGAAAGTACTGCAGCATGTACCCAGATAAAAAAATAATTTGCTGTTCAGCTTCTTACATAAGTTGATTAATAACCACTAAATTATTTCTAAATATTCAATTAAAACTCTCCATTGTCTTTCAAGACACTTTTTTAAAATGTCTGAGCATTATTAAATGTCTCAGCACCTGCTTTTTTCTTTGGATTTTTAGATTTAAAAGCAAGCTTCTGGTAATGTTTTATTCACATGTCAAACAGTTCTACGTGTTGTTCTCTAATTAAGCAAAATTTAATATTGGGTAATTAAAGTATTAGGTTGCTAAACACTGAGCTTCTCCAATATCGTATTTTCCAACAAATTGAAATTCTAAATAAATTCTTAACTGAGGAGCAAGCAGCAAAGAAAGCCAAATTTCACTTAGCACTTACTTCTCCAAAGTTTTGCTAAAACAATGCCAATCTAATTCTGAGGCTGATATACTTCCAGTACGAACATTGGATCCTCTCTTACTGCTTTCAGATGTTAAACAGTACATATAATGATGAAAAAACAGACCACTTGAAGCTGAGGTGCAACACAGGCCCTTGATAAATCAGTGGTTTCTGGTATTCTGCCTCCATCCTTTTTGTCAATTGCAACCCCCTAATCACACAAAAACACCAAATCCTGCCTACAGACAGATGCATGTTTTACATTTTACCTATCTTCACAAACTTTTGCTTCTAGTAGGAAGGTAGAAAGGTAAACACAGGGAAAAAAAGAAATCAGTCAGTATTCAACATGTTTGTGTACATGAGAAGTCGTTGTTTTAGATGTTTTTATTTGAAGTGCTGTTTCTCAACTGTGCTGATGGAATCAATAGCAACATCTCAAAATTGTGACAGATCTTTAAACAAGTCAGTAATTACAGGGTTTTTATATTTTTTTCTTCTACATTTAAAAAATAAGACTAAGGAATACTTTAATTCAAATCAAATACACTATTATGAAAGTAACCTTAAATTTGAGAATAAGCTACTAAACATACAGAAAGTCAAAGAAGAAGTTGTGATTATTAAAAAAATTAAGTATTAAAAGGAATAACCATGTTATCTTCTGTACCACCCTAGAATAATACTCTATCAGCAACAAATAAAGAGGAAACGGAGAAATTTTCAGCCTTCTGCTTGCACAGCTTTAGTTAGACACAGAAATCAAGGTGTGGGCTGAATTTCACTGAATCAGTGAATTTATACTGACATAAAACTGCAATGAGACAGACCTGAATGGAAACTATATTCCTGCAGGCTCAGCTATTTCACTTTCTCTAATAATACCTGTAGACCACTGAGCTGTTGATATATTTTTTCTCACTAGTAAGAAGTGCTGACAATAAGTGTAAATGTGTGTATACACACAGAGATGATAAAAATTTTAATTACTTCCACCTATACCACTTCCTTACGTATTTCTCTTACATTATGACATCTCTCCTGCAATTTTCTTTATTTTTCATTTTTTTAAGCTCATTTTTCATTCAGATTGCACCTCTTCTCAAAGTTTTTTGGTTTTGATTTTGGTTTTTTGCAAAGGCAAATCTCCAATATGAATATTGTTAGGGCTTGGGTCCACCGAGTTAGATAGCTTTTTATATTCATATGATACACAGAGGGCTAAGAGATTATCCATTCTTGGCAGCACACTCACTGTATCACACACCAACACAGCATCAGGATATGGAATATCAACAACCTCCACTGTAGTTTTTCATTGTTATTCACTACATGTGCAGGGAATTCATTTGTTTCAGATTCTTTACAAACTCGACCCAATATGTTGCAAAACAGCCCTGAAAAAGCCTCAAGTCAAATTGCCGAAAGTAAATAAAGAAAAGCAAATTACTTTAAATTCTTCACCTCTACACTTCCAGCAAAAACGCAGGCTCGTAGGTTGTACATATTACCAAGTGCCTTTTCACAATAATCAGTTTCAGAGAAATGGGAGATAAAAAAAGATTAGCAGACTCTTGCATCCACTCCCTTGAAATAGTAACAACTTCTGCATATTTCCCAGTGTTTTCAAGCAGAGGAGAGAGTCCCACACCTTTGGGCATGGAGACCACTGCTAAAGGTGACTTTTCATGGACCAGCTGGTGCCTTCCGACCAAAGCGCTTAATCAAAATCCTGCCTGGGGGTAGGACTCAGCTCGAGAGCAAGACATCTAAATTTAGTCAGCTGCAGGTAGGTTTGTCCACATGCAGTCGGTGTTTCCAGTCCCACGGAATGGAGATGGAGCTGCCAAAGCTGATGATGTGCAGAAGGAGGAGGAACACCAGGACAAAACCTCCTGGGAACTGCTCTACCACCTCCAACCTGTTATAATACTCAGCAGACACCTGATCATGCTAAAAAAAAAAACCCTTTAAAACATATTATAACATACATATCATGCATACTGCGAATTTTTACACACATGTCATAACAGCATAACCTATCATATACATTTGACTGTTCTTTGGTAAGTTTTAAGGCATTTTCATGTGCTTCAGAAGTATTTTAGTTCTGGCAACTTCTCCCACTATGAAGTCTGTAGATTGATCAACATCAGGCAATAAATTTGGACAGTGCCCATCAAACATAAGAAAAAGTCCAACCTATTTGGATTCTCACCCGGTTATTCTCTTGCTGTTAAATGAAAAGCTCATGAACATACCCCCTGCATTTCACATTCCATATCTGATAAAGCCATTTCCCTTCCCACTCTTCCACTTGCGTAAGAAGCCACTATTTAATACCTTCGAAGAACAGCTGACACCTTGTGGAAAACTTAAATAAAACATTCCATTTTGAAGGAGTTTTCATCATGTCAGGTATGGTCTTTTGTTGGCTTACTCATGATGTATAACATCAAGCTACTTGTTCAGGCAACACCTCTTTTAAAGGTCCTGTTCTCAAAGAGAACAGCAGTTTCTACAGCAACCAGATGTGAAATCTTAAGTCCAGGATTATGACATAAATAAACCAAAGCGTGAAGGGAAAGGTTCCTTCCTACTATAAAGAACCAGAGAAAAACAGCCTCAACAAGATCTAGTGAAAGAACTATGCATAAATATGAATTTTCAGGAACTTTATCAGCCACATCAATTTACCAAAAATTTCTTCAGCAGTTATACTGAATTGTAAACATCCTCAGCCTGTGTGCAATAAAAATTCTCAAAGTCTGTCCTTGTATCACATTTATTTCATGGGTCTTCATAACTCAATATCTTAACGTCTTTTTTCCCGATTCTCACCTTTTTGGCATAACCAATCAGAGTCAAATTTCTCTGGAGGTTCCACTGCATGAGCAGTGTGTAACATGGAAAAAAATCATATTTGGAGGAAGATCCAACATAAGGAGCACCACCGGGGCTATAGAGATGGCTTTATCAGAGGGATACATATAAAGTAAAAAGGTCCATGTGTCTGGACAATAATTTGAGCATCCAGATGTGGATGAGATGACAGCACTGAATGAGGAGAGAGCAGGGAAGGGTGCTAGAACATTTGCAAGGCAGTCATGGGGTTATACTTTTAAGCAGAGATTAAGCAGCTAATTAATTGATTAATCAAAACAATTAACTAGATGTCAAATCTCCGCAGCGGCAAATTTAAAGTCAATTAATTCATATATTCAAAAGAACAGCAAATAATTAATAAGGAATTAAAGAGTTTGTTAATTATGTGGCAGTAAATTAGTTATGCAGAAAACTAAGTGAGAAGCAATTAATTAATTATGCAGAGAATCAAATGAACCACAAAATATTTATGCAAAGAATCCCCACAAACGGGCAGTTTAAAAGCAGATGGTGGGAAAATGCTGGGGTATGTTTAAAAAAATGCTTAATAAGTATCAATTGCTGGCAACTGTAGTTAGCTGAGCTATTAAGAAAACCATTTGAAACAAGAATGGAAGTCAGGTCAGGAATCAATTGACTGAGAAGAATTAGGTTATCAAACAGATTCTATGGCAAAGATTCCTCGAGACACTGGTTGTTATCGACGGTTCCAAGGGGCAGGTCTGAGCTAGAAACACAGGTCAGTGAAACTCAAATGGATACTGGAAGTAGACATTCGTCATGGTATTTTATGATCCTAATGTCACCATATGCTTTGCCTCTTCCCTTTGCTCACTGGCCCGGTGCTGCACCCTGCATTGTGTTCAGTTTGGACTACTGGTTAATTAGGATTCATGTCTTACATTCATGTGTAAATTGTCGTGCATACAACTGTAGCTTCAGACAAAAATAACTCTGCGCGAACATTATCTCCAAAATTTAACTCCCCCAACATGCCTTCGTTAAAATTGTAAATGAGCTTCATAACAGAGCTGAGAAAAAGGCTCTGTTTACATCAGTAAAAGGGAGTGAGATTCCCATTGTGGTGTCAATGTAACTCACACAGATGTGATGCTACAAACTTGTCTGAGCTGTGCCTCCACATTCAAACACAGATAATATCAGGCCTCAGTCAGATGAAGTGTGGTGTCTACTGAGAAGACATATTTCATTTCAAATGCCTGATTTATTACTCAGAAGACTGAGATGAATTTTTAACACTTCAGCTAATGATAACTTATGGGAAAAAAAACCCCACTCACAAAAATGATAACAGGGCTGAGCACGTTCCTTATGGAGCCAGACTGGGAGAGCTGGGGGTGTTCAGCTGGAGAAGAGAAGGCTCCAGGGAGACCTCAGAGCCCCTCCCACTGCATAAAGGGGGTCCAAGAGAGCTGGAGAAGAACTTGTGACAAGGGCCTGGAGTGACAGGACATGGGGAAATGGCCTCAAACTGAAAGAGGGCAGGGTTAGATCAGTTATTAAGAAAAAATTCTTTACTGTGAGGATGAGGAGGCCTTGGCACTGTTGGCCCAGAGAAGATGTGGCCGCCCCATCCTTCCCATACAGCAAGATACAAGCTTTTCAAATGGCAAAAAAGTTGCTAGTATTTTACCATACTTAGGAAACCTAGCCTGAAAATTTTTGTTCAGAATTTTAAATTAAAGAAATCTTTTCGGGAAATCATTCACCCCATTCCCCTCACACCCACAGAGGTTTAGAGAAGACACCATAACAGCCTGACCTGAGGTCTGAAGCTCCATCATGAAACGCTTCAACAGTTGCATGAAATTTGGGATAGAAGCACTATTTATCAAAGAAACATTTCACACGTTCAGAAACATGGTCAGAAACAACACAGAGCTTTGCAAATCCATACGGAGCAAAAGTGGAATAAATAAATGACGACAATAAACCACCATATTAACCTCTTTTTGATTTAAAACTGACCTCCCACTATCACTTCAAGACAAGTCTCAACAGAAGGAGACAATTACCACAGCTGAAAAGGCCATTGTGCTCCCTTAATAGCTGCAATGAAAATCACTTTTAGGAACCACAGCTTTATCACCTGGATGTTTTCTGGAAGTGTATTTGTCATTTAGAGTGACTACCTGACAGGTTATATGCACTGCAGTGAAAAACAAAGTAATTTTTATTTTTCTGACACACATCAACTACTGAATGATGTCATAGGAATATAACATGTAAACTCATCTTGGTTTATAAAGGCAGTTAGCAGAACTGGAAGGTACTATTCTTATAAGTGCCCTCTCTCTCAGAACTTCTCTCCAGGCACCGTGGTAGCCCCTTGCTCTGCGAGATGCTCAGTCATAAATAAGAAAGAAAATAAAACCAGTAAATGATACTTAAAATAGTATTAGAGACAGAGTGGAATGAGATGCTTGCCAAGTGGGAAAAAAAAAATCAATATTATTTAACACATTTCTAGATTGCCAACCACTACAGCACACAGGAGCTTACAACAATAAAAATACTGTTTCAATACAGTACCAACAGCGAGCGGCAACAGAATCGATCAAAAGCTAAGTGAAATGCATGAGACTGGTTCCAGCTAAGAAAGCTCTCCTGTCCTCCCAGAGCAGCCTGCATAAAGGAGAGTGGGCTCTGGCTAGAAATCCTCATGGTTACAGCAAAACTAAGGAAAGCCAGGATACAGCCAAGGCTGAACATCAATTGTTATTACTGAGGAGAAAAAATGTTATTAAGTGAAAGAAAAACTAACTAAATGTACAGTATTTCAAAGTGACTCAAATGTAACAAGAGATGCAAATGCACCCCAGTATTATTTTTCAAAGGCCTCTCTGAATTCATCACAAGACCCCACATTTAGAGCTAGAAATACATACACCAGTCAGGGACAGTCACAAGAGATTTTCTTCCAGGAAGGCAAACCTAAAACATTCAATGAAAAAGCCTATTGACATCAAAGATCTTTGTGTACCACTTTACTCTGCCTAAGGACTCACTTAGAGCAATGAGCATTTCCTGTATTTACAACTGAATTTTAAGTGAGGAATTACTTTCTTCCAAGTGTTCATTCATTAGTAAATAAGAAATGAGGGGGAAAAAAGTCATTGAATTCCTTTTCATACAGTGCTTTATCTGACTGGGAAATTACTTTTGTTTTCAGGGTAAATATAGCATTTTACACATACACTTAGTGACCCCCACAAAAAATACATGTTGACATTGCTGTGACTCTTAGCAGCTCTGAGCATGTGAGGAAAAGGAGGAGGTAGCCTTAACCCTCTGATTTAGATAAGGGCTGATGAGGTTTTTCCAGGTATCTCTGCTAGGAAATGATGTTCAGACAAATTCTGAGGTATTTCTCCAGATAGCTGAGAGGCCAGTCTGAGCTACTGACTCGATTTGGGTGTCCAGAAATTCAACCCCCAGTGCATGTGCACATCAACTCCATGGGCAGCAATTCCACATAACCCAGCAAACAACATCCAAAAGCGTGTGCTGATATTCCCATGAATCCAGAGACCCGTGATGGAATGTGCAGGTGCTACACAACGCACAACGAAATTTCTCTCAAAAAGAATCCTGTAGAGGAACATGTAGACATGTGCTGTACATCTGATACGTACATTCCAGCTGTTCCCCGTCTCCTGTGCTGCCAGAGGCTCTGCTGCTCTCCTCTCTGGCTCTTGATGGTTGCAGAACAAACAGATCTCCTAATGAGCAGAGAGCCATATGGTGCAGAGAAACGCAGGAGTGCACCAGCCTCACCACGAAACAGCCAAGGCAAAGCACTGCAGAAGACTGATACCACCAGGAAGAGTAAGGAGAGAGGCACGGAGGAAGGCTCTTAGCCAGGGCAACTCCAGGTGGAGGTTCACAAACCAGAAAACTGAAACCCAGGCAAAAAGGGCTCCAATCCCATTTTACCCGGTCGCAACAGTGTTTTAGTCAAAGTTAAGCTCCTCAGCTCAGTATCTGATTCACTGGATGAAATGTGGTGCTTTCAGCCCTTAAGTTTAAAAAAAAAAAAGGTGAATTTTAGTATTAGGCCTGGCAGTGTGACACCACTCAGGGCAGTGACATCTTCTCACAACCCAAAACTTGGCTTTGCAAGGTGCAGAAGCAGAACATCTCACATTCCAGACCTCCAACTGGCCTCATGCCTTTTCCAGTCATTCAGTCTTTATTAATACAAAGAAACCTATGAGCCAAATGCTTTTATTGCTTTCCTAATCACCTTTATTGATATTTGCATGGAACCTGACTATTTTCTCAGTCCATCTGTTCCTGCTGATCATTTATAATGTGAACTCTTAATTCTGCCTTGTTAGAACTGGCTCACATGGAGGTAATTATGTCAGCAAAAACAAAGGATTGTGATTTCTAGAGGAGAATGGGAAGCAGAAGCTACTAGGCTTGCTATTAATGTCATTTCTAATAATCCTTAAATAGAACTGCATGTACATACAGGCACATCGACTGCATTAAAAAAATCAAATAAACGTTATGTTAAACTAAAAAGCCAATCTTTTTTAAAAAGAGTAAAAATATTATCTCTTTTAACCTTTAAAAGATGCAACCAGAGAAATAAAGCAATAAGATCTCAGGTGTTTAGAAGACATCAAGCCAGCTTCACTACCTATATATGGATTTCACAAGAGCCACAGAGACATCTGACTCCTCATTCATATACTAAAAATATAAATACAGTACCCAGAGTTCTTCACAGGTACTGTCTCTGCAGATCTACAAGAGAGTTCCTCAGTGATGCCACTTATAAACCGACTGGGCACAAACAGAAGGTCCCATTCATTTGGTGATTGGGTCCCATCTCTTTAAATATTCCCAAAGTCTGTGCCCTAAACTATCCTGCAAAGCTTTTGCCAGCATCTTTTTAAAAAATACCAATTGGTAGCATGGCTAACCTGGTGTATATCCAACCCTTGGTCTGCTCTGGCACAAACATCTGCTGTTACACCTCAGGTGCACTCACACACTCAGGGTACAGCGAGGACAGTGCGGATCATCCACAAGGTAACGTAGGAGGAGCACAAGGTTTGAATTTGACTCAGTTGGAATGATGAATAGCACATGAGAGAGGAAACCTGAGAGCCCTGACCACCTAAACCCAGCCTCGAGATGGTCAAAACAGCACTGGCTGGAGAGTCCAGACTATCATTTGTCCAGGTCTCATTTCTGCCTCAACAGCAAGGTTAGAATTTGCCTTCTCTTGAAGCTAAATTGATTTTATTCCAACTCTGACTGTAGGACACAGCAGGAAACCCCCTCCCCTCCATGCAGAACACATGGATAAGAGCATGCTTTTCTATGTAAGTTTGGTACCTTTTCTGGAAATGTTTAATTACACTAGCCAAGAAAGAACAATTTTTGACAGGATAAATTTTATCTCCTCTATACCACCATGGGAGCAGCCCACTAAAACATTCGTAACGTAGGCTATTGATCATGTGCCTCATTGTGCCACAGTGAACCTGAGATTCAAGCTTGCTTCACACATCATAATCCATACGCCCAATTTTATTTTTTGAAATAAATATATATGAGAAGGACCTGAAAATTCCCTGAGCTCACATCAGGCCTATTCAATAATCTATTGAGTTAATTGTAGTTCATTTTTCACTGGGAAAATAAAATTGTATGTGTAAGACATTCACTACTTCATTAGCAACTTTCACATATTTCTAGTTTGAAACTCATTTCAATTTGCCAAGATGAATGCCTTGATTTTTCCTCTCTGCTTAGTAACAGCATGCAGGGTAATAGAAGCTGGGAAAGGCGGCATTTTTCTTTGAGCAAATTCTACTCAGCAGGGTCCAAAACCTTAACTGGAAAAAATTACCATAATTTGTTGAACATTAAATGCTCAAGAAACACTCAGAGCCTCACCTTTCTGAGAAGTTCTGAAAAAAAACCCTGTACTTTTTTTTTATTAGTGTGTTAGCCTGCAGAAGTTAAATTTGATTAGGGTAGTCAATAATGCTTGGAAATGGTGATACATAACCCCAAAGAGCTCTTTCCTAGAAAACTGAGGATGTAATGAATGAACCAGGCACAGCCGCAATGCAGAGCCTCTCCCAACAGCCAGACCTGAGAACTTCCCTACCAATTCTCTAAGTAGCAGCTGTGATTTCTTTTTCTAGTTACAATTCACTCTCTTCCCCCTTCCCCCCCCAAAACGAATTTTAACATAGCTTCTTGTTAATTAATTACATTAATTGCTAATGCTTCTTGGCAAACTTAGCAGGTTTCTGCAAGCGCTGGCTCTAATATCTATGTCTAAATGCACAGTCATCCTGATAAAATTCATAAAAATCCCTCCCTCCAGTCTTTACATACTTCTAATTCAAAAATCTATCTTCTCTTTACCTAAAGTGTGGCTGTGAAGTCCCAGAAAATTCTGAGAAAATTACTGCTGAATACACTATAAGCCAGAAATTAAATGAGCACACCCCACGCTATAAACCTCTGTTCCTAGGGATATTTTCTCCTGAGGGTCTCTGGATACGCCGTGGTTACTAATTTCTGAATTTATTAGGGGAAGAAAAATAACTTGCAAGTGCAAACTAATTTCATCCAGCCCTGCAAATACATTATTAAGTGCTGAATCTTCTCTGAGATTTGGAATTTAATGAATTAAGGAGTCCAAGTCACCTGTAATGGCATGGAGCTGAATTTAGCCACAACCGTTATTGAGTCAATGCAAGCCACTGGGATTTAGCTTCATTGAAAGCTGTTTATTTATTTAGCCTTTCAATTATTTATTTACCCAGGCACCAAGCTAACTACAGATTTCAAAATGCTGGTTTTTATGATTTAAAATTGGTTTTTAAACACTTATCTGTACATTACAGCAATGCAACCAAATGATGTCATCACAGCGATGTTTTTAGCAGGATTTTAGAGAAGGGAATCTGCCATCATCTCCCCTTTGATTAGCCAGGATCTCCCACCCCAAGAACCCAACACCTTGCACTGAGAAAGACCTGCGGATACCCTTTTCAAACAAATGCATATTGAAAATAGTTGCAGAATGTTACTGCACAACTCAATATTGAGGTTTTGTGCTTTGAAGGAAGGTAAAGAAAATGAAATTAGTAGACAGTAGCATCCACTCTTGTCTCACCCTCCTTCCTCGTTCACTTTGCGCACAGTCTGGAGCAGGACAAAGGGTTTTTAGGAAATTACTTTCTAGAGAAGCACATGCCTTCCTGCCATACTGTTCACTGCAGGGATGACCCTGCAGTACCTAGAAATAAGTGACCACCCCCAGAAGTGTGGAAATCACTCCAAGCTGTGATTCCAATTTATGGTAATAGGTATATCCAGGGGAAGCCATTCCCCCTTGCCTCCTTGCTGCTGTTCTCAGTACAGGCCCACTTCCAGCGTGTTCTGCAATGAGGTTTGTTAACCACAGCTCTGCAACAAGGCTGGTGAGAAGAGAAAAAAAAAAAGCATTTGAAAGCAATTTTAGAATGAATTCTGCAGCCACATAATAACTGCACTGGGCCCTGGGAAACAGGAGCTGCCAACCCAACTAACAGGTAACTGAGTAAACAGGAGAGCGAAACTGCTGGAAAATAACTGCTAATAGGACTGGGAAGAAAAGTGCCAACTTCATCTGTACCAGGACTCATCCACAGCAACACATCTGCCTGACCTGCAGCAGAACAAGTAATTCACAAGGCTTAGTCCATAGGGTAATGAATAGCTCTAAAAGCTATAAAATTTTCAATTGCTCATTACAAAGTGACAAACGTTAGTGTCAGAAAGGTGTCATCACTAATTTGTTTCTGCACCTCTTTGATAAAGACATGTTGTGATTTTAATGTCTAAAAAACACACCACGTTTGCCCTCTCTCTTCAATCTTTAAAACCAGTTTTCACGATTTTGTGTACCATTTAAGTTTTTCTTAGTGAAGTTCAGAAATACTACTGAAGCATTTCCCCCTCGAATCCAGCATGAACCCTGCTTTCAAAAGCCCTTCAGAGCTGAGAGATCACAGCTTCCCGAAGACAAAGGACTGAACTGGCATTAATACAAGGGGAAGAAACAACTGGGGAGTAAACCCCACCCTGATTCAAGACTGTCTTCCAAAAAATCTTCTTCACAGCTCATCAGACCAAAACCCTGCCAAGCTTATTCATCCTCTTAAGATCCTAATCTCCAGCACTGGGAAGAGTGGCCAAATACATTTGCAAACCAAAATTAAGCGTGAGTGAGAGTAGCAAGAACACAGAGGCACATCACAGAACGCATCCTCAACGCAAACACCAACAGCAGCAGTTGGGATTTGCCACAAGTGTCACAGCGTGTGACTCCTGCCAGATTCCCTGAACAATTTTAATGTACAGCCATAGAAAATTCCACGCCATTTCACATTACAGGAGAGCTCTCAAGCTTTAGGTACAAAGTTATACCAACTTAATAAACTTCAATATATGTATTTTCACACGGGAGTTTCCTCTGTATCAAAACTCTAAAAAATGTACCAGTCTTCAAAACCCAGGTGGATTTTGGTCTAATTACCATTTATACTGAACATTTTTTTGCACAAAATATTTCACGTATTCATTTTTTGTTATTTTTCCTTTTAGCTGCTTCCAAGAAGACATAAATTCAATCCCTAACACTAATAAGCAGAGTCTCCAAGGGTTCCACTTACACCTGCACAAAAAGTACCAAATTAAAGGAAATCCAGTGCCTCCAGCTAAACTTCACATATTGTGTGAGATTCCTTGAATTTAACTACACATGGTTAAGTAGCTGCCATATAATAAAATATCTTAGCTCACAAATAATGTGCTGATTTACTGCTACCTTGCCCCTTATCTACTTGCAGGAATACCTTAATTTATTATAGAATCACAGAATGGTTTGGGTTGGAAGGGACCTTCAAGATCATCTCATTCCACCCCTCTGCCATTGTTTCTGTAGCAACTTTCCTCAGACTGACAGAATTTGGCTTTCTCTTAGGAAAAAAAAAAGGCAGAACAACAAAAACAACAAAAAACCCTGCAATCTAAATATGTCAGTGCATCTGGTAAACAGCTCACAGGATGGCCATTAAAATCTATCACTGAATACTACTGAAAACTATTCCAATACAAACTTTTGATACATTATGTTGTCTAGAGTTTTATTCCACCACGGTAGCATACACTATCATACAATTTAAGAAAATACAGCAAAGATATTAAATACAGCAGCATTGATCAGACAGTTCTTCCTTTGAAAAAAAGGACCATGAAACTGAAATATGTCAACATTACTTCATCCTGATGGCCAGACTAGGGCCATAGAGCAAACCAACAAAGGGAAATTGTACTTATGTGCATCTAAATATGAGGACTTTCAGATGATCAATAGTTATTTGCTTGCTATTTTTCTGTCTAAAGAATCATAACACAGTGATGGCTGCAGCAAAAAATCATTGCACAGCCTCATAAATTTTCCTAAAAAAAAAAAAGACATTTTTCATTTATGAGCAATGCCTCAAGGCTGAAGGTGATTCATCCTTAAATGTCCATCTAATCCCAAAAGAGGGGCTGAATCTGTCCCAAACAAGGCAGTCATGAGCCTCCCTCCAAACCAAACAAGGCACAGAGCAGGTGAAGGGAGCTTCCTTCAAAACCTACTCAAGTCCCTGCTCAGCTGTAACTTGATGGTGCTGAGAGCCATGTGCAGAAGACCAAAGACCACCAAATTCTTTACATGCAGTTCACTGAAAAAGCTTCAAAAAGAGACATGTTTGGATATTGCAGGAAAAAATCTATAGTTTTCTAAAATTGTAGCTCACTTATCAGTTCTCCACAGCAGGGAAACACCCAGGGGACCTGTGGATTTGAAAGATTAACACGTGATCTGGAAAATGATTGGCGAGCATAGGGATAAAGTTTGCTGCCAACAGAAAATCATTTGGAATAATCAAAATCAAAAGTTTACTGCCAAAAACTGTAGCCTTGCACAAGGCACCCCAAGTGATGGGGAGATAAAATGGGAGCCCCAACTGCACCTCTGGAGAGGAGGAGATAAAGGATTTGGGAGTGATGTTAAGCCGAAGAAGAAGAACGAAGGGGTGGAGGAAGGTGTTTTAAGATTTAATTTTTATTTCTCATTATCCTACTGTGATTTGATTGGTAATAAATTACATTTTTTCCCTCAGCTGATCCTGTTTTGCCCATGACAGTAACTGGTGAGTGATCATTCCCCGCTCTTTTCTCACCTCATGAGCCTTTCATTACACTTTCTCTCCCCGTCCAGCTCAGGAGGGCAGTGACAAAGTGCCTTTGTGGGCACCTGGTGTCCAGCCAGGGTCAACCCACCTAGATACACCACCTGAGGGACGGTGTGATGAAAGAGCAGCTGGAATGCAAAGGGAAGCAGACAGGTCTGGAGTATAAGGTAAGCACTGACAGCTTCTTACTCATCACCACTCTGAAAGCAATCTCAGCTACGTGGCCAACAGCTCTGTGAGAACCACAGCAAATGTGACTGCTCAGAAGACAACACAAAAGAATTATTATTGTGAGACAACAATAAAGAGAGCAGGAAAAATAAAAAAAAAACAAACCAACAAAAAAACCCCAAAAGGTATGACCAAAAACACCCGGAGAAGCAAAAAAAAAAAACCACCCCCTAAAAACCCACAGCACTTTTAACATGAGAAAAAACCAAGCATTTTGATTCTATAGCTGGTAAAACAGGATCCGATACAGATGTATAAAATCACAAATTATAAAATAAAGATGACGAGGGACTAATTCTTCCACAGTTCCACATGACACAACTGGGACACGAATAAAGCTATCAAGTGACAAATGTAAAGCAAACTCTTGAAAATACATTTCAGACAGCACAGATGAGCTGTGGGACTTTACCACCACCAAATGCTATAGGGGCCATGAGTCCAGAAGCTCACAAAGACATCAATCTCACTTCTGTAGCATCACACCATTAGCAGCTATTAATTCACTGTAGCTGCAGAGGAGAGAGTCCTGAACCTCCTTGTTCCCAGAAGCTGGGAATGCAAATCCTGGCCGTGTATTTATGGGAAGGATCATGCGGCATTGTCCCTGCTCCTTACGCTCCCTTCTGAGCCACCAGGCACCAGCTGGGATTAGAAGACAACTTGTGCCATCAGAAGATATAAATCTGTGTCCTCCTCCTGCAGGGCTGCTCCCGTGGGCGGGTGAACGAACACCTGCTGAAAGGCAGGCCCAGCCCCCCAGAAGGTGAGCTGGAGCGTCCCAAGGGGAACACAATTTAACCGGGCAGTTGAAAGGGCACATTACACAACCCCCCATCCTCCTCCTCCCTGCTTCTGTCTGCAAAGGAGAGTCTGACTTTGATATACTGAGTAGTTACCTCACACTTCCTCCTAGTTTAAGTACTCCAGTGCTGTGTGATCCTTTCACTTCCCTATTCAATTTACTGAGCCTCTGATATCACAGATACATCTTCCTGCTCCTGGGGAACTTCAGGCAGTCACTTCTTTCCCAAGAGAATATTTAAGGGCAGAAATGTGGTTTACGATACCAAATTGTCTAACGTTTACAATCTGTTTCTGTGTAAAGGTGATCATTTTTCCAAGCAATATTAAAGGAGAAACACAACATATAGCAAGGGCTGGATAGATAGTCTCCTCTCCCATCTTAAAATCTACAGTATTTTACACAAAAGTAATTTTAACTGAAAGGAAAATCTAAGTGGTCATTCATCACTGGGAAGAAATGCTGTTATGAGTCTCCAAGTCTAGGAGCTGAAGCCTGTGAGAGGCTGAGATCACTGCTCCCAACAAGTAAAGAATACTTTTTTAAAGTACTGATATGACATTCTGCTGCTTGGGACTTGCATTATGACAACTTCCAAGAAAATTTTAAACCTGTGATACATATTTAATAACATGGATACCTTACACATCATTAACTTCTGCTGACACTTCATCTTTTCCCCTCTTTTCCTTTAATAATATTTAAATTACAGAAGATGATTTTAAAGTATCATTTCCCAGATCTTAGAGTACTGCTGCTAATGCCTAATAGGTCTGCTAGCACTATTCTACAGAGATTTTGGGGATGGTTCCTACTGTTGCAGTTGAGTTTAGACACTTGAATAATTTGTAGGTAATTTGTAGGCAACTACTTCAGAAAGATGACAATTAAGACAGTTACTTGGAGAATGCTCAAATTCTCATTATTTTCTTTTTTTTTCTCTCCATAATCAATATGCAAATTTAGGCATTTAAAACCAGATGAGAATTAGAGAAAAACGGCACATGTATAAATAAAACAAGCACTGTGATTACGCTCCCCTTTTTAGTAAATGCCTTTAAAATAAATAAATGCCTATAAAATGCAGTGTTATGATTTGTCTACAGTTTTGTCAGCATCATAATGGAAATAAATCTTCTGAGGATATCTGAATTGTACAAGGAGAGTAGGCATGGGCCTGGTTAGAGATGAAATAAAGACAAGGGCAGATGGTTAGGCAAGGAAAAAAGGCAAGAAGCTTGATGTCACAAAAGTGATGGACACTGCCTAAAAATCTAAAAACAAAAGCATATGTAGAATAGTCTATTCCAAACTACAAGATGAGAAAAACTTTTGAAAGCTAGGAGAATATAATTTATATGGCAGTAAAATGAAAATGAGGAACATCAGAGGCAGACTAAAGCCTCCATCTGATGATTCAAGCTGACATCGTGTTTGTGAGTCCAAGACCAAGAGATGAATTAGAAATATCTCCATCTAGTAACACAGAAAACTTATTTCTAATCACATAAATCACTCTATTGTTCAACACATCCAGCACCAGTTTATTTTTATAATAGGGTTGACTATCTTATAACATGGATAAAAAAAAGACATTTTTGAAGTATATGTTATCCATTACCACAACAATTCTGAGTACAGCTTCCAACTTGAACGGTTACTTGTTTCAACACTCTTTACCATACAATTTCAGAATTCATTTTATCAGCAGTCTTCGATACAAGAACATCAATCAAGATGCAATTTTCATTGGAACCACTAAGAATTATGTACTAAAGGACTTGAGGAAGAGGCACTCCAGTGCACCAGACAAGAAAAAGGTAATGTCTCTCAGATGACTTAAAAAGCACCTAAAGGTCTATAATAAAGTTGATGACTTCAAGAGTTTTTATATTGCTAAAAGATTTTAAACCACAAGTCAAAGTTTTATGCATACATGGGAGGCAGGAGGTTAAATGCACTTGCCAGCTCTCATGGGTTTCTAGTCTCAGGAATGCAAAACAACCAGCTATGAAGAGACTGATTGTGAGGATTGATACCAAACATTTGCATCCTAACAAAAAGGGGAAGGTCTCTTTTATTCGATTATAAAAAGTAATGAGCTAAAAGAAAAATAAAATTTAAAAAAAAAAATAGTTTGTCAAATCATGTCCAGGTGCAGTTTTCTCTAACTGCATATTCTGATCACAAGGACCAAGCCAGTTCTCAGTTACAAGGGTGAAGAAAAGCCCTGATGTAGAAGAAGAGATTGATTGATTGACTGATTGATTGATTGACTGATTGGAGTTCATGCTATTCAAAAAGGGACATTTGTAAGTAATGTCCCTGCTGCTTGGAAAATGTCAGAAAGTGCAAATTCTCCATTTCAAAACAGCTGTAAAGAGGCACATTTAAAAAGTCAAATCTTTTCTCAAGAGACACTGTGCACAGAGACATTTTAAACATTCACAGAGAGAGCAGAGCTTTCCACAGCAACCAAATTGTGCCCGTTATTGAAGACATCCTCAAAATCCCAAACATTATTTGAAAAGGAGTGTAGTTTTCAGAATAATCAACTTACAGCCTGCAGTTGCTTTGGAGTCAATGTTTATGTGCCATTCCTGAATTTCATAAACCATAATTTCAGAGAAAACAGTGTAAGACTGCAACAATTTTAAATTTTAATGAAGAAAAAATACTAAAGGTACCTTTTTCTCTAAATCCAGGAAACTTTCATCACATGACCTGATGGCTAGACCTTCTTAATATATGGCATTAAAGGTGAAATCCTTGCTGTCACTCACCCAAAAATCAAATTCTTAACAACTAAAGTAAAACCAGAACTTTATCTCTGAGAACTTAAAACCACACCACGGGATGGATGCCATGTTCCAGTACAGGGAAACATTCAGCACCTGAGGAAGCACTTAGAAATACATTGTCCAACATTCAAATGGAAATTAAAATTGCTTCGGAAAAATAATTCTTGGTTTTTATTCACGTGAAGGAGGGTGGACTGAAAGCTCAGCAGCATCAGTTGCTGCATTTTGCAAAGATAAAAAGGAGCAGCAGAGTAAAGTTCCCCTTCACCACAGCTACAGTTGAGTGTCTCCCAGGAGTACAAAAATTCAGTAATTAAGAGGGTCTAATCAGCTCCCAGGACCCACCTCACCATTTCATTTTCTTCAGACTGCCAATAAAGATGCCAATTACAGCTAAATATAAAAGAACAAGATGTGCTCTTGTGAAGTACAAAGAAAGATCACATCTCATTTCAAATCGGTCATCAAATAGCTAATAAATTGTAATGGGCTTTCATTGCTTTGATTTTGAATACAGGAGAGTAAACTGCAGAAAAAAGCTTTGAAAACAGTTGTACCACAACTCAGCCAACTCTGCCAAGTTTGGAAATGTGATAAATACACTATTTTTTCACAGAATCAGAGAATCATGAAGGTTGGAAAAGACCCCTAAGATCAACTATTAAACATAACACTGCCAGATTCACCACTAAACCATGTCCTAAACACCATAATGTGATTTATATTTAAGAAGATGCACATGCTGAATTTCCTAACTCTCCCCAAAATAGTAATAGTAGGGTTGATAACCCACACCATCCTAAATGAAACTGTGAAAATTGAAGTAAAATGATAACCACAGCATTTCACTTTTTCTCCTTCAATCATCTTGGTCTGTTCTGAAAAAAAAATAAATAAATAAATAAACCCCCCCACATTTTACCTGCTCTACTTATTGCCAAAACTAATCCATCTTTACACACTGGGCAATTAAATATTGAATATAAAAGGTACTGACACTATTAGTGAGTAGCTGCACAAGTAATGTGCAGAGCCTGCAAATTTTATTTTTACAGAAGGAAGTCATATACCCCTTAAGGCTGCCACAGCACAGCTGCTAATTTTGAATACCTCTCTTACATCTGGATCAGTAAACTCCAAATGGGGATGAATAAACAAGCTAGGTGGTGGATTTTAAAAGGCAAGTGGAACAAAAATAGAAGGATCTTTTTATAGTAAGAAAAGCCTGGGGGAGATCTCACCACCTCTTCTCTCTGCTGAAAAATCCTATTTGCTTTTTAATTAAAGCTTTTTCAGTCTCTTTTTGCGGCCCAATTTTCTCTGAGCGCCGGCACGTCTGTGGAGATGAAAAATGCACTGAGTAATGAATTTTAGATTTGGAAGAAGTCAGCTCTAGAAATAAAAAAGGCCTCCACACATAGCCAAGATTTGAAGGTGAAGTGATTTAATGGCTGACTCGACTCATTATAATTATCATTATTCATGTTGTGGTGCCACCCAGAGGCTTTGTGTTAGGTACCGTACCAATAATACAATTTCAACAATAAATCTGTTTGCAAAAGCAGGCAGGGGCTTAAGAGACCGGGCAGACTTTAAGCAAGAAGAAGAGCAGATGCGTGGCAAGAAGATGGGAAATGAACCTTCAGCAGAGAACTACCAGCAATTTATCCAGTATGGGTTTGCTTGTTAACAGGAAAGTCAACACTTAGAGGGAAAATAACCTGGCACAGGTCACTGTCCCTGGGAGCAAGGGAGAGGGAACACCAAGAGTGACAAATATTGCAGCAAGACACCCATGATAGCATGGGATGCACCCGTCTCCTTCTCCTGTGTTGTGAACCTGAACATTTAAACAGGTATGGCAGAAACAGCACAGGAAGAAGGAAATACAGTGTACACTGGCACGCTGAGGGGAAATAGAAAGCCAAGGATGAGTAGTTAGGGCCAAGAGGGAATAAAAACAGAGATGGCATCATGAAAGCCACCAGGAGCAAGGGAGGCTGCTGTGGAGAAAATGGGAAAGGTTGGTATTACGTGGATAATTTATAACGAGTCAAAACAAAAGAAAGATGCACGATAATGTTGGTATAATTGAATGGCAAAAGGCAATTTGATGCTTCAAGTGATTTTCTTTAGGCTTCTAATTTTAGATTATTCATTGCCAAGTGACCATGCTAGGCTTTCTTCATAGCGAATTTAGCAAAATCTCTTCGTGGACAGCTGCCTATCACCTTTCTTACACATGAAAATTCACTCTTTACATAACTCTCCAAATTAATAATTAAAAATAATTATGTAGAAATTCTGATTAGACATACCCAAACAAGATCAGAGTTGTAGGATGGGGAACAGCTTGAAAATGTGTGTATAGAGGAGGTGGAGGTGTCAAGTTATTGTCAGCAAGAAGTGGTTTTTCTGATGTCTCAAATTCACCACGCCATATCCTTCACTCTGCCAATCACAGAGCTCAGGTAAATTTCTCACCAAAATTTAAATGCAATACAACTGACATGCAACCCAATTTTGCTAAATTGATAGAAATCTGATCCTAATTGCAACAATGGCAAAAAATAGGCCAGTAACTTTCTATGATGCTGTGGTTATGCCCTGGGACCTCTGCAAGGTTTACTTATGTTTAGTAATCCTCAAACTCTCTTCATAGGATATTCACATCTGTGATGATAACAACTATTAAGTTGTTTCGACCTGTGTGTTTATCAGATCCAACTAAAGGAAACAATAATAGCACTAAAATAATTCTAATTATTACCCCCAAAATCATGCTGTTCCACAAGTACCTTGGGGCTTGGCTATTGGACTGTAAAGCAAAATATTCTGTATTTGCCATGAGAACCTAAACTCAGCAGCAGTTATATTAACGTATATTTTCTGCTTCATTTCCTTTGACTTTATTGCTGCTCATCATTCACAAGGTTTTTTTAGTTATACTTTGCAATCAGAAGGTTATCAAGCACCAAGAATCTTTACCCATTTAACCAGCCCATCCTCTGCGTTTATTAAAGACAGGTGTCCACTTATTCTCACAGGCACAGCACTCCTGGTTAAATAAAACATAACTGCAGCCACTAATTCCCAGTCAGCCCTGTAAGGACACAGGGTCAATTATTTCATCCTTGTAAATTAAAGGCTGGAAACAGCCTACCAAATAACTAAAAGCCTAACAACAGGCTGCTTTCATTACACTTCATATCAGTAACAGTTGTCAAAATGAAAAGAACCGAATTCAAGCTTCATTTGCTTCCTACAAGCCATTAGGAAATGTGTAAGTTTCTGTTTTGATACGCGAAGGAAGCCTTCATAGTATCATAAATGTAAAAATAAAAGAGCTAATTTATGCACTCATCAACAATGGAGGATATAGCTTGACAAGTTTATACGCCTGAACACACACCCACCAATTAAAATGGTGAGGATGGGTGATCACATAGATTTCTGGTGTACAACACAGGGCAGCCTTGCGAGGATGTCATGAAAATCAGATGATCTTGATCCTGGAGAAGACATCTGCCCCATCTCCTTTTCCCACATGAGTGTCTTGCTACACCTAATAATTTCTGAGACATTTCTGTCTTGTTGGATCTCAGAGGCTTCCACAGGGAAGCCACCATGGTCTCCCAAGACAACCTTTTCCCACAACTTTTTTTTTTTCAAATACACTGTATATAAAACCACTTTTCATAGAACTTTATTTCAACTTGTTTTTTTTAACCAGAAAAACAAGATGCCTATCATTTTTGTCCTCTTTTACAACAGAGGTGTTGTGGTTAACCCCAGCCAGCTACTCAGCCCCACACAGCTGCTCACTCACCCCCCTCACAGGGATGTGGGGAGAACTGGAAGGGTAGAACTGAGAAAACTCATGGGTTGAGACAAAGACAGTTTAATAGGGAAGGAAAAAGCTGTGAACACAAGCAAAGCAAACCAAGGAATGCATTCACCACTCCCCATGGGCAGGCCCGTGTGCGGGAAAGCCAGGCTCCATCCCGCAGAACGGTGATGTGGGAAGACAAACATCATCCCTTCCTCCTTCTTCCCCCAGATTTTACTGCTGTGCACAACCTGACACGGTATATGGAATATCCCTTGGGTCAGTCGGGGTCAGCTGTCCTGGCT
Source organism: Rhagologus leucostigma (assembly GCA_013397725.1). Taxonomy (NCBI): domain Eukaryota; kingdom Metazoa; phylum Chordata; class Aves; order Passeriformes; genus Rhagologus; species Rhagologus leucostigma. Next base: position 144,263 of record VZTD01001249.1, on the reverse strand, counting down.
GTGTCCCCTCCCAGCTCCTGGTGCACTCCTGTCCCCTCCCAGCCTCCTCTGGCAGGGCAGAATCAGGAGGAGAAAAGGCCTTGACGCTCTGTAAGCAATAATTAAAACATCCCCATGTTATCACCACTGTTTTCATCACAAATACAAACCATCTTACAAGCCACTGCGCAGAAAATTAACTATCCCAGCCAAAATCAGTACAAGAAGTAACATATTAGAGGGCTGTCAAGTACCTCCTGGTCTTCTGTCAAGTCAAAAAAGATTCTCTCGTTCTTCTCTCAGATCACGCTGTGCAGATATCTAATCAAAACCATGACTGTGCCCTGAATTCTCTGTGTACCCTGCTGGAAAGGCACACCAGAGAATCAACAAAGGAGAATCTCGCCTAAACTCAGGAGCTTGTCCTCGTTCCTATAAAAGTTCTTACATTTTTCAGTCCAGTTCTTCAAGTAATTTCTCTCCCAGCTTTCCTGCAAATTTAATAAGAATGTCCTCTAGTCCACCAAGAGGGATGGTAATGAAAATACTCATCAGAAAGAGTCTTTGCTAAGCTCCATCCCACACATCCTTCCAGTCTCACAACGAACCACTCCTAATTTTTCTACAGGAAGCTTTCCAAGGAGTTCTGCATTCCTGTACGGAAGAGTAATCTAAACCATGTGTCTTCAGCTTCAAGCGCTGTGAGAAAGAATGTCAAAAACCTTACTAAACTCCTAAAAATACATAACCTGGTGTGCCGGTTTGGCCAAAATCTAGTAATATAGCCCCTGAGAGAAAACCAGGTTGCAACCACCCTTTCCCCCCCACAGGGTTTGGGAAAAAAGGAAATTTTTCCTCGAAGGAAAGTGAAAGAGATAAAAACTATTTATTTTAACAAACACACAGGAAAAGGATAATGATGCTAAATAATGAATTAAAACCCTCGCTATAGAGAGAAACCTGGGAAGATTTCAGAGTCCTTCTGTAGGTGTGGTCTCTGTCCTCCTCAGAGCTGGTCGGTGAGGGCGTGGGCCCACCCCCGGGCCTCGGGGAGAAAATTCTCCTGATGTGTTCTGATGTTGTTGAAACAGTTCAGAAGAGAAGAAGGGAAAAAAAACCCAAAATCCCAGGAAACAAAATTCAGCTCTCCGTCTCACGCCAAGAGGAAAAAAAAAACCAGCTGGCTGAAGAAAAAGCAAGCAGGGTGCTCCCTTTGTGCCTTTCTGCAGTCATACAACACTGAGGAGTGTAATCTTTGTGTCCTTGAGAAGCTGCTTTGGAAAGTTCGTCTGTTTTTTTTTTCCTCAAGCTCAGTTTAAAGGCACAGAAAAGGCACAATATTACTTTTTGTGCATAGAGCATGATACGGGATATACATGCTAGAGTCACCCCAAGACACCTGGTTCTTCTTTCTCCTTAGGGATTGTCACTTCCTCCTGCAAAACCAGACCTTTTTTTTACTACTTCCCGCTCATTAACTTTATTCTCTTGTTTGAGGGTATTAATACCTTTGATTAGTCTTTTGCAACTCAAAAGGATAACAACAGTTTTAATCTGTGTAACAGTTCCAAATGATGACATGGACATACCAACACATCAGAACCTGCAATACTGTCAGTTTGACGAGCAGCACACATACAAAATTCACCAGAAGTGCCAAAAACCAACTCCAACTAGAAAATTCAGCTGTTTGAAAGAGCACAAAAAAGGCACACATCATATTCTTTACAACCCAACCATGGCAAACAGGTTGGTGACTACTTCAAAGTGTGAGTGCAGTGCTCATTCTTGGTGGACTCCCGGTTTACGCCTCCTTTTGAACAGAGCACTGTGGTTCTACCATACGAGACTATTTCAAAAAGACGGTAATAACTGGCTCTGTAGGAACATTAATATTTTTGTGACTCAAGGTTCTTGTCTGCCAATGGCTGCAGATTAAACTGCCTGAGTCTGCACTTAGCAGGCCACTTTTCCAACTATGTACCTTCACAAACCCTCAGGTTGATATAGGAATCATAAGAATGAACACAATACACCAAACCTAAACAAAGCATTTTAAAAGATACAGATTTATATTCCTGAACTAACAATAGCAAAAACCAGCTACCTTATCTGAAAGCAAATATGCACTAGGACAGCTGCGAAGTATTCCTGGAATATTATTTCTTTTTAATGCCACATTTGAATCAGATTCTTAGTAAAAAGTACCAAGTGTCTTTCAGCTGGTTGTTTTGAAACAGAAAATCAAAGGGAATGAGAAGCAGGAGTAGCACAAACAGGTAGACACATTCTAGTTCAAAAACTGGGATTTCCCAGGTGAGCGCAGCTCTACATTCACTGCAGACAAAAATTAGCATGAGAATATTAAGGAGAAATGGGGAATGTTATTGCAGAACTGTTTAAAAACTTGCTTGTAGAGCCATCATCTCTGTGAGCACAGCTTTGTAGAAGTGCAGGGATTTTTGAAAGCAGAGGGATTTTAGAAAATGCAGACTCCTTTCTGAGGCAGAAACTCGGATGAAAGTGAGAAAAGCATTTTTGTCCTGCATTTGTAAATTAGAATTCACACTTTTAAGAACTGAGCAAATAGGAATTTTTCTACTTTCACATCACAAGCTCAAGGTCTCCTTTAACACAGCTCACTCAGTGGAGTTCTCACACCAAAAAAAAAAGAAAACTCTGGGGTTTTGTTCATGAATACTGAGTGAGGTGCTAAGAAAGTGTCTCTTCAAGACAAGAGTTTTTGACAGAAAGCTGTTCAGCACATGCTTCCCACTGCATGGGCAGGACAGAGGAAGTCTGGGAAAAGCAGTGAATATTGGTCTCCATTTTTGTTTTTTCCATACTTATTCCAGAGTGCTGAAGAGCCCAGTGGTAGCTCTCAACAGCTTTACCTTACAACGGTAAGAAGTTACAAATATCCAAGTAAAATGTCAAGAAGATCAGTATATTTCCCTGTAATCACAACAAAATTCCAAATGCATTAGCCAGAATTTCAGAGGTTACATTTTTATCAGGTAAACTTGACAGGTTTGATAAAAAATTAAGAGGTCAACCATTATGGCCCATCTTTAGATATCTTTCTGCTCCCAATTCTTTCCTTTACCCAAAGCAAAAATTGCAGCAAAATAGAAGTAGCAACAGTTTAACACTGCAAGACACTAATCCTTCCTTGAATTAGTAAGAAAGAAATAATTTTATCAATCAGTACTTGCTTAGGACGACCTGTGATAGAGATGTGACTCTCATGTGTGATGATTAATCTCATCAGGATGGATGAGAACAAAGACTTTATTGATAAACAATCGTACTTTTCATCAGAAATTTTGTGGTGAAAGAAAGCAGGCCCAAAGAAAATAACTTATATCCCATCTGGTTTAAAGGAAACAGTTATAATGCTACTGTAACAAATTCGGCTCAGCTCCAAAATATTATACACTTTAATACTTCTCCTTGTGCCATAGAAATTAGTTCCAGGGGAGAATATACTGACACAAAGTGATTTTATAGCAGTGTGACATCTATAAAAAATTAGTGTTCTGCTAATTGATTGGCTAGGGGGAAACATGGAGTAATGCTGCTAAGTTGGAGTTTGATGGCAACGCTTGCAGACTGCAAAAGGCAAAACTCTCTGTGTACCTGACTCAGATTTGCTCAAGTGTATCAGGTTTCATAATAAAACAAGGTTTAGTCAATCACACCATCTCCAAATTAAGTTGACCCTTTCTGGTAACTTTTTTTTTAAATAGTTTTTATTATTTCAACCGAATTTGACAAAATGAGCAGAGTTCTTAAAGCATAATATTCTGAAGGGCTTCTCAAAAAATTAGTGTTATAGAGGTAGACTTCTCCAGTCCTCAAATTAAATTAAATGCAAGAAGAAAGAAAATACCTTTTAGCTATTACAGCCAACACTTCAGTTTTCACGTATCCTCCCTTCATCTCTGCCTATGAAAGAAAAATTACATCAACTTCCCTGCATCTGTAAAATGCCACCTTCCATCCTTGGTCAAACCTGGTCAAACCTTCTCAAAAAAGAGATGTCTGGTTGGCATCTTCCCTTGTTCATATAAAAGCTTAAAAGTATCTCTTAGCTCCCTCTCCTTTTTTTTTTTTTTTTTTGCCTCTTTATTTTCTCTTTTTTTTTTCTTTTTACTTTTTTTAATTTCAGCTCATCACACTCCACAGCAGACCATGCTGACTTTCTTATCGCAGCTGTGGTGATTGTGAACAAATGACAAAAATGTAAAATGTGGGTTAGAGTTTACAGCAGACAGGAGAAGGAAAACATTCAGGGAGAGATCTGGCAGGGCTGCAGGAGGCCACGGGCAGGGAAGAGGCATCCCCAAGTCTTTTCTGTCTTTTCTTCACACCTGATTAGGGAGAAAGCACAAAGTATCTCTCAGATCCCTACCAGAACATTCAATCTGGATGAACTTGGGAGGGAAAAGCCGGCCTAAAAAAGTCATTTATGTTTGCGTCTAGAGAATTGAAATAAAATATATACTGTATTTTTGGCATGTTAAGTGCATCTTTATAAAAAAATACTTTCATTTCCAAACTTTATTTTTACTAAAAATACTTTCAATTCCATACTGTGAATATAACTTTTAAATTGGCTCCCAATAGCTGTGTCTAATGATAAGAGGTTTGTCCTTCACAGGACCGAGGAGTCCTGGATCTCTTACTGCAAGAGCCGCAGTCAGATCTATGGCTCTGCCCCACTCCACATCTGCATTTCTTCCCAAAATCAGGCACACCACAATTTTGCTCTCACAGGATACACGTGCCTGGGGATACACCTCAGCATCATTTGTGCAGAGCACTCTGGCAAGGTAAAGCAAAGGTAACATTAATGCAAATAAAAGCCGTTGTTTGCTTTTTGTTTTGTTTCCTAAAGTGGCTGAAACAGAAATGGGAGATAGCAGAGTTGGTTCAGGTCTGAGACATACTCTGAGAGTCCACAGCAGCTGTTGTGTTCATTCTTCCACTCAGAGCACAAATGCAAAAGAAAAATAATATTTCTAAAAATTAAAAGGAAAAAATGTTCCTGTGTCATTTTAAAAAATCAATGTATCAACATCACAAAAAAAAAAAAAATTCTAAGTCTATGTTGAATCTTCTCCTTTATAACCAGCAGAAAAACTAGAGACAAGATGTGGGACTGAAAACTTTTCCTCTGCTGGTTTTCAGCCAGCTGTCTCTCTTAAATAATACTTTCTGTTAGTTATCAATTTGAAATCTTCTCTAGTCATTCAGGCAGTCTTTTAAAAAATATTAATTATCAATGCATTTTACTGCAACTATCTCTAATTATTTTAAAGATCTAATTTGCATTTCATTTGTTTAGTCATGACAGAATCCCATTTATTTAGACCCCTATTGCCACAAAACATGATAAATACTTCAAAATAAATTTACTCAGCTAAGTTATTTTAATAAATGAATGAAATTTGGACAATTTTTAAAGCAGTCCTAAAGAAAATACTTCAACTGCTCGTTACAGCAGCAGCTTACAATAAGCAGGCACATTCTTCTAAGAGCAGAGCTCCAGAGCGAGGTCATGTTTGCCAATATTCTGCCTCAGTTAGGGAAAGAAACCTCGCAGAACTTTTGATGCATAATTTCCCTTCCACGGTGATTGATGCTGACCTTTCTGCCAAGGTATGAAGTGCCATTTTCAGACCACAGACTCCTTCCCTCAACATCCAGCAGTAAGTTAATAATAATATTTTCACGTGCACTAAGCACAGCACCCACAGCATCCTGTAATATTTCACATTTCCAGCTCCAACTCTTTCTCCACCTTATGACATATTCTCAGGCCAACCCTTTATGTTTTCTGTGGAGAGAAACAACGGACTCTACACGATTCAATGTGAATCGAGCAGAAGCCATATTATTGATGAACTACTGTCCCTAATATACAATTCTTACTTTCCCTATTCGTGATCGTGCATGTTTATTATTGGTTAAGGCCTATTTTCACACGCTACTTTATGCTTTAATGATTGGCTCTTGTTTGTGTGCCACATCGTCCGTCGTGTATGTCACAACTGTCCTTCAGTTTGCATTTTCTTATCCTTACGCTTCGTTGCTTGTTCCTCGTTCACATCCTCCCCAATGCTGCTTGTTCCTTTCTCACAACCTCCCGTCATCTCTTCCCCTTGTATACGTGCTCAAGTCCTTCTGTCTTCCATCCTCTGGTTCTTCTGTCTTATGGCTGGTTCACGATATGTCCATTTTCTAGCAAAAACCTGGTTTCCACAGTTTTCCTTTTTTTTTTTCCCCCAGAGGAATTCATGATGCTAATGAATACTTGGAAAATAAAACCCACATATTAAGTGTTCTCTCATCCCACCAGTAAAATGACAGCTCAGAGTCGTTGGTTCAGCATCCTGGAAATCACTGAGGGATTATTCCACTTGACACTGTGTGGGTGTGTTACACATTATTAGACTTGAAGCAATACACACAATAGATTTAAACAGAACAGAACATAATTTTTATCTTTGTTTTGTCTACACAAGTCAGTTGATCCAGGACAACTGACGACTTCCAAACCTGCAGAGCAGATAAGGGCACTCTTATTTCAGGAGCTGAGACTACCAAATGACCTGAAAATTTTGCAGAACTATGTGTTTCCCCAGAAAAAAAAAAAATAATTGTATCGCCAGCAAAAGCATCCACCAGCATCATTTCACCACCTCTTTAAATTCGTCATAACTAAAAATAACGCTAAAAATTCATACTTCAGAAAACAAGTTGAAATTATACTTTCTCCTTCTAGTTCTTAGGAAAACTGATTTTCAAATAAGAAAGTAAATACTGTTTTCTCTAAGCCCATGTCACCCTTCACACAAATGACACAATTTGCAACAGGTCTGCAAGGCTGAAGCACTGCAATAAAACTCCCCTGAGCCTTCCCTGAATATCTGGGGTTTATTAGAAGTGTTAAGAACTGGACTGGTTCCTCAAGAAAACAGGATTTCTTTATCTTGTCCCTTTCTGACAATTTGGGATGCAAAGAACACAGTGGCCTGTGCAATATCCCTTTTTCTGTGCTAACCAAACCTGCCAAGGCAAACGCAGACTCGCTGCTTTCCCTCTGACACCCCAAACTTATAAATGGATAGAATTTTTTTCTGCAGGTTTTTAAAACTGTGGTTGCATTTGACCCTTACTTCAAAACCAGGGGTACTCACAGCCCCCCTCTTCCACCTTAGCTCGTCACAGAGCCCCAAACAGGGAAAGACTGAATTAATGTATACAAGAAGCACCTGCTTTGCGTCTCCAAATCTTTCAGCTTAATCAGAGCCCAAGGCAACACTGCTTAATGTCAAAATTATCCACTCCCTTTGTAACCAAAATCCTCAGTAAAATACATCAGTGGTCTGAAACCAATGAATAAAACCTATCTCTATTATTAATGTATATCTCATCCATTTCTATTGCCATCAACGTTTGAAAACTTTTTCCTTTTTACTTTTTTCCCCTTTCAAGAGCACACATTTCCTAGGAGTGCAAACACTGACAAATTTAAGGTAAAAATAATGAAAAATAGATGAACACATAATATAATGGAGCATCCACTGGGATGAATACAAAAAGATTTATAATTTATTTATATTTTATGAATAAGAAGATTTTGCTATTTGCTTTGGGAAGCAGGAGAAGCACTTACAATGCCTCCTAAAACCAGCACAAATCCTGAACCAGCTCCCACACTCCTACTCCATCTCCTGACTTTATAGTATATTGTTTTTGCTTCTACTGATGCTTACTCCAGGTAACATCACTCTAAGCACCTAAAACAAAACAGCACACACTTGTTAACAAACTATGCGTCTTCCAGTGTAATCATGATGGATTTCTCAGACTCTCATTCCAAACTGAAAATCTTATTACTATGGCTTCATAAAAATGAATGTTAAAAAAAATTAACATGATAAAATATATGTTAAAATATATATTATTGTCAACTTTCTTTTTTTTAATTTCCCCCTTGATTGGCAGTGCTGCAGCCCCACAGTTTAATGTGTTCCGTAAGAACCATCCCAAGTCTCTACAGCTCCCACTTGCAGGCATGAGGATCATGCAGCCATGTGGGGAAATCCACCCTCCTGCACTGAAAGAAGTGCCAGGGTGTGATTGAAATCAGAGGACGTGTCACTGAGGTCAAAGCTCTGGTACATAAATCCAGGAATAGGGAAGCCAGCCAGTCCAGTACAGCAATCTAAAGCTGATTTCATTGATATTTAGGCAATTTCAGATTTTAAAAAAGCTTTCAACTACTTTTGCAGACATTAACAGAGAACTTTGTACATGTGTTGTATTACCATGTCCTTAACTGGTGATGACACCAGAATGAATCTGGGAGTGGCACTGAACCTTTTGACAGCAGTGAAACTTTAAACCAGGAAACAAGAAAAACAAGCTTTCAAGTGTTTGCAGAACCCCCTATTTTCTACACTGCCTGTTGAAGAAAGGCCAGAATTTGTGCCAAGCCTGAGCAGGGCATACAAGTAAAACACAGGTGTATAGGGATAATCATCACTCAGGAGATCAATCTCTGAATGCTCTGATGGGAAACAACTGGTTGAATGTGAACCCATTAAAGATACCCCTGGCAAGACCGAATTTTAAGGCCTCAGCTGCACACAGTGCCTGTTAACCTCCAGTTGTGAAGGGAAACTCTGCCATGATAACCATTCTATTTTTCTACACTGTCAAGCAGACACAAACTACATGCACACACTTAAACTATTAACAGTTTAAAATATGGACAGTTCTATAAAGGTTTCCAGTTTAAAAAAAAAAAATTCTGAGTACAGAATAGGATGGTTACTTGACACCTGTGCCAGTTTGGCCAAAATCTAGTAATATAGCCCCTGAGAGAAAACCAGGTTACAACCACCCTTCCCCCCACAGGGTTCGGGGAAAAAGAAATTTTTCCTCCAAGGAAAGTGAAAGAGATAAAAACTATTTATTTTAACAAACACACAGGAAAAGGATAATGATGCTCAATAATGAATTAAAACCCCCGCTATAGAGAGAAACCTGGGAAGATTTCAGAGTCCTTCTGTAGGTGTGGTCTCTCTCCTCCTCGGAGCTGGTCGGTGAGGGCGTGGGCCCACCCCCGGGCCTCGGGGAGAAAATTCTCCTGATGTGTTCTGATGTTGTTGAAACAGTTCAGAAGAGAAGAAGGGAAAAAACCAAAGTCCCAGGAAACAAAATTCAGCTCTCCGTTTCACACCAAGAGGGAAAAAAAACCAGCTGGCTGAAGAAAAAGCAAGCAGGGTGCTCCCTTCGTGCCTTCCGCAGTCAGAAAAAAACTGAGGAGTGTAATCTCTGTGTCCTTGAGAAGCTGCTTTGGAAAGTTCATCTGGGTTTTTTTTTCCTCAAGCTCAGTTCAAAGGCACAGAAAAGGCACAATATTACTTTTTGGGCATAGAGCATGATAGGGGATACACATGATAGAGTCACCCCAAGACATTACCAAAACAAAATCATCCCTGTCGACCTTCACATGTTGCTCTGCACGTCAGCAACAATTGGCGACCTCAAAAATTCAGCTTTATCCACTTAACATTCTGACCAAAACAAAGTAACTTCAGCCACTACCTGAGACGTTGTTGAAAGAAGTTAAAAAATACCTCAAAAACAATTGATGGATGGCTTTGTGAACTTGCCTGGTACTTAAACAAGGATAAATCTCGCTGGAATTCTTCTCTGAAGTTAGGGTTGTGTTGTACAAGAGAATGGACTGATCATTGACCGTAATAGAGAGGAGAATCTTCTTTTTTTTTTTTTTTCTCCTAAAAGCCTCCCGTTAAATTCCTTGTCTTGGATGAAATATTACTGTAGCAAATTGTGAAACTGCAAGAACCTGCTGCAGTAATAAATGCCCAGTTTGCTGCAGGAGCTAGCAGGGAAAGCAATGAAGAAAACAATTGCAGAGGCTGAAGTGAGACAGGACACAAACCTCAGAATTTCTGGTGGAATTACCACAAATTTTCCTACAATATGAACTAGAAATTTTCTTTAAATAGAATTTAAATTTAATTTAAGGTCCTTTCCTAACCAAACCATTCCATGATTCAATGGCACTGCAGGGTCATTCCCTCACCAGTGTCTGTACACTGGACTTGGCTGCAGATGCAGGTGACCAAAGGAGGCTATCACTCATTAAGATTCCGAACAAAATTAAGATGTTTCTAAACAATTTTAAATGACAGCAGGGAGCCTGTTGGTTTAACACCACCATGTTCTGACTGTGAAACAGCTGCCTTTCACTTAACTTTAAAAATGCAGGAGAAATGGAATGTTAAGTTGAGCATTTTATATAATAAATATGATTTTGTTGACCCCAGCTTCCTAAAGTTAGGCAGCTGCCTAGATTTATGCCTGGACTAAACCATTACCATTGAACTTCATTTGATAAATGTATCAAACTTGGTAAGTTTGAGGGAAAAAGATAGAAAAAATACCAGATGAGGCAAGGATAAGCTGAAAGCTGAAGTTTGGGTATAATCACTCGCTGTTTCACTCCACAGGCTACAAAAAGCATGGTACAGCAGGGCCTCTTTGTGCCCTTTTCACTTTTATATCCCCTACACAGTCACTCGTGTGGTTTGTAAAACACCTCAGTAAGAACTGATTCTTGATACTATGCATATTTCCACTTTCAACTTCTATTCTGTCAGCTCAGTTCCTGAAAGAGGAAGAATGGGCAAAAAAAAAATGTAGGCATGGAAATTAGTTTTAGTCTGGACACAGAAAGCAGTAGTGCAGAGAAGATAAGCTCTCCTGGTATGTCATGAAAGAATTTGGTGCAGACAGAAAAAGTAAAATACACAGCCTAAAGAAATACCTTTTGTGATAGTTTTACTGCAGTTACAGCGTGCCTAGAGCCCACAAAGAAAGCCCAAGACAACCCAAGTCAGAGCAGCTCAGTGTGCACCAGGAGAAGATGCCTGAATGAGCATCCCTAAGAAAGAAGAGTTCACTCAAGTGTGAGACTGCCTCTGGTTTTAATTCTGATTTTATTATAGGTCTCCTTTAGGATCTGTCTCTATAGATCTGTGTCCCATTTCTGCACAGGGTAGAAAGAACTACTCTGTCAAACAGGGATGTATAAATTAGAGAAGTAGTGGGAGATTTCCTAAAGGTGAATTTTCCTGCAAGAAATACAAAGGCAAAAGCAATTTTTCCAATGAAATGAGAGAAAGGCTGGTCTTGCAGGATAAGGGATAGAATGAGGAGCTGGCAGATAAGGACTCTATTGCTCTGCTCCTGACTTCTTGCAGCAGAATTTGGGAAGTTTTTGACATTGTGTCAGAATTTTCCCTTAGAAAATATCAGCAGAACCCCAGAAGGACTCAAGGTCTGGATATTCTCAGTTTATCAAGGAGGCTGGCTGAGACACTGTGCAACTGAAAGGCTCTCTGATAATATTGGATTGATGCTGTACAATTATTAAATGAAAACTGCTGCATCATTAAGACCTCTCTCAATATGAAGCATTTAGTAATTAAATGTGTATGTTTTTAATACACTTTTCATGGTATGGCTTGCACTAACACCTACCAGCTATGCTTGACAGCTAGAGTGGGTAAACAATGGAAATCCAGTAAAATAAACCTAAACTGAGTCTATCCTGAGGTATTTTTTATAGAGAAAATGGCTTTATTTTGCTTTCTTTCTTAGGCAGAACAGGAACTACAAAAATTAGAGAGATGTAACTAAAAAAAACCTCAAGGGATCTTGACTCAGTGTGTGTATTGCTTTACACTTTGCTTTTAATGATTGTTTGTAAAAAATGTTTTCACTGAAAATTACTTTTCTGAATACAGTTTTACATTTCGTACTTTCCTGTAACCACACAAGGAACTGCAACAAATACTGGTGCCCACTCACTCAGCCAGAATTAGTGGAAAATTAAATATAAAGTACATAGTGAGCAGGGGAAAATGCAGCCAATCTCCTCTTCTGAAACAAGGCTCAATGACTCTAAATTGGAATGTATAAGCAAAAGTAGTGAAAAATAAAATTGTTTAGAAAATAATCAAAATAAGTCATAACTATAAACGCAGCATGTTTGGGTTTTTTTAAAAGGCATTGCAAAATTTTTTCTTAGTTCTGCATGAACATAAACATCCATAATATTTCATTTAAAGAGAGCAGTTTTTAAAATATTTATAGTGATTACTGGAGAGGAAAAAAAGTCTTCAGAAAAAAAAAAGTCTCCCTGGGATTAAATGCTTGTTAATCAATTTGATTTGTATTTTCAACAGCACTTGTGCTAGCCATCATGTACAGATGCATTGCCAAATTGGAATAAGAAGCTGGTTAAATGCAAATGGATTTTTGCAATTAAGAGCAAAGAAAATTAATCAGTCCAATACATACAATCCTCAGTACTGCTCCAAAGTACAGAGACACAGCTAATAAACTTCCACGTTCTTCTCTTCCGAACACTTTTTAACTCATGCAACTGCAATCCACAACTGGAAGTGGCCCATAAGAGAAACTGTGTAAACACATGAAAACTAATTTTCCATAATCTCACCAGGAGGCAAATGCCAGAGCATCTAACATCAAGAATAACCCGACATTTCTGAACCAAAATCAGATCACTGCTTTTTTTCCATCAGCATCATCACCACTAAGTTCCTGAGCAGATGAGCTGCACAGCGTATTCTTCAGGCATCACACCAAGTTAAAATCAGCATGAAAGGTTACAGTCAAGAAAGTGTCTGTCTTCCTAAGCACAAACGTCTTTTCGAGCTTCTCTGCGTCATAGAAAAACTGAAAGCAAAGTTTGTAGCTAAAGTCTCACTCTTAAAATCTTAAAATAAAATTTATGATTTGAAACTGGTAATTGTTCTTACAGCAGGATTTTGTTAAGGTTGATAAGTATAGCTAAAAGTTGTCCTTGTAAGCCTGAAAGGTCTTGGATGTTCCCCTGCCTAGAGATCAAAAGACAGGGCCAACATTATCAGCTTCTGCAGAATTTTACATTTTTGTTGAAATAAGCAACTGTTGTGCTCCTCCGGGGTTGAAAGAAATCTCTTAGAAATCTGCATCATAACTCAAGGTCTCCCAGATCTGCTGCTGGTCACACTTTGGCTCAAAAGGAGCACTGTGCAATACATTGTATTAAGAAGGTAAAATCTGGGGCTTCCAAACTTAATTTGGAAGGGATGTTAAAGATCACCTCATTCCAAGCCCCTGCCATGGGCAGGGACACCTTCCACTATCCCAGGTTGCTCCAATCCCATTCAGCCTGGCCTTGGACACTTCCAGGGTGTCACCAAAATGAAAACCAGAAGCAGCTGCTCCAAGTGCTGCACTGGGCAGTGCACAAGGAGAGCTGTGATTGGCTTTGACCAGGGAAAATAAATGAAAATTATTTTTAAAATTTCTTTCCTTTTTTTTGCCCCTTCAGAGCAGCTTTCAGGCCACAAGCAGAACAGCATTTGGGAATCCAAAACTCATTGAGGTATTTCTCTCACACCTGATTTTATCAAATATGGTGACTTTATTACAATAAAAGTATTGAATGAAATTGCTGAATGACCTGACTTAACTACAAAGATTTTCAGAAACATCTAGAATAGATTTTTATTTGTCTCAAGTTCATATCTTTCACTCTTAACATTTTAATTTAATCTAAAATGCAAGCAGACTGATTTTTATTTTATTTGCCCTTTTGTCAGGGATCTTAAATCTGTATAAACCAACCTCTTCCAATTATTTACCCTCTCGTTAAAGCAGAATTACCATTTATCATTTTTTTCTGCATCACACATGATTTCAGATTTCATAACACATGGAAACATTCAACTGATTTTTCTTTCCCTTCAATTGTAAATCATACATTGTTGTCTGTGCGAGTTTTCTGTTTTTCTGCTCAGCATTTCTTCATGTTAAACCTCTTGGAGCTCATTTTTCACATTAAGCTTACACTAAGATGAGCTGGTTTTTCTAACAGCTTTTGTCATCGGAGAGAACAGCAAAAATGTTCACCTCAGGGTAATTTGGAACAATGGGATTAAAGAGCTACAAAAGAATTTCAAGGAACGCAGGTCAGCACAAGTGTCAGAATTAGGAATGGCCAAGTAAACAGACTGGGGAGAAGGACATGAGGAAAGAGCGAGTCCTTAATTCTGGACTGCAATGAAACATTAAAATTCTTTCTGAGGTGAAGAGTGATCCCTGCTTGTTCACTAGGGCTGATGAATGCCACCAATTTTGGTTCAGCTTCACTTTGCTAAAGGGCTTTGAGAAAATTTCAGTAACAAAAAACAGAGCAATAACGTCATTATGGCTCTTTTCTCTTTCTGAGCTGGAAAATCACAAGAGTCTATAATAAAATTCAGCAAAGAGGGAAGAAGGGTACTTCAGGTGACCCAGGGATGATCATTCAAGAAACAGGTGATTGAAACGCATTGTACTACCAGCCTTGGCAGTGCATGCATTATTTAGATAAACTCACTTTATTTACCTCTAAATGTTATGCAATTCATGTATGCAGCACAAGAATTTATAAGCTAATTTGCTGACTTTATTTGTCACTGTTTGCACTGAAAAGACCACATCAGTTCGTTCACCCACAGATTCAGAGTTTGGGAGAAACATTTATTTTATGGTGGCTCTGTTAAAGGTTTTCAGGAAAAAACAGTAAATTATCCTAATTATTCTATTTTTAAAATACTGAAACAAATCAAGTAGAAATCCCCTCAGCAACCTGTTGCCAGTTTAGAACTCAAGGTCCACGTTCCTGTCCTCTTCAGCACTGCTTTCCCAGTTATCCTTTGTCACGTATCTCTGGCACGCTTAACAATATCGAAATATCACAAATACAAGAGAATTGTAACCAAAGACATGAAGTCCCAACACTGCCCAAGGTGCCAGTAATACAAAGAGCTGTTTCTTTAGAGTGTTTCAAATTTCCTATTTAGTTTTGAACACTTTTATTAATTCTCAACAGCCATACCTCAGACTTTTACAAAGATGGTAGATGCACCTTATAGGATTTATGAATTACTCTTTACGAAATGTTTGTAGAATTCAGTGCAAATCCTAATTTAGCAATACAGAAGTTTTAATCAAACACATTATGAATTTAATACATTTGCAAAGCAGCTAGTTAGAGCATATTTTCATCCCTTAAGGATTTACTTACTGCAGAGTAACCAAAATATTCATGATACCTAATTACTTTCTAAAAAAGAAAAACAAAAAAAAAGTTCTTCCTTTGAAATATTAATTAGTTTCAATATTTCTTTAGGGCTTTTTTACCTCTTTCTGACACTCCAGATTGTTCCATTTAGTGAAAAGCCAAAATGCAACAGCAATAAGTCAAGTATATATCCTATTTTCAGCTTGGGAAGGAACAGAGGTGGGAGCTGGGTCGTAGGAATGAGGGAAACCTGGTGCAGGCTGTATCCCACCTAAAGCAGCATCAGGCTCCTCTGTACTCACATCTACTTTGTGTTGGGTCATTTATACTTAAACACACAAGATAAGAACTGAGAGAGCTGCTCCCTCCTCAAACACAATTCAGAATCCTTCGTGTCCACACAAGGTCCTGAGGCTGGAGATGCATCACAAAACCAGCAAGTTAAAACTACAATGAATACTCTTTTCTTCTCTTTCTTTTCTTTTCCTTTTTTTTTTTTTTTAATATATGGCTTTAATATAACCATATTCAAACTTTAATTTGGTGTGCCTGGGATGGTAAATAGCAGTGCACCATAATCAGCTGTTATTATGAAGAATGAGTCGCCCATAATCTGTGTAATAGAACCATTCTCCTGCTAATCCATCAAGCACTTTGCCAAGGACACCGCAGGGACACTAAATGCACCAGTCCCACTGTCACAGGATTTCTACTCAGGATGGAAGCACTTGCTGGAAAAAGGGGAGAATATGATTTGTTGTGACCAACAGATTTCATCTTTTGAAAATAAAAGTCACGACAGAGCAAAGCTCTTTTCTGTTGATCCATTTTCCTACCATTGTTAACACATGAAAGCTGTGAGGTTTGCAGCTACCCAGAGCTGTGCCCCAGCATAAGCTTCTCCCTGAACTTCAGTTCTTGACAAGGAAATCAAGAATGGATGATTTGACTGGGATGTGACACTGCACACAGGTCTGAACAGAAGCCACAGAAGTAAGTGCACAGTCCACTGAAACCACACCTTGTCCATCAGCTTCTCAGATTGTTCCGAAAATCTTTTGATTAGCCAGTGTCAAGTTCTTTCAAAAATTCATTAGGAATTCACATTTTTCCTCTTTGAACTCTGCAGGAATTATCTTCAAGCAATAAAATCATATTGCCTGCCAGAAAGGCAAAACCAAAAAACAACCCATCACTTCCATACTGCTCATAGCACTGCAACATTTATGAACCAGTGAGCTTTAGTGAAAGCTGCAGCATTCAGCTTTTCCATGAAGCATGATGAGCTTTCCATAAATTGCAGCCACGTTTCTCCTAGAGGGATATGAATAAAGCCTATTTATGGAATATTCAGCAAGTGGATGCAGGGTGAAAATACCACTTGTTTCTTCAAAAGACTAAATTATCAAGTTTCTGTATCCTGGATTCCACAACCTTTTCTTCCCCTCCAAATTTTAATTTCTTTTGCACAAACACACACTAATCATATAAACTAAACCGACCTACAGACAGCCTTTGTGCACTTTTTGTGCATGTAAACATGCAATAGGCACACTATAAATACAAACACATGAAACTGTGTCTAGAAATAGAAACAGCAGCAAAGACGTTTTATGGAAAAATGTGAAAGCAGAGACAAAAAATATGCACATCCTCGAATGAATACCAGGATGATCAGGGTAAAGGAACAACGACCACTAAATCTTGAATCAGTTTACCTTGGCCAGTTTGATTTAGCTGGCAGGAAGATGTGCCACAGTGTGACAACCACAGGTAATAATTGTTCACCCAGAATTCATTATGTGCTAAAGTCCTATTTTTCCAAGGAAATTAAACATCCATTAGTCTCATGTTTTGCTTTAACTTGATATATACAAAAGTTGTATGTTCCTGGACAAGGAGGGTGTAATTCCAAAATTATTTTTTCATAAAAAATACAAAAGAATGTGCATAACTGGGAGCCAAAAGCCCCTTTCCTACAACATCAGGCACTTGAGTCTAGCTAAAAGCTAAGACTAATAGTCAGCAGTGTATTTAACCAGGGATCCAAGTATTGCTAATGCTGAAACAAATGAATGACTGTCTTCAACAGACAATTAAAATTTTTAAAATCATTTGTTCTGAAAAGGCCTGAGGCTGTTAAAATTCCACGTGCCTTTTCTCTCTTGGAATGATAAATGAAGCCACCAGCTGATAGGATGTTCTACCATAGGTTCTATTATTAAGCCGTGCAAAGAGGCATTGGCAATTATTACTAATTTTATTTCAGGCACCAGTACAGAAACGTAGCTGGAAGAAGTTCTTTTCAAGCAGTTCTCTCAGTCTGTCCAGACAGATAAAATGCAGCCATCTCCCCAAAGAAAGTGTGTGGGTTTTCAATACCTTGAAAGATCAACCATTCTCAGAAAATTAAGTTCTTAGAAGTTCTGGTGTTATTTCGTGGAAGGAAAACCTAAATAATACTAGTATAATGAAGTTAGCTTGGCAACAAGCTTCCAGGAAAGAACCAACTCTCTAAAGAAAATATTAGAGAAAAATTGTTAAAATCTCTGAGATGGAAATTTTGATAGGAAGCATTCTCAGGGTGCCCAGGGAAAAATAGGAATTAAAATACATAAAAAGCTATTACATGTACTGCATGACTAATTTATATGCATTAATAAACTCTGTAGCAGTACACACCCCAAATTTCAGGGACAAAACAAAATACAAACACGTAACTGTAAATACCACGAATTTGTCCAATGACCTCAAGTAAATCTGGATTATTTTCATGTATATGTGCTGATCAGTAGGATAAGCACTGAATACAAATACATGCTGGTTTGGATTAAGGCTTATTTTGTGCGTTTTTTAAATAAAGATCATGTTGTCACACTTCCAAGATAATGCCATATACTTTAGCAGATGAAATTACACGAGGAGAAAACAGTTATCTACCAACAAGGTTCTCTGTGTTAACCTTGCACCTTTTTAACACCTTAAACTAAGGCAACAGATTCCGAGTTCCCGTTCTAGAAACGCTTTTTAACTCTCGTAACTTGTTTTCCCTTTCCTCACCATAACCCTATGTCCTTCCTCTCACCTTAAATTCTAAATATAAATAATGTAACTAATGAAGAAAAGCTTCAGCGCATGTAAGAGGCCTCTGCAGAGACCTGTGAAGAAGTTAACTGGGAGAGTTGAGGTGGAAACACGGAATCAAACCTGGCTCTAGTGCATGTGTTGGCGTTGGGAAGTTACAAAACAGTGATGATACCACTCCTTTCCAGTGCCTGACTTGGCATTTCTTTTTAAGAATAGGACTGGCCCTGATCTGAGTGGGGTCTGGAATGGATGACGGCACAGGTCCAGTCCGCCTACATTCTTTAAAACTTCAATAGCTCACTCACAATACCCCTTTCAACCAAACTAAACCAAACCAACCTCTCCAAAGCATCACAATAGATTTACAGTAAAAGCAGAAGACAAAACCAGATGTTCTGAGATGTGGAATGTCAAGCTTTTGTCAGAAATTTCTTCCTTCCTTTTCACTCCTTTTTACTTTAGGGCCTCCACCTGTAGTCTAAATGTCATATTCTGAAACTCTGGGTTTATGGTACCTAGGTGTGTTTGCAAAGCACTTCAAAAGTGAAATGTAACTACTAGGAGTGATTTTTTAATTATAAACTATCGATTAAAATTGTAATACATGGCATTTTTCATTTGTCTTTATTTCTGTTCCAAAATATGCAGTGAGAGTGATAAATGAAAGATGTTACAGTGCAGTCTGTACACAACATAGAGAAGAAGGTTTAGATCAGATATTAGGAAGAAATTCTTCCCTGTGAGGGTGGTGAGGCCCTGGCACAGGCTGCCTAGAGAAGCTGTGGCTGCCCCATCCCTGGAAGTGTCCAAGGCCAAACTGGTCAAGGCTTGGAGCAACCTGTCTAGTGGAAAGGGTCCCTGCCCACGGCAGGGGGGTGGAATGAGAAGAGATTTAAAGTCCCATCCAACCCAAACCATTCTATGATTCTATGATTCTGCAATTCTAAGAAACTAGAAACAGTATAGATACTAAATTAAGTGTTTCCATCTGCAATTCACAGCAAACTTCATACACAAATAACAACTATACAAACCTCCATAACCTCCCACATCATTATGTGGGTATCAAATTTAACTCCAATTCTGTATTTCCAACCCTCTGGGACAAAGCAGAAACATCTGTCTTTATTTCAGCTGCCAGTCTAACAGTATGATTTAAGATAAATCACCCTCTATGAATAATTAATACTGCTTTCTCAGTTAGATTTGTGATTATTAAGTCATTATTTGTTTGTTTTCAGTGATGATTAATCTGTTTTCCCTCCTCGTGCTTAGTCATACAACTCTGGAGGAAAACGAAACCCTCAGATAACTTGCAAATTCTGGTTAGAACTGAGCAGTCAGCTCTTAAGAGCTTTGGATTTCAAAATATCCAGCTGAAAAGGTACACAGACCAAAGGATATTCTGCAATGGGGTTTCACGTGCACAGAAGGAACTCTGGGTTATAAATTACTCCAGCACTGGAAGGGGTTGAGGTTGGCACACTGAAGCCCAGGGACACGGGCATCGATCATAAACCACCAAGTTTTAATGAGGATCACATAAAGAAAAGGGTTGGGATAGGAATGAAGGAAATTCCATGTCCTTAGCAATCTATTTCCTGTCTCTTTTTGGGAACAGAGGATCTGATTCTGCAATTCTCCAAGCAATCAAGGCAATCATCCCACCAGCCATTCCAATCAATGATGCCACAGACAACTACTGGCATTTCTCACTGGGCTTGTCTTCTGGGAGACTGCTCTGGTAAAGCGGTACAGAGAAGCTGCAACAAACCAGGTAGTAAAAATACACAAAGTAATTGAGGAAATAATCTGGAGGAAGACTTGGCAATGCTGGGTGAAAACTGTTTCCAGAGAGATCGACTCCTTAATTTGACTTAGCCTGCAGCGATACAAACATCAGAGCCAAGACCCAGTACACAGCTGGGAAGTGGGGGATGCACAAAGACTGCAGCAGCCCTCATCTTGGATCAATAAAAAATCCTCCTCAAACTACACTGGAGGAAGGAGAAGGAAAGTAGCAGGCTGCAGGGTCAGAAAGACACCAGGAATTTTACATCATGTCTGAAGTTCCTCTGAGCTTTGATAATGAACTGGGCTTGGAATAAACTGAGCACAGATTTGTGGATCCTCTAACTGCAATTAAAAATAAAACCTCTTCCTAGAGGTGGCTTCTTGCAATTCCAAGATCAGGAAGGCCTTTTGACATAAATATTGCCGTGATGCTGAGGTGGATATTTAGAAGTCCTCTCGTTCAGAAGGACAGAAGCCTAGTGCCACCTCATTGCCGAGCCAGTGGCAGGTAAATGGAGCAACAAAATCAGATCTGTCAAAAAGCCAAACCACAACTGAAAGGACTGGTCTTATACACTGAATTAAAGATACTGACAGCAGGTCACTGCAGAAAACATTTGCTTTGCCTGTTAATCAGGGATGTTGCCAGAAGCATAGTACAGTCACACAGTTTTAGTTTAATCTCAAAACGGGTGTGAAAGTCACAGGTTATTAAAAACCCTGAACAGGACACTCTTCTCTGACCAATCATTCCCTAGGCTTTATTCCCACCATTCACTCCTAGTGCTTTTTCAGCCAGTACAATGAGTCATTCACTGGTTAAACCAGGAGACTGCGAGACTGAGCTTCCCACTACATTACTGTCTTATTTTGTAGCCTGAGGCAAAGTAATGATCTTTTCTCAGTCTGTCTATATGTAATATGCACATTATGCTTCTCACAGGGATATGATTCGTTCACTGATGATAAAAAACATTTTGGTGTTCCCAGAAAAACAGCATCATAAATCCACAAGAGGTAAGCAGCAGGGGGAAAACTGTCTTCCCATATCAGCGCAGCTGGACAATTTAAAAGTTGCAACAAACTTTTTACCTAGCATTACACCATTCTCCAATATCTTTGAGATTTTTATTTTAAATATATTTTAAAAAAAAAATCTTCCCAGGAGAGCTTCCAGCCTTATAAACATAATGCTAGCCAGAAGAGGAAAGCCAGAAGTTCACCCTGCCCTCAAAGAAAGATACCCTTTTGACTATTTCAGGACTTCTAATCTGGAGCCAGAAGGGATGAGATCTTCCACATCATCCCACAAATCCTGAGAGAATGGGACCAGCAAGACTTGAGCTCTGTCAGCTCAGGAGGACCACACAAGCCCAAAAAAATGATGGAGATGCTGTAGAGCATCTCCAACAAGCTGAGTTGGAAAGCTGGCGTGGGAGAAGGAGTTCAGGAAAGCAACCAGATAAAACGGAGGAGACAGAATTTGCTTCTGCAGTTAAACAGACTTGCTCATTTTATCAAAATTCCACTGGAGCCATGGTCAGCAAGGCAGTTGCAGAGACTGATAATGACATTTCTTCAGATATGCACAGTATGAAAGAGGAGTTCCAGCAGTTCTGCAGGAGAATTTTGCAACTTTTGGGGGGCAGGAGGGAACCAGTATGAAACTCAACCTATCAAGGATTTTATCTGCTCACAGAGTCATGTTTCTAGCTCATATTTCACTTTGTTCTTAGATGCAAAGCATGATGTCCAAATTAGACATCTTCATAGGCTTTGCTCCCCCACACCATACCAACATCCTCTTTCCATGTTTTTAAAAACCTGTTTGAATTATTCACTGTACAGTTCTGAGACTCAGAGCTATTGGGTGAAATGGCAAAATTATCCTTTAATCTTCAGCTTTTACTCCCTAGGAACAGATTGATTATGTTAGAAGTCACAGGTATTCCCTTCAGAAGCATCGAGGAATGTTTTGGAAGGAATTTTTTTGGCCTACTGAAATACAACTTGGCAGAAACATAGTTTTCCCTAATGAAGTCTTGGCTTATTTACCTATATTTATCTTGAACACAACGCGGAAGAATTCTGTGAATTAACAAAACCAAGATATGTTTCTATGTAGCTCCTCAGGCCTCTGTACGGAACAAGCCTGTAGGTGTATTTATGCAGCTAACAAATTACATATGTGGGCAGGCAATAGTAACAGTACCTTTTATCACATCTTACCTGCATTTCCAGCATGTCAACAGCACACAAGCGAGAATCTTGAACAAAGAGGAAGATTTACACTGAGATTTACTCATTTAATTGACAACAGGCACAACGAAGTTCATTTCCAGAAATGTTTTACCCTTTAAGTAACTCAATTTAGATCTTGTCAACATGAATTGCATTGGATCCCAAATGCTGAAACACGATATAGAGAGAGATGCAGTCAGACAAGGCAACCTTACAGCTCTTAATTCCTTACAAATCTTGAATGACACCCAACCACAAGCAGGAAACCACAGCAAAAATGAGTCCTAAGACTCTTCCAGAGATTCATGAGAGCTTTAAACAGACAATAAAACACATCAGCATTTACCATCCACCAGCAGCAAGTCATTAGCTGCAAATGAAATACATCCACTTAACAAACAGGACTGGAATCACAAGTCATCCTGGCTTTGTATGAGGCAGACAGCATTAGCATCGACAAGACTCCCGAAACAAGCAAATTTAAAGGACAGGACCATTCAGGACAATTAAAATGTTAACCACTGCCTGCAGCCTTATTTGCAAAAGTGTTCCCAACATTGCCACCATCAAGCAACTGCTGCTTCAGATGGGAGTGAAGTGCCAAGCCCTTGTATTTTGTTTTAATTTGAACTGGATCTACAGCATAGGCTGGGTATATGCAATAAACTGAAGCCACAGATTAACTCAAGTATATAAACTGGACTCTCCAGACACTGCTCTGTAATAGCCAAAAAAGTGCAGCTGAAAAGATGACACCCTCTGATGTACATACAGAGCTTTGCACTGGTCTCCTCACACCTACTGAAACAACTTAATCTGTCTCTAATAACAATCCTTGATATTTCAGATGTTGTGACGAGATTTAAACTGAGATTCCTAAACTGGAACTTCAGCTGTGTCAGGAATCGTTAATCCCTTTATAGAGCAACCAGGAGCCAAATCCATTTTGTGATGACAGACTGCAATTAAAGGGACTTGCAGGGCCATCAAACATGCCAAGAGCATTGCTGCAAGATGCAAGGTAGGTATATGAGGTCAGAACTAGGTCACATTTCCATATTTCATAAGGTTTGCCAAGTTCCAAATTAGAGGCAATCACATAAAACTCAAAACATGACAGTAAGAAGATAAAAATTCCCCTTGGTTAACAAACAAAGACAAGAGTATACAAGTCTCAGATAAAGCAGAAAGGAGAACAGATAAAACCTCCCTCAGAAACAGGAAATCATTCAGAGAACAGTAATTATAGGCAAGGGTTTTTGTCTTCACTACAGACACAGCTTTGACATTTCCACTCTCTAACAGAAACTATGTATTTAAAGTATGAAACCAGTAAAAGACAACTGTCAATTGCTGCACGTTCATTGACTCTGTGTTAATACAGGCTGGAAAGTCTTTACTCCGCAATTATTCTTAACCTGTCTCTGCACAAGAAAGAAATTCAGGGTAGAATTTAACAATAACAAAGTGTTTTAGCAACTGACTTGCACTGAATTTTACAAATTTACAGCAAAGTTGAATGTCAGTAGATATCAAATTTACCAGTCTTCACTTTCAGGCCAAGGCACAACCAAGCACGAACATTCACCCACTGGACTCCAAAAGACCTGCCTTTGTTTTTACTAACCAAAACCACCAACGGTAAAAAAACAATTTAAAAAATCCCTTTGTTTGTCACAGAAATGTCTGTCTAATAAAGCAAATTGGGTGGTATGTGAACAGATAATTGTGAGAACAGCAACTACGGGGGGAAAAAAATAAAAGATGTCATCATGACTGTAAAATTTCAACCAAGACACAACCACTAAAGTAATTACAGCTGGTCTAAGCCCTAACAGGAGTGAAATAGTCCAAGAAAACAAGAGAGAATGCAAACCTACATGGGATTGCACAGGACTAATGAGTACAAAAAGCATCAAGATTAACTAGGGAGGTGGAGGAAAACTCACATACAGCAGTATTCTAACAGCTAGAACAGCAAAATCATATGCATTTTCACAGAAAATAAACATTATTTTAACAGTCTGTGACCCAGGACTTACTTTTTTTCCCCACAAACGTCTGGGCTGTGAAAGCTACAAACATATGAATCTGTAGTAAACGTGAAAGCTATAAACAAATAACTTATTAATCTGCAGTTAAGATCATGGCTTATGAGTTTATGTAATCTTTTACCATGTTCTCTGCTGATTCTTTTCGTACTCCAAATGAGCCTCTCTCCACCTATTGTCCCTGTTCCTCTGACTGGCTCCTGTTTCTCATGATGGTAAAGCTGAATTAAGAGCTGCGTCCTGCCCTCCTCTTTGCCCACCCTGGGGGGTGCAGGACACACTGACTCAACCTCACAGCCTGATCCCACCCAAAACCAGAAGCTTCTATTTTTTTCTGGTTTGGTTTTGGTTTGGTTTTTTCCTGCTGTTTTAGCGAGCTGAGTCACTGTGCCATGAAGTGACACAGCCAGAAACACCTGAGTTTCTTTCACACAAGAGTGAGAGATGAGAGATAATGGGACTAAGCAACATCTGGCAGTTTTGATAGGAACAAGCCATTACTGCCTTGTCTTTTCACAAAGCCATACCCACCCTTTCTCTGTCTTTCCCTTCAGCCAACGCCCATTTACCTAAATCTCATTCAATTGTAAAAGAAAGTAATTGTAGAATTGAGATCACTTCAGTTTCCCCAATTCTTTTTTGACAGTCCTTCAATTTTTGGTTTATTTATGTACTGAGGACAGGAGCTGCTTGTTAACGTGTGCTCACTCTGTGCTGCTGCCTGGCAGGGGGAACAATTTATCAGTTATAACCACACGGATATAGCCAAATACTGCATATACAGAAAGCTCGGGAAAGATGGTGTTAAAAACTGGCTTGGGTATGCAGAAAGAGTAGAATTAAAATAATTTCCTGATATGAAAGAAACTGTTTTAAAAGGTATGGGATAATGGACTCCATGTGTCAGAAGATAGGAACCTCCATCAGCAAGACTTGAATAAATTCTTAGAGATGTACAATTAATTTCATTATACCCTGAGAAGAAAGTGTACCTATCAGTGTATTATTGTACTCATACTTTTCCTATGCTACGTGTTTGGTGAATAAAAAGGATTACATAGAAGCTTATTATTATTAAAATATGATGACAGTGCCTGTGCCTCCCCAAGCAGCACAAAACTCCAAACTCATATCCTCAGAAAAATCTTTTTGTTTTTATAAGCCATCTGTCAACAGGCCATTTCTTCTCTGCCTTCCCTTTGATCATACAACCCTAATTTTCTCAATGTGGCAATTAATCTCTTTTCCCCCTGATTTTTATATAAAGATATTAGAAAACTCTCTGAAGCCTCCACATTGTAGACTCAGCTAATATATGCAGGCTTGTATTCCTATAATTACCTTTTCTTTTTCCCCCTCCTTTCTCTCTTCTCCCTTTCCCCTTTCACATACCATCTATCATATCTTGTTTCAGTAGGACCACATGATCTTTTCCTGCTCACTGAGTACCTACCCAGTGTCCTGTACCAGACGTAATCACACACCACCCACAATTCTGCTCCTCAAATTACCAACAGAAATGTCCAGGCTCTTTTTCCTTTGACGAACTTCACCTTGATTTTATGTCTACCGTTCATGCACTGCACTGCTAAGAAAATGAATGGTGTAGATGTCAGGCAGAAATGTGTGTGCCTGAAATCCTTCACTATTTCAGCAGATTGTCTTTTGCTCACATTAGGTCTTATCCCCTTTACTAAAAAAAAAAAAAATCAGGAAAAAAAAACTTTCCTAGAATGAATCTTTTGAAGAATGGGTATTGAGACAGTCTTTGGGAAAATAAAATCATCCTCCTAAGAAGCAGAACCTTTAATGTGATTGGATACATCACTCCCCGAGAATTCATTTCACGCGCAAAATCCTTTTGATGCTTTATACCTTCGGTGTCACAATAAAAATATCTTCTTATTACTGAGGCATGATAAGAGAGTAAACAGCAGCTGTGTGATAGCACTGATGTAGCAGAACATATCCCCCTGAGGATTCTTGACCTTTCAGCCTTGGTTTTCAATGCTGCAGCTAAAAATAGCTTTTCTCCACTGACAAACATTACAGCTCCATGCTGCAGAATAGCAATGAGGAGCTTTATGCTCTAATGGCTTTACTATAAATAGAATCTCTTCACTGCTAAAAGCTCTTCATTAAAAGGATTAGTGACTACAACACACAACAGGAACAGCCGATACCAAACTTCAGGCTTTGTAGCACAAGCTGATTTTAAATTTACTCTATTTTAAGGTTTATGAAGTAACTGTGTAATTTGGTGAGTAAAGCAGAATGAAAAAGAACCCTTTCCCCCCTTCCATGCAACATTTTGGAGGGCTGATTTTGATATAAAATTAATAGTTTGAGGAATCGGCTTCCTAGTATTCTCATTTTCTCCAGTGCGATGCCAAATTGACTGTATAATGCAACGTCAAAATGGAGCACAAAGTCACAACAAAACCAATGTCAGTGCTTGAGCATGGCAAATGATCAGTTCTCTGCTGGAGCAGAAAAATTCCCTTTCCTGCCTGGCTTCAGACAGCGACACAAATTCTCCCAGGGCTGGGCTGGGGCTCGGCTGTGCTGCAGCAGGAGTCAGGTTTGGAGACTGAAGTAGGAGGGTGACAAAGCCAGGGACGAGAAGGTGAGCAGCAGAACAGGAATCCCACTTCCCATTTCAGGGTCAACACTTAATAAAGCCAGCCTTAGGGGGTTACTGTGAGATACACTGGCAAATACACCATTAGAGTGATGCCTCACAAACACCCAGCCATAGGAGGAAGACTGAAGACAAGATGTAATTAAAGCAGAAATAAAGCACACGTTTTAAGTGATGAGTTATACTAACATGGCTACAGTGAAAAACTGACCAGAAAGTCAGAACTTTGAGGAAAAAGATAAGCATTACTTGCCAAATGTGAGATAAACTGACCATCTACAAATACTAGAAAAAGACAAGCTTGTCAAATGCTCTGTTAACAAAAACATGTCTGAAGCGTTCAGACATTTTTAAACTTCAGTGGTACAAATGGTGGTGAATGTGCAGTCAATCAAGGGAATTCAACCCCTCTGAGACTGACTGTATCTGAAGATATGCAGTAACCCTGGAAATCCAGTAATTTCCAGTAATCACTGGAAAACGGAAACTAATCATTTCCCAGGTGCAGTTTACTTGCTCCCATCTTAGCCTGGCCTACAGAGCCATCTCTCCATGAGCCACATCAGCCAACAATTAGCAGTGCTTACAATTAACCTCACAAACAGGCTACTGCAAATTCTAAGTACTGGTCAGTCCTGGGCCCATACAAGCAGGATTTGGGCCTCAAATCAAAGGCTGTTTCTTGCAGCACCTCCATATGTACGTGGACATCTTATCCCAAAACCAAATAGAAAGTGATCAGAAGATAGGTACCGAAAGGGTAAATCGAGCCTTCAGCCCTCTGAGGTTCTTAAAGAAAGGAACATCTGTCTATGGAGCCATTCTGTATTTTTAACTGACAAACCAGTGAGCCATCTGATTGTCCATCAATGAATTCCACTTATTGGTCTTTGTTTTCTTTTTCCTGTTTTTGCTTCAGCACTCTTAATTTGTTTGAATTAAAGCAGATGTGGTAATGTTATTCAATTTATTTTTTTTTAATAAAAGCCATAGTTCTGAGTAGTTGGAACCAATGGCACATTTAACTATATTCTGGGTTTTCCTCTTTTATATTTGTTTACTGTTAGAGAACAGAAATTTTATCAAACATAAACCAAATTTAGATTACCAAGATAACTAAGGATGGCTTTTCCCCCTCTGACATTTAGACAAATGGCAAATTTTGATTGCCTGCAAAAATTGCTAATATGCAGAACTGCATACTTCTTTTCATTTTAAATTAGAGGATTTGCTACTAACATGCCATATGCTGTGTGATATGTTTAACAGAATGTTACACTTCTAATTGCATACCAATCAAGGGCTCATATTTTCCAACAATTAGCAGGGTAAAGTATAAATTTCCTCATGTCGTTGGTGCGTTCAGGCATCCAACAGCTCCTACAATATTTTAATCCACACATCTTCCAAATCACAAACATGATTTCTCTTCAGTAAGAGACCTCCAGATACAGGAGACTGAAATGGAGAGGTTGGGGGACAGAGGAGAAAGAACAATGTATTTCTACTGAGAGCACCATCCTTCTGACTTCCCAGGATTTCCCACAAAAGTCTAAGATATTCAACCCCAAAAATGGGGAGGGGATCTTAGCTGGGGTTTTATGTAAATCTATTTATAACGTCTTGACTGAATGATGTTTTTTTATTTTTATATATATGGAAAAAATTTCTATAAATACATATATATATAAATAACATAATGAGGTTTCTCTGTTAACAGGAGTTGAAAGGAAGAAGTCTGTAGCTATTTCTGACATCTTAAGGATCTTACAGAAGGAGTTTATCTGTATATTCGAAAATCACCCATTTTCAGGGGTGAAGAAAATAAATATTCTCTAGTCTTGGCAATTACACCTAGTTTGAATGGAGCATGGGAATGGAAAAATCAGGAAACAGCTCTCCAGGTAGATCTTGGTACCTTTCAATTTTAGGCAGCAGAAGGTATCCAATCCTGATTTTCACCATACAGTTTTCAAAAGTTTCAAAGACATTTTATGCTGATTATAGCTCATTTTTTATTTGTATCTATTAACTGACTTGCTGATATTCAAATTTCACTAACAATAAGTCTCCCCATCATATCATTTATTATTTATAATGGAGCATGAGTGAGCTACTTAATGAATAGCAAGATTACTTGGATTCATTTTAATCCCTGTTTCAAAACAGAAAGAATCCCCAATGACTTCTCTCCTAGACATTACTACATACAAGTACAATTTTACTGTACTGAGTAAAATATTTACTTGTGTTTATTCCAATGTTTGCAATCTTTAATAAATTCAGTCTGCCATCAGAATATGAAGTAATGAAATTAAAGACTGGATAATCACTGCTTATAAGGGTAGTTTTAATGTGCTATTAATTGCTACATACCATGTACTCAAATTTAATTTCTAGTGAAATGCTCAGAGCAAGTAGAAACCTTAGCACTGGAAATATTCGAAGCTGTACAAGTATCTCCTGTTTCATCAGTGTTATCTCAGAAAAGTCCTTCACACAGCCTTCTCTCTAGATTTTTGCATGTCCGGAAAGGCACAGGAGTCATCATGACATTATTTCAGTTTAAAGCTTCTTCTCAAAGGTAGTTCAAAAACTTAATAACTGCAAGTTTGTGTATAAATAGCACGATCCAACAGTATTACCTAATGGTATACTGGGAGTAAATATGAATGCTCTTAGCATGAACTTCTGGGAATAAAGACAATAACCGAACAGTCAAGGGTCACATTTGGAATCTTGTGCAACTGAGAAATGTCCACAATCCACACAGAATACAGTGAGGTTCTAATTAGAGGAGTAAACTAGAACATGAGGTAACTGATGACACAGCCAACCTGCTTCAAAGGTCCAAAGGAGCAATGTTTTAGTACCTACAGGCCACTAAATATGAATAAAATGTGGTTCCTGGGCTAAACAACATCTCTGGTTTTCTGTAATTTTTTGGTCCCTTCACCTTTAAATTTCAGCATGTAACAATTTTCTGCTGAGTTCATACCATCAAAATATCCAACTTAAGGTTTGCTGATTATTCTGCCACTTTGGCAAACAAACAGCTCCACAGTCTCAAACTCCAGATGAATGACAGAGGTAAATGCCATCTGTGGTATTTTACATAAATTAGGTAAAATGACTGGATTATTACCAAGTTGCCAGCACCAATGGAATACAAAAAGACACTTTAAAGGAGAACAAGAAGGATTAAGGCTGCAGTATGTCAGAGTTGTTGGTAATTTCACTCAATATATTGCCTAAGAAATGATTTATTACACTAACATAAGGGTTTGTGAAGGTTAATTCTGCATGATGAACAAGTAGCTGGATTTTTTTTAATCTCTCAAAATAACAGAAGAGTGTCATTGTCTGCCACCGTGCCTTTTGAAGAACAGCTTCCAGATTACCATCGCCAGCCTCTATTACAAGCTGCCTCCCCTATCAGACACGTATCACTTCATGTCACAGTCCTGCTCCCTTCTGATCATTTTTGCTTGTCTGATTCATGCACAGCATTCTCAGAGGTACAAAACCGTGTACTGCGACAGCCACAAAGCCAAAATAATTCCTCACAAGCAAACAATCCTGTATTGCCTCATTGTCATTCTTTGCCTCGTGTCAGTCCAACATGTTTGGTTTTTTTTACCTTTGTGTAGCATCTATTTGTTCTGCAGGGATTTCTGAGTATTACTGACTCCAAACAACTGCACTACAACCTTCCCAAAAATGTAATTATTGTGTAATGAAAACTAACATAAACTTGAAATTCACTTGCATATCCGGGGTTGCTAACAACTGTTAAATTTCCAGCCTGAAAGGCTGATACTGCTCTATTACACTATTGGTCATGGTGCTAAGTACCTGAAACTTGAAATTCAATCAAAATTAACTTCTAAATATTTTGGTGGTTTAATTATTCTGTATTTAATGAAACTGACTACATTACTATCCATCTTAAACATTCAAGATCCTACTAGAGATACACTAGAGAGACACAGCAGCAACTTGCTAAACATTGTGTTGCAGCCAGGCACCAACAACTCTCACACTGGTCTTAATTCATAAACTTTCATATGAGCCAGGAGGTTTAAACAAGCTGGATTTACTCCATCACTGCCTGTTTCAAATTCCTGTTTGTGAGACAGGCAATGTTGGTTTCAACAGCTCACATCATGTTCTGTGAAATACTAAATATTCACTATAACTCTGGTGACAGAGAGCCTTGGAAATAAAAGCACAGATTCACTTTAAGGTTGAGATCATTAAGGATCCGTGTCAAGAATAATGCTACTGAAGATCTAAGCCTGTCAAGTAGATCTAAGAAAACAAAAAACATACTTTACACCAGACACAGACAAAGGCTACCGAGATAATTGTGGGGTGAGAAATAAAAAAAACCCCTCTGCTATCAAAGAGACTGGGAGAGTTAGTCCTGACTGCTGTCTCAAGATGCACAAAAGAAAGAGCAAGAGTGATAAAAGGCAAACATCAGAGACTGAGAAAAGCTATTTAAACTAAAGAACAATATTGACATGAGAACAAAAGAGCTGGAAATGAGTCACAAATAAATTTAATCTTGAAATTCCTATTCACAGCAAGGATCTCAGATGAGCTCAATAAGTTTACAAAAGGCTCTCCAAACAAAATTATATTGAGACACCTTCTGCAGTCTACTGAATTAAATAACATGAAGATGTATATTTCATGTTATGAGATTAATTTAAGGCAATATGCAGACAAAGCACAATCTACCAAGTACCCATAAGCAGAAATCATCTCCTTCAAACACAGCCAAAATGTTTAACAAAAATAGTTCATAATTAGCGAATGGTGAGCGCATTGCTGATTAATACCTTCATTAGGAACAGATGTTCAGAAACTCACTAGTTGATCCAGCAAAAATACATACAAAATTATAGCTGCTAGGAAAACAGAAGAGGTCATTTTGACTCTTTTACAGGCAAAGTTCAGGTTGTTCACTCCAACTGACAGCTGCACACTGATCTTATTTCCATCCCAGTCTCAGACCTCAGATTACATTTACCACTCATTTTTATTTTCTGTGCTTCACAATCACTTTTTGGCTATTTGATTAGGGAGATAAACCTGGATGTTTTCTTTCTGGAAGTGAAGCATGTATGGGAAAAGAGAGGTGATGCAGTTGTTGGGAGTTAAGCACCATGAAGGAGCTCAGCGGGCACGACAGTGTGGACATCCATCCCTGTGGGGTCAGCTCCTGTTTTGGGGGGTTTAGACATGGGCCTCAATTTCTGGGCACCGTGAAAGAGCAACAGGTCCCAAGTGGCCCAATGCAGAGGTGTAAAGTCACGTTTTACCTGGCTGGAGCTCTGAGTAAGGCCAAGCCCCAGCCAATAAGCCCTGCCAGGTCTGAGCTGCTGATGACACCCCAGCAGGCCTCCAGCTGGAGTCTGCAGCTTGTGTGCAGCGTCAAACCAGCTCAGAGGCTTCATGTGCTGCTAAAACAAATTTACTAAATGCTCCCTCAGCTGGGAGCACTGATGGAAGGCTTCCCACCAGAACCATTCGAGGCTGGTGGCACCTGCTTCTGCTCTGAGGTTTCTGATTTATGGTCTCCAATGCTTTTAATACCTGGGTTTTTCCCTTGACTTGAACAACTCAACCCCATCTTTCACTTAGAAAACTGACAGTTGACTCTTTATCAAAGCATGCAAATGTAATTATCCTTTAACACTTCTTTTAATTATTGAGGATTGCTCCTGCTGCCTTTTTTTCTCTCCTGAAGTTTTCACATGAGGCAACCAATTACTTCTCTGCATAATTCCAGATACTGCCGAGACACTTTATCCTTTCTATATCCCACTAACATTTTTAATTGACTCTTTCTTATTTCATCTCATGTGTCTGGCCTTGATACAGAAATTCTGTAATAGCTCTGTACATGTCTGATATTACTGAGCTATAACTTCATACGATACTATACAAAATGTAATGAGTAATAAAAACCAACTTGAGTATCATTTAACGAAAGCCTTTTTGTACAAAGCCTACAGAACACATTTGCTCAGCTCCTCTTTTATATCCTCATATGGAAAAAAATTCTCCTTCTGTAACTTTTTCTAATGTATCCACAGGTAAGGAGAAATGTTACTAAAGTGACCCTCAATTTCTGCTTAGTAAGGAAACAGGCATTAAATAAAAAGTCTAAGTTCCCTACTGAGTATATATTATGAATAAATACACAGAATTCCAGCTCAGGAAAGATTTTCTGTTTGACTGGCTTCTTTTGTAAAATCAAATCAATTAATGATTCAAATCAGCCAAATGAAATTAAATTTTATTATTTTAATTAAATTTTTACGGTTTCTTAATCCAAAGGTCTGGGATAGAAAATAAAAAACAGAAGTAATACCTAGTTCTGATATTGTTTTACTGAAGGGACAATGGGGAGGTGCAATAGGCTAAGAAAAATCACAAAATGGAGGGAAAAAATCTCCTATGCTAAAAAATAGACAATCAGATGTAAATTTTGAGAGAGAATAAAAAGGAGAAAATGAGAGAACATGAAACAGAGCACTTCAGTCAAAGCGTATGTTTCTTCATACAAATCTGTCTGCTCTGGTCTCTGTACTGCTGAGGTTTTGACAGTTGGAAGCTATTAATTTCAGAATTACAAGGCTTATTGAGCTGGATTTGTGGTCTTTGCAGTCGTTAATTCACTTCTGCTTCTTTGATGAAGTAAAGCACTACTTCAGAATGAACAATCAAAGAAACTGACTTCCATCCCCTCAAAACATCTCTATGCTGGAGAACCTCTGCTGATGGAAGGTCACACTGGCCTTAACCAATGAGTCAAAATACATGAGGTGGGGGAAGAACATATACAAATACTTGTGAGAATTTGCTTTTAGTATAGTAAAATAAACAGGAAACATTCAATTTATCTTAAGTACAAACTTCAAACTACAGAAGAGTACATGAGCATTTCTGCCGAGCAGACATCATGGTCCACTCAAATGACAAATTTTCTTAGTGAAAAGGAGTCTGATCCCAAGTACAACACGGCCAGTGAGGTAACTGCTTTCATTTACAGCATTCCTGGTTTTCAGCTCCAAGCAGGGGCACTTTTTTTTCCCAAGTGAAATAGAACAAAAGCTGAGAAGTGTCAGCAGCCAGAGAAGGAAAGCTCAGCGCAGGCCTCTGGACTGAGGCCTCCCCTCCTGTTTATTGCCCCAAACCAATCTCATGTAAAACCTGTCCTACACAGGCTGTTCAGAGTAGTCCTCCACTACAATTAGCATATTTTCCATTTCTCATTCTCTGCACACTTAACTGTACAATTCATTTAATTGTTGGGCAATTAAAATCTTGCCTGATCAAAACATTTTTCTTGCTTCTCTTTTTAATGCATATATCTTCTGATCTCATTTCCATTTTTTTTAAATTGTCCACAAGCTGAAGCATATTTTTTTCTGAATTCTTATTCAAATAGTATCGTCTATGTTCATAAAAGTAACAGAAATCTATTTCCCTGCAGATTCACTGATAGTTTTTCACCAACTACTTTACACGACAGCTTTTTTGTCTTTTCAGTCTTCTTCCTTACAATTATCTTCATACAGTTCTTTTTGAACATGTAACCCCTTGTCATAATTATTACAGTAGCTTTTCATTTTTTAATTTGGATGTTCATTTAATCTATTATTCAATTTACTTCTAACAATACCTAGAAAATGAAGTACCTTGCATAACTGCATGACAATTTATCATCATTATGGTGCTTCTCAATCACCTGTTACGGCTTAACTGAAATGTCATAAGCAATACTCCTATAAAGAAGTAAACAAGGCATGGCTGCTTTTTTTTTCCTTTAACAATAGAATGGTTTTATAAACGGAATATTGAAAACAGTCACTCACTCAACACAACAAAATGTATTAAGCACATGTGCCTGGTCAAGCTTGAATGAGTTAATTTTCCTCCTACCACAATGTCCTGTTTCTTTTTCTCTTTTTTGTATCTGATTAAACATCATTTTTTTGTACTTTCCTCTCCACCAGTATTTCTACTGTAACGTTGTTCTAAAACCCTTAACATTGTGCTGAAAAACACCTATGCTCTTATGCCAAAAGTCGCCTTACTTCAGCAATTTTTCTGCCCTCCTTGAGACCCTGGTCCTCTGATGGATTCCTGGTGATCAGTCAACTTTTGATTTTGCTAATTAAAAAAATGCATCTCAGAGATCCTGCAGCTCAAATCGAGCAGACTGTAGATGTTCTAAATAGTGAACATAGAACTCACTTTCCAGATTTAGTCAACTTTTGAGAATTGATCAAATTTTGTTCAGTGTAATATCTTTATAGTATAAACCTACTAATAATCTTCATTCCTAGAACACCTCCAAAACTTTACATTTTCCTGTTCTGGTTTGATTTGAGCTCTTCTGTAAGAAGTTTCATTAGATGTTTGGACAAATGTCACATACACCCTTCCTCACAGCTGAATCACTCCGCTAGCTCAGAGTAACACCTAATTAAATAATTTCCAATCACTTCAGACAGCTGAACTTGTAGCAGATTTCTGTGTTACTTGTCTCAGAACAGATAAGCACCTTTTTTCGACTACATTTCATTTATGGTTCTTGGGGTTTGAGATTATTGAAATATTGTGAGAAATACAGAGGGAGACTTTTGACCAAGACCTGTGACAGGACGAGGGGCAAGGGTTTTAAACTGAAAATGGCAGATTTAGATCGGACTAAGGGAAACAATTCTTTACAACGAGGGTGGTGAGACAGTGGAACATGTTGCCCAGAAAATCTGTGGATGATCCTAGACCAGTACTTAGACTTCTCCATTAGGATTTATGATCCCATCTTTTGTCTTACTCTTCTCATTGCTTCGTTAGAAGTGCTGGACCTGAAGCTCCAGCTGCCAGTTACTTCAGAAATCTGATATGAAATGACCACTGGCACTCCACACAACCTCTCTCAGGCCATTCCATAAGAGGTTTTGTTAATTTATTTTCACTTTAGGGTACTCTCTTTATTCTTCGCATCTTTCCTTTGAAATCACTACTCATCTGGTTGTGTCTGAAACCTTTTCTGCACAAGTTTTACTTTTCAGTTTTGAGTAACCAAGGCTTGGGTAGGAATTAGAAACAACAGCTGCTTCAAAACAAGCCACACAATAGTGTGTTTTGACATGAGAGACCATTATTCCTGTGCCAGATGCCCTAGTTCCATCAAGTTAGTCCATTTTTTCTGTGTACTACCCCAGTCCCTCAACACTTCCCAGGAACTAAAGCATGTTGCTTGCTTGACATTGCCAAAATATCCTCCAAAACAGCCTGCACACAAGCTGTTAAGATATGAAAGTGTTCCCACCTCTCTTGGATCTTAAAAATAAAAATGAAAAACCTGAAGATTTTTCTAAATGGATGAGAAAGGTCAGTTACCTTGCAAAATCCATTTACCACCAGATTGTTTCTCAGTTTTGGTCGTCCTGTGAATCAGACTGTGATTTTCTACCTTACAGACAGCTTACTCTTGAGATTTCCTGGCTAATGCTCTTGATTTCATCTTTCCAATGATGACAATGGCCAGACTACTGTAATTCTAAAATAGAAATAATTGCAGAATATTTTAGTTTGGTAAATGAACGCAGTAACACTCAGCATTGTTTTTCAAGGGCAGGCCCTCATATGCCCTGCTGATCGCTTCGTATCTCCAGGGCTGTATCTATATAATATAAATGATCCTGCCTAGGGCCTAGGAGAGGTGCGTTTATTAAAAGAGAAACTAAAACTACTTCCTTACAGTCCAGTTTTTGAAAACACATCCAAGACAGCCTTGGAATTTCAAATATGGGGGACCAGCAACACTGTAGGACTGCCCTGACTGAAGCCAAACTGTGAACAATGGTCATGTGTGCAGAGATCTGAACTATGGAAAGAAAGATTTAATTATTGTCTAAGGTCAGGCTGGAAAGTACAAAATAAAATGGGTGTGTAGCTTCAGTAATTAATGTTAATATCCACGAAACGTAGAGCTGTGAAGACTGAGTATGATTTGGTGCTCGCTAAAACATACAATTAATTATTAAGATAATTTATTTTTTAAGTAATGCTTCCATAAGATGCTTTGTGAAACTTAACCAGACAGAACTCCCAAACAAACTGTCATGAACCATATGTTCATAAAACACTTCAAAAGACTTTTAAATCAACATCTTCTATTGATTCCAGCTACCTCTGAGGGATAATTCAAAACCACCTCCACTTTTGAGTGTTTTAATCTACTAAAAGTACAATATTCCTGCGTGCTGCAGGTAGGCACAGAATTTGCAGTGGGCCCACAACAAGGTTTGTAGCATTCTCTACCAAAAAGTAAATAATCAAGACTTTGTCTACTGTCCATCACTGTTCTTATTTATGATCTGAGCAGTGTTCAGTGGCAGTGGTTTTTGTTCCCCTGTAATCACATATTCGGAAATAAAATGCACTGCATTGTGAAAAGGCATCCAAGTACATTCAAACATTAAAACTGTATTGAAATTCACATTTTTTATGAAGAAGGGAAGAATTAATAACATGAGTGAATGAAATAAAAGAGTGAATGAAAGCAAAAAGCTGTTTCTGGACTTTTTTCCATGGTGAAGCCTGACAAATGCAGGTTTCTTGGAACACTACTGTTAATAATATTAGAATTCATGTATAATCATTGATTTTCAGTTATTCAGTTAGTTGCTATAGAGAAAGAAAAGCATTTGCTTGATATATTAAAACCTCTAGCACTTTTCAGTGATCTAAATTCCTAAACCAATTTTCTCCAATAAATCTTCCCTTTTACACACATGAGGGTCATCAGGAAAAGATTTCTCTACCTGGTGCTCGAAGGCAGTGAAGGAAGTTATGTTTATTTTGCTTTATATAGGAGAATTCAAAATAAGTTTCTGTTGTGAAAATTGTTTACAGCATTGAAAGTGTCAGGAGCCTCTCATTTCAGAGGCATTTCTCATTTGAATGCAGGAATATCCCAAGCCCAGCCTGTTCCAGGTTCAATCAGGAGCCTATTTCAAACTCAGTCTACTTCAAGTTCAGTAAAATCTTGTGCATGCATTTGTACCCAAGATAATTCTGCTATGGAAAGCAGAAGAGCACCATCAAAACTGGTAAGTGTTCAGCCCCGGGATTTTGCTTGCTTGCAAAGTCAGTGACATAAATCAAATAAAGACTGAAAAAATCCTGCACAGACAGCAGCTACAGATAACTCCATCAGATCATTTCCAACCCCGGCCACGGAGCTTGCATGACACATGCCTTGGAGGAGTGACTTGGTTCTCCTCACTAAACTTTGCAGGCTCTGTTTCCTTGATTTGATGGTATTAATGTATTCACCTTAAAACCACATCTCTGCCTACATTTGGTTTGTTGCCCAGCCGTAAAAAGAAAATATGTCATAAATTTTGGAGAACATTGAACTTGGTGGTGTTGAGCAAGATGATGCTTTTCAATTACCTGTGATTTACTAACCTGCCTAACAGACAACTTCATTTTACAGAGATGCCCTAAATCTTAAAATCAATTTTAACAATGTATTAAGAACTCTCAGTCTAGCCTTTGAAATATTTTCTTTTTTATGATTCCTTATGTCTTAAATACTTTTCCCTTCCCCAGTCTTTTAATGACATGAAATCAAAACAAACTATTCACTACAAACCACTTTTTTCCCCTCTATCTGACAACTTGAAAGGCAACTTCTTACCCTCAGATGAAAATTTCAATGTCACCAACTTTTAATTCTACTCTTTGCCTTGCAGTTAATGAAAAAAGGACAGGATTGTCAAATTTACATGAAAAATTATTTCAATAGGCTTTCATAATTTTGGAGATGTAATATTAACTCTTATATGAATTAAATATGCCAATTTTAAAAGGAATGTTGGGAGTACAGCTTCTACAAATTTGAATAAGAGCCAGTCATTTTTTTAATCAAAACCACGTTAAATATTCATTCATGTTTCACTGTGAGCACTTATAATAAAGTAAACCCTTCAGTGTGACCATCAATATAGCAAAATCCTTGAATAATCATAGAATCAGTTGTACTGCATAAAACTAACCCGAATTTTTAGCCAATTTATACAAAGGGTATGTCACAATGATGGCCAGTAGTAAAGAGTTCATATTAAAACACAAGTTACTGTTAACAGAAAAACAAAACTCAAAGCAGAGCCAGGTTATAAATACAATGTAATGATTAAGAGAAATAAAAAATCTAGCTGATACTACAACATTACAGTATTTTAAACTCTTAACACATTTCAATGCCTTTAAGAGTTGAATAGGAAATATATTCTGGCACTGGAAGAGAATTTAAGTCCAAAAGATAATGTGTCACATTGTCTAAATGCATGTACAAGGCACACACATCCCCCTGGCTGTCCAGACATTTCAACAGCTCCTTATTACTCCCACCTACCAAACAATAATAACAATCTCTTAATTCCCCCTCCATCCCACACATTAATAAAGAAAAAATCATCCTGTATTGCCACGGTACAGAGTGTGGAGGGACTGCAGGAGCTGCAGGTAGGGGTACCCGGCTACAACACTGGCAAAGATTTAACTGCTGAATATTCAAAACTACGGTTAACTAAAAGAAGCTAAAATGTCTCCCCTGTCTTTAATTTTCAATTTTTGCTTTTGTTTTCAAGTAAAAACAGGCATTTAATCAAAATGTCCTTTTCAATAATCTCTACAGTAAGCTACAGCTTCCACACGGACATACTCTGTGTGTTATACAAAATAGATAATATTCATTACTAATTTAAGATTGAGAAAAATTTAACAAAAAAGTTAAGTAATCTCCTGCAAAACTGAACTTTCCACTAGGAAATATCATATATAAGTGGTGGCAAACCAAGCATTCGTTATCCCATAGGATCTCCCTTCCCCTGCTTTGCTCAATGTAGAAAATTAAAATGTACAACACCATCAGTCAACAGACTGTGCTTCAAAAGATTTTGCAGTTATTAAGCAGAGAATATCACAGAGTTTTGGCAGAAAACTCAAGTAACTGGGACTCTTCAACTGAACAGCCTAATCAGCAGCCTGAGAAATAAACAACTCCACAGGAGATTTTATTGTAAATCAGTGCATCAAAGAATATCACTATTTAGGCAGGAATGCCAGGCACAATTCTGTAATTCAAAAAAGCGTCTTTTACTAAGGAAACAGTGGAATTTGGCATTTTAAAAAGAAATTTTTATTTCTTTACTTCTTTCATTTTTAGATTTGGAATTTTAAAAAGAAAATTACAAGAAGAAAACCAAGGGTACAGGGAAAGAAGAAAAACACGTTTTTCAATCTTAAGGCAAGGTCCTATGCAGAAGTGCCAAAGGAAGATTTTCCACCACAGAGCCCAGCTTCCAAACCTGCTGATGGTCAAAGCCACTCTGCAGAGCAAAGAAATGACCAGCCTGAGCTCACAACACACACCTGACACAAACCACTTGTCTTACTGGCGAGGCCCAGGGCAATCACGGCCAAATCCTGTCAGTTATACAAAAAAATGCTGCCAAATCCTTGAATCCCCTGAAGAACTGAGGCCAGGTAAGTATGATTTCAGAGGCAGCTGATTATGGCTGAAGTTGGACATACTTACAACAAACTACTTTAAACCATTTTTTATCTTCTCATCTATGAACAAAGTGCTCACAGGTTTTAACATACGAGTTGAGGATGGTCAACATGCTTGAAAAAACCCAAGCACTTAAGAGAGTACACAAATAATGGAGTTTGGCGTCATTTTAGTTTTAATAATTAACACAGGCAATAGTAATGGATCATTGTTCCTTAAAATTGGTCCTCTTTAGGTCATCAGAGTATTAAAATATGGAGCATATAGTTAAATTTGCTTTAAAAGCAAAAGCTTGGAAACAATTTACTGAGGACCTGGGGACTTTATCTGAAACTTGCAACTCACATAGAAGTGTTGGGGATAAAATATCCCGTGTTCCAAAGCCTCTGAACGAGCCTTGTCGAGAACTTCAGACAGAAGTCACATTATCACAACTCTTTGAAATTAAATTAATTCAATTTTTCATTGCGGGAACATCATTCTAAATGCAGAATTAAGACAAGTAATTCTTCTCTGCTACCCAGAGTAAAAAAATTTTCTGCACCTCAAAAGTTAGTAATGCAATTTTCTAGACCACGATAAGAAATATATCCCTCAAAAGTTAGTAATGCAATTTTCTAGACCACGATAAGAAATATATCACAAGTACATTATGATTCCAAAAGAAAAAAATTAGAGTAATTATGTTGAAAGCAGACACTGTAAGAAAAAGTGAAAATTTAAGTAGCAGCTGCCTCTCATACAAGACACCTAGGACTGAAAATTACAGGAAAAAGTGCACAGTCAGGTTTCATATTTACTATCACCGAATAGTGGTACTTAAAACAAAACAGATATCAATTCTACATTTATCTTCAGCTAAGTAAACCAGCTAAAGAAAAATAAAATTCCTATCAAATTCTCCAGTATCACAGATTGTCAGTAAATGAAAACATTATCATTCTCATGCTGCTGAAAATTACAAGCCAGTACATTCTCTAAAAAAGATCATCCATTGATTTTGACACCACTCACCCCACTGGAGAGGAGCCAGCTGTAGATGCTCCAGGACCAGCTGATTAAGAACCCCTTCCACACTTGCTTCCCCTTCACGCTTCAAGGAAGGGTAAATTGGAATTAAGGAAAATTTTGTTTCAGAGAGGAAAAGGGCATGTGATACAGACAACTTTTATTATTACAAATCAAAACTTCAATCTAGTGATTCATTAAAGGTTAATTTTACATATGCTTTATTAACTCATAAATTGACCAACAGTAAAAGTTACAGCAGTTGGTATCTTCAGAATATAAAAAATTTAATTCCACTGAGGGGTGTTAAAGTAAAGGTAAAATATACTTGAACCATAATAAAACATGAGGGTAAAAAAAGTCTGGAAGCCACAAAAATGCAAAACCTTTAAGTATGGATGAGAACTCAGAATGGTAAATGAGAAACAATCTGAAAACAAAAAGGTTAAAATTTGATAGGGCAATAGAAAACAGAACAAAATTTGATAGGGCAAGAGAAAACAGAACAAATGTCTGCTAGGATAGCCCTGACTGCTGGCTTAGTGCCAGTTCCATGGAGGTACAGGGACACTGGCCAGTGACAGTGTCATTACTGAGGGCAGACATCAGACCAGAACCACAGGCAGAGAACCTGCAAGCTTCCCGTTCTACCCTGTATGAGCTCAGAAACAGGCTCAGACTGAAAAGAGAAAAAACAAGGAAATTGTTCTTACTCTAAGGACAGTGAAGCACTGAAATAACCTGCTGTGAACAGAAGAACCTCTTTTAAAAGGGCTTCAAAACAGGTTACACAAGCGCTAAAGTAAAAGCACAGGCAATATCCAATGTCATGCAAAGACAGTATTATCCATTTAAACAAATTAATAAGAATTTCATGTGATGAGTCAATCAAGATAACATTTATTTGTAACAGGAAGAGGACTGGATTTCTTTTTTCTAATCCCCTGACTGCAGAAAGGCACTGAATTCTCAGGGTTTGGAAGCACATGCAGATGTCAGCACCATCCTCTATCCAGGCATAGATATGGTGTCCCACCATAATTAAGGAATAAGCTCCTAGTCAGATTCATTAAGATTTCAACCAACTATTCCAAAAGTACTGGAACCGTGGTCCTCAAAAATGCATCAAAAAATAAAATAATATCTGAGCTTTTATGAACAGCTTCTAAATGTGATCCGTCCCTTTTCTGTAAACTCTGGAAAGAGACACACATCATCTGACTGCTGAGGTATATGTTCACCTGTGTCAGTTAAAAGAAAATTAACAAGCACTGCAGAGAACTAATTTCTGCCATGGGACATAATCTTGCAGGGTCTCCAAGAGGCTTAAAGAAAAGTCTTGAAAGCTCAGAACAAAAGCAGATCTAACAGTGATTGAGACTCCAGAGCTCAGAGATGATAGAAGAGGAAAATCAATACCGAGTACAGGATTCTTGCCATTATTTTTTAAAATATTCTCATTATGCCCTGAAAAATGTCATAAATAGCACCTTTTTTTTCTCCTAAAGAGACCACAAATAAAGAATTCACAAACCCCAAAGAGTCTGAAAGCTGTAAACACCATTAAAGAAAAGCATCTATTTGGAAAACTGAAGGCAGCAGAATATCACCTTAGAAGAGCGCTGCTGAAAAATAAGACTCAGAACACCAGCACAACTCAATAATTTCCATAAAATACACTAGAGGGTACAGAATAATTTGAATTACTTCATAGAAACAGCAGATAAATAATTCTGTTATCACATCTTTAATCTAAGGACTGTAAGTGAGAGAAAACACTAATAAAAAGGCAGTATTTAAAAGATGCTGTAAAACAGAGTGGCTGTCATTAACTGTAACATTAAACTAACTTTACTGTAATTTACTTACAACAGACTCACAGTGGTGCCTGGAATATTACAAATTTTCACTGTTTAAGGCTTCATGGAAAGCTTAATGTCTCAAATAACACTATAAAATTATTAAAAATCAGGTGATTCTCCATTCTTCATCGTTGGTAAATGCTACCAAAGCAGATTCATGTATTCAGATGCAGAACATTCCCCCTGGAACATAAAACCACGGGAGGCAGTGAGGCACATCTGGGGTGCTGTGTCCATTTAGGGCTCCTCAGGACAGGAGAGGCATGGAGCTCTTGGAGCAGGGCCAGTGGAGGACAAGAAAATATGATTAAAGGACTGGAGCATCTCTCTTACGAGGAAAGGCTGAGGGAGCTGGGCCTGTTCAGCCTCAAGGAGAGACAACTGAGAGGGGACCTCATCCCTGTCTCTCAGT
Organism: Rhagologus leucostigma; assembly: GCA_013397725.1. NCBI lineage: Eukaryota > Metazoa > Chordata > Aves > Passeriformes > Rhagologus > Rhagologus leucostigma. The sequence continues at coordinate 100,386 of VZTD01001249.1, read as the reverse complement.
GTCTGCAGGGAGGGCTCAGAGCACGGACCAGGCTCTGCTCCTGGTGCCCAGCAACGGGACAAGAGAAACGGGCAGGGACTGATGCACAGGAAGTTCCACCTGGACACGAGGAAGAACTTCTTTCCTGTGGGGTGACCAAGCCCTGAACAGACTGTGCAGAGGTGTGGAGTCTCTTTCACTGGAGATATTCCAGAACTGTCTGGACACAATCTTATGCCTGTGCTCTGGGATGGCCCTGCCTGAGCAGGGAGGTTGGATCAGATGACCCCACTGTGATCCCTTCCAGCCTGACCCATTCTGTGACGCTATTGGTGGTTTTTTGGTTACGTGTGTAAGAAAAAAGTTAGAAATCAAACCGAAGGGCTCTTTGCAAAAGCTAAAAAACATAAAAAAAAACCCCAAACAACAAAAGCCAACCAAACAACAAAAAAAGAAACTCACCAGGAAAACCCACAAACTGATCAACAGAGAAAATTATGTAATATCCCAAAAGGAGTTTAAGCTTTTACAGCCAAAATTTTTGGATATATAAATTTCTTTATTCCATCACAAGCACCAAGCTTATTTTTAGCACACTGCTTATTGTCATCTGGTGGCAAAATAAATTCTATAGACAGGAAATATCTCAGTGAGTGCCATTGTGTATTAACCTGGAGGTTCAGGGTCTTATTTGTTTATTTGCCAAACAAATTGATGACATTAGTTTATCTTAGATACATGGCCATGGATTGTAAAACTGATGACAAATTTCACTTTTCGCAATTGGCAATTCTGTGTGAAAGAAAAATGTAGCATTTAAATGGTTAGGCCATGCACAGATTCGTTGACTCATGTATTCAGGAAATAAATTGCATATGTCCAATGAGATCATTGAATAAAGCAGCAGAAGGGAGTCTGGTGGCAAAGGAGGGAAAGGCAAGGTTGAGATGCAACCAAAGAAGTGGACTTGTTGAAACATAAAGCAACAAATACATAAAGGAACTATGTGTTCACATGGACCTACAGAGGGATCTGGATCATGGAATTCCATATCACTGATCTTTGGCTCCTGACTATATTATCAGACAATTACATAAAATTGTTCATCATAGGACAAATACAAAACTGAAAATTGTAACAAACTCATTACCTTGGAGATGAAAAGCGACCAAAATACATGGTAAGAAAATATCAAAGGAACAAGAGAGAAAAGCTTAACTCCAGAGTTTGCCTAGGACAAAGCCTTCAGAAGTTAATGAAAGCAAAGGAGTTGAACAGGGGTTGCCAAGATACCCTTTTATTCTTAGCTCAAAGTCAAAGCTGACAAAAGACACAAGTGTAAGATCGAGGATTTAAAATTCATTGAAAAAGACTGCCCAGATAAACACAAGTACAGACTGCCAAGGTGAAGTTTGACCTTGCAGAATCTGTCTGCTTAACCAAATCTCCACACATTTTGCCGAGGTCTTGCTGCCATCACAAACCTGCTCTTCTGTACGAGCCAGATTGCTGACCCAGGCCTCATTTCCTAAAGTTAAATCTTTGTTATTAACAACACAGGCATCAGCCAGGACTCAAACAGTTGACTTTCAGCTTCCAGCACAACAGTTCATATTTAACAGTTTAAGATATTTTCATCTGCACAATCAAATAAGCCTCAATGGGGCCCTCAGAGCCAACAAACACACAATCACCAGATGCTGTTTAAAAAAAAAAAAACAAACAAAAAAAACCCAAACAACCTAGAAACCTAATTTTTCACAGCTGACGCCCTTATGTCACGTTTTTTTAGCAACAGATAGAATATGATATAAACTGTTTCATACCAAAAAACCTAAATGACAGTCAAATGAACCAGTTATTTCCCCAGGGAAAACTTTGGTCTTTTACACTCTCTGGATTGCCTCATGTGTAGCTGAGTACTCACAATTAGAACACAGTCTGGTAACTGAAACCTCCTGCTTAAAAAGACAATCGCTTTTTAAAAAAATGGCTTCTATCTGTAAGTTACTCATGTTTTTTCTCCCCACAGCATTCCACATCTTGCATCCTAAAAAAAAATATTTTCAATACATATGTCCTTTGCAAATAAATGCAGGTGGGAGAAGGCACATAATCATAAAAACCAGCAAATGTTCATAAGTAAGAATTATACTAATTAAAAGTAAATTTGCATGATTTGCACATTTTACTTACAGCAGTTGCCTTATTCATATTTTAAGCTTTCTGCTTGATTATTATTGTAGTACTTTATTATTAAAACTAATTATATGCAGTTATTTATGGTCTTAAATAATAGCTATTTTTGCAAACAATTGCTGTTTCTAAGATGCTGCATGGAAATGTAAGGAAACCTTTTGCTGATGTACAGAAGTTCCACAAGATGTGTATTCTCATAACTGAAGATTCATAATTATGATCAAGATAAAGTCATCAAAAGCTGAATAGACACAGAAAAGTGATTTTCAATAAGAGTTATCAGTGATTTGCTGTCAAGAAAATGAGATGACTCAAGGTTCTGTCTGATAGATAATAATTTAAAAATCCTGATTGGCTGCTTAGATGCTGAAATACAAAAGCATTCATAATTTTTGCGGATTTGGAAAAAACGTCAGTGTTCACAAACCTAATAAATGAGTGGAGCTTATGAAGATCACTTAGATGAAATGAATAAAAGTTCCAACTATCACCCTAGAAGGAATCAACAAATCTATAAATGAAAGTTGGGAATAATAATTCAGTCAGTTATGCTGGACCACAAGCCAAAAAAAAAAAATCAATCAGACAATAGAATTAAAGAATAGTTCTCAGAGAAAACATCATCTCTGAAACCCATAAGGTACAATTTTCTTCTGTGAGAAACTTCACCTGCAGTATTGCCTCCAGCTTTGGATCCCACATACTGAGAAAAATAGAGCTGTACTGCAGAACATCAGCAATATGACTGAAAGAAAATGTGCTTTGAAAGAAATTTTGGCAATTAGGTTTAAATATGGAAAACAAAAATACTGAGGAAGGGGCATAAAATACAATTCAAAAAATGTAAGGAAATATTGCAAATAGGACAGACTTCCTATACATCACAGATATTAAGGCTGAAGTAAGAAAAAAAGTCTATTAGAAAAGTTAAAAATGGAACATGATATTTAAGGTGGCACTGGAAGTCTGTCTCACTTTTTCAAAGGCTGTTTGGGCCAGGTTTAGAATATTTGCAAGAAAATGACCCCAAAATGTTATAGTCTCATTTCACTGAAATAGCAATTCCTTCACAGTACATTAGAAAATTTCTTCAGCTGCAATCAAACCTGGGGATAGCAGAAGATAGGGAAGGAAAAGGAGTTTACTTTTCAAAAGTCATTCTCTGACCCAGCCCTCTTCCCAGCTGCACAAATCACAGAATAATTTATATTGAAAGGCAATTCCAGAGTCACTGTCCAGCCCTGTGCTCAAAGCACGGAAAATACTGAAATTGCACCAGCTTGTTCAAGGCATTGTCCAGAATTTTTTAACATCTTCAAAGATACCAATTTTACAGCACTTTTGGACAACCTGAGGGTATCTGAGCACCCTCACTGTGAAAAGGAATTTTCCTAGTATCTAACTGGAATTTAACAGTCCCCTCATGACACACCTTGCTCAAAGGGTCGGATGAACTTCGCTGATTGCTGTAACTCTCAGGCTTTGAGAAGGCTTTGAGAAGGCTGCTCCTGGAGGCCCAGCAACTCCACTGGGCCAGCATCCTTTCCAATCCTGCCTTCCACATCTCCAAAGTCTCCTTTGCTAAAGTCCAGAGTCATTATTCTGCCACTTACTCTCCTCACTTCCCTCAGGATATTGAGCTCCATCATCTCAGCACAACTGCAGCCAAGGCTGACACCAAACTTCAAACCGTCCAGCTGGATCATTTGTTCAGGGAGCAGATCCCACACAGCACGTACCAAATCAAACCATCCAACACCTGAACACCAAAGTTGTCCTTAGAGTACTCCAGAAATAAGCTAACCTGCAACTGGAAGACTTCTTCCAGTTGTCAAAGGAAGAGTTCATCCAGCTTTGCTTCTTGTTTGGGGGGGTCTGTAACAAATGCACAGCTCCTCACTCTGTTGGACGACTCAGTCCTTGGTCAAAAAGCTTTCAACTGTCTCATGCCTCCTTTCCTATTAGCTCCCTGTGCACACTCTGATTTCCCCTCCACATGCTTTCGCAAGTCCTGGTGTAAGCATCTGACGTGGGCCTTGGATCACACCTCAGGGCAGGTTCTGTGATGTTAACTCACCTCAGCCCATCACTTTCCCATGTCATGCACACAGTCAGGAGAGAAAAGTTATCTGGGGAGTTCGAAGCAGCTCAGAGATGATGGATAACGAAGTGATCACTTGGTCCTACCATTCAAGAGACTCGCAAAAATGCCTCCTCTAGCAGGAAATATCAGTAACTCTACCCCTTTGTAATTTCGCAAATACTTTTCCTCTCTTGGCTGCACTTAGGCTGACTCCTGAAGGAAAACAAGGCTAATGCAGCTGACCTATCCATCCATTTCTCTGCCTGTCTGTCCATCAGTATAAACTCTGCTGACCTGGGTCAAATTACTCTGATGGGCGGAAAATATCTCAGAAATCAAGTTTGTTAAACTTAGCAGAATTGAGAGAAGAATATTTTTTTTAATTGACTGGTTCACATCTAAATGTAGCTGCAAGAAATAAAAGGATGAAGCCAGGGGAGGTTCAGGTTGGACATCGGGAAGAATTTCTCCACGGAAAGGGTTGTCAAGAATCGGAAGGGGCTGCCCAGGGAGGTGGTGGAGTCACCATCCCCGGAGGTGTTCAAGAAAGGACTCAGTGTAGCACTCAGTGCTGTGGTTTAGTTGACATGGTGTTTGGCCAAAATTTGGACTTGATGATTTTGGAGGTCTTTTGAGGTCTTTTCCACCATTAATAATTCTACAATTCCATGGGAAGGACTAACTCTAGCTGGGACATGACACCTGGAAAAGAATGTACACATTTCTTAAAGGATTTTTAAGCACGTGTGAAACTTGTTGCCTTTCATTAATTAGATTAGTTTTAGTTCCTGGAATAGAGAGAACAACCACAACAAGTATTAAAAACACAAACTAATGGTTGCAATGTAACACACAGATCCACGCACTGTTCTACTGGTTTCGAAGGTACTGACTTTCATGTCAGCCACAACAGTTTTGGGATCGAAACCGGGGTTAAATCCAGAACACAGAATGGATGTAAACAGTGTTACCCAGCAACTGAAATGAGTGAGGATGTATTTTTGCATCTTGACAAAATGATTACAACTATGCACTCAATTCTAGTGTAAGAATTCATCATAGAATATCTTTCCATAACACAGACATTTTCTAAGTGAGTTCTGGTTGAATATTGACATTTTTGCATAAAAGGAGCTCTCTCTGAAATGTTGCTTTGGGAATCTGGACTGAACCAGGCACTAGGACTCTCATCTATGTCTCAAGCCTTGCCTTTGACAAATCCTGATCTGATTTAATAATCACAGGATGCTTAAGTTTGGAAGGGACCACTGGAGGTCATCTGGCCCATCCCCCTGATCAAGCAGGGTCCCCAGAGCACAGGACTGTGTCCAGGACAGCCCTTGAGTATCTCCAGGGAAGGAGACTCCACAGCCTCTCTGGTCATCCTGTGCCAGTTCTCAGTCACCTTCATAATAAAGAAGTTCTTCCTCACAATAATTAGTAATGAAACATCATTTCAGATCACTGGATAAAAGTACAATTAAAAGTACAAACAGATAAAGCATGATTTGATTGCCACTCTTCTCTGATCTTCTGCCACCCCCTATCATGTGAATTTGAGGATGATCTGAGTGAAAAATATAAATCTCCTGGGAAGTGCTGAGTACCATCACATGGCTTGGGGGACTGTTTGCTGTACAGAATGTATCCTGAAGAAAATCATGAGAAAGTGTATTTTTGACAAGCCAAGCACAAGGTTTTTTTATAGAAATCATGAAATTTATAGCAACACCATTGGTTTATTTTAACTCTAAACTGAATGCAATTTCTTATTAATAATCATAAGGCAATATTTTACTGCATTTAGAATTATTGTGGGGATTTTATGTTTAGAATGACTAAGTCATCACACAAGCCCTGTCTAAGCCTTAAAAAGCTACCCAAGATTAGACACATTACTAAATCTATAAAGAGGATAAATTATTCTAATATGTTCTGATTTACTCAAATTTAATTAAATGTATGCAAACTCTCTAAATCCAGCTTCATGAATTTCTTCATGATTCAGTTACTCGGTGTGGGGGAGAATAGAACAATCTGACCCCATGAATCTACTACTCATCAATCCTAACTACACTTCCTCAGTTCCCTAAAAGCTGGGAAAAACACACAGGATTTATGACATGCTCAGTGACTCAGAAAAAGCCATTATAGGATGACCCAAGCATCACCTAAATAATATACAGCACAAATAACCTTAAACAGTCTATAATTATGATAAGCTTCATGGTTCTAATTACTTTTCTTTTCAGTAACACTGCCGTGAAGTGAGTTGAATTATAAAATAAAATGTATCAGAGGGCATCTATTTATATACTTTTAAAGCAAGTATTTATGGAAGGATATAATTTTCCAGCAAATATCCAGCTTGCTGTTAATCTCCAGACCTCTTGCTTGTTGCCTTTCTTCTTCCAGCTGCTTTGTGTTCGCCAACTGTGCCCCATCAGCTGGGGATTCTGGGAAGCTCTCAAAATTGAACTTGTCCACTTGGATTGCCATGCTGTAACAAGGGAAAAGAAAGAAAGAAAAAAAAAAACAACAACAACATCATTCTTACTGATAATATTTCTGCAGAAACTGCAGACCACTGTGAACACAGGCACTACAATATCACTATATTGGTTTCAGTGGCACCAAGTCTGTAATTAATGATATATAAACCATATGGTTTATGCTACTGAAAACAGAAGTCTAAGCCCATTGATGGCAAAACGTTTTACAAGTCATCAATCAACATCTTAATGACTTTGTGAGTGGTGCACAAGACATTTATTTTGCAGTTGCAAGCAGATGACTTTATTGTGCTTCTGTAGAGGTTCACCTGCCTCCACTCTTGGTAGGTGAAAGCTCCTGGTATGCTTAAGACTTGCTGAAAAAAGCAACAAGACTGGGCCAAAAGCTGATGAGTATACTATTTAAAGTTGTTTATTAATACCAACCCATATGAAAGAAAGCAGAATATTATATATGAAAGCATCTCTGAAGTGAACTGTAACCACCTGGAGAGTCCACTGGTTTCACAAGCCAACTTCCTCACTTTTCTTTGCAAAACTCAGGAAGGAAAGACAAAATAACCACAGAAGTAGGGCCTTAATGTGGCCCTTGACTTTTTTTTTTAAGAAGACACTTCCCTCCTGCTTTGTGCATCTTCATGAATTACAGACCATATTATTTTCAATATCCCAGTATAATTCATTGGTAGTAAATGGTTAAATAATTGCTTTATTAAATGTACGGTAAGGCATAAAATGTAATCAAATTAAATATAGTACACTATAATGCATACTAAATACTGATATGTTAAATTAGAATCACTAATCTAATATAAAAGGGAATTTAGACCAGCTCACATCACATGAAATGTGGTTATGGAAGATCTAATATACTATGCTGCCAAAACAGCTTTAATTTCCTGAATTGTCTGAAATAGAAAAATAATTAGGGAAGAATTAAAATATATTGCTCTTGAGATGACTTTGCACTTAAGGAGACCAAGCAACAGCCTTGAAAATCATTCAGGATGAAATGCAACTACAAACTGAGAAGGGGTCTGGGAAGGGCATTTCACAAAAACACAGGATTACTATTATTCTTTTATCTATTTCTCCATATAAAGAGGGAAACATATTCTATGGATGTTGCCAAAAGGAAAATACCAGTAACAAATGTCAACAAGAAAGAGCTTTGAAATCCCTCCAGACAAGAAAAGATTCTCTATAACTCGCATTAATTTAAGAGAATCTTGACCCTTAAAGAAATTGGGTGAAAATACATGGCAATTACAAGGAATAATAAGTTTCCTGTGGGAAGATGAATTCCAATAGACCTTATCAAGACTGAGCAAAAACTGACATCTCAGGCGAAGCTTCTAAAGTTCACCCTTCACCATTAGTGGAAGGTGTCCATGCCCATGCCAGGGGGTTGGAACTAAATGGCCTTTAAAGTCTCTTCCAACCCAAAGTACTCTATGATTTTATGACTAAAAAATACAAATACAGGACTCAGGCCAAGGTTTCTGTAAGCTACCACTTCTGCAGCCTGCATCTTTGCTGATCCTCACATCTCAAAGGCAGAGGAATTAATCTGTTCCTCTCCAAGGGAGGGTTTTGTTTTGGCTATTTTTAATGCAGCAAGAGATCATTAGAAGTTCTTCATTTGCATGCAGAGTCCATCAAGTGCTAAGCATATTCAAAAACTAAACATGAGCTACAAAAGTGGATCACAGGAACTGCCAGAATCAAGCCAGAAATAAAGACCATAATGAAAAACACCCAGATACAATCTGAAGAGTGGATTCTGAAAAAAAATTACCAGGCCTGAAACTATGACTAACAATATCAATTCTTACTGGCACTGAAGCATGATTTGATTCTGCAAATGCAGGTTGGCTTTCCTGGATTTTGAACAGGCAATGCACGTGGAAGACACAACTGGAATATTTTGAATTTCACTGTCTTTGTTTCCCAGATCACTCAATCGCTCTGTGGTACGTGAGCCGATGCAAACTCAGTACTTGATTTCTATGATACACACAATACTGCTTATATTCTCACAGAAATACAGTTAGTTTCCTACAGCCATATTTTAACAAATTGTCCTAGCTTCTGGACAGTCAGAAGTATTTAAAATCCATCTCCAAAGGGACCAAGGAAACAGTTCCCATCTAATTACTGCGTTGCACTTTTCTAAGTGATTTGTATTTGAGAAAAATATTCCTGCCTAACAATATTTAATATGCAACTGCAGCATTCAGATTGCATTCCTCTGTTGAAGGGTCATTTCTGGCAATATGGTAATTTTTGTCTGGAAATTAAATATGCATGTAAGCACTTTGTACCCCAACAGCCTCCAATAAATCCACATCAGCTTTAGGAATACAGCCTAGCTTGCTCTTAATTGTTCACTGTGCATCTCTTCTTGAAGTAACTTTTATTAAGCTCTAAGTTATGGAAAACTTTAGTAAACAGGGCTCTCAGTACTCAGAGACTCTACTAAGTTTTCAAATCTTCTAACCATGTTTTTATTTATAATGTTTATACTGTATTTAGCACAGTGGCACCTCATGTCACATGAGAAGCTACAAAAACACCCACAACAACACACTTGCCAGCTAGAAAGCGAAGAGTCTGACTAAAAGAGAACTACAGAGAGAAAAATATCACACAAAACAGTACTATGAACACAGCTGTAGGTAGGATATATGAAAGCAATAAACAGATAAAATGTTTCAAGACTATAGTCCCTCTCAAAGTAAAGCACAACAAAATTAAATCCTTGCTCTTTTTCTTAAACTTATCTGCCTTTTATCATCCATATTCTACTTCCTCTTGTGCTAAAAATATTCATTTCAAGTTTTGTCTCTTCATTTTTTATCTCTAACGTTCAGTATTTATTCCTCAGCCTATGGAACATGTAGTGCATGGGAAGGCTTTGCACAAGAATCAAAACAAAAAATAAATACCATAACCTAAATCAGTCACTCATTCTTAAAAATGTACCCCTACTCAAACCCAGCTTCTTCACTTTCTTTTTAAATATGAAGATTTCTCCCATCTCGAGAGATGCATTTCACCAGGGAGGTGTTAACGAGTGGACAAATAATTCCCAGAGCCAGTTGATGGAAGGAGAAAATGGATAAGCTGGACAATGAATTACAATCACCAACTAAAAAAAGCATCTTTTTCAACTTTTAAGTGATCTCTAGAGATCACATGGACTTCACCCCTAAGAAGGAGAGGGCAGTGCAAGGCAACCTTTTGAACATCACCAACTTTGTCACTGGGCTGTGCATCAGAATAATGAGACTGAAATGTATTTTAGCCATTAAAGTCATTCTCTGCTGTCTTCTGCAGTTACTTTGCAACCTGTTTCCTGTCAAGAGCTCTCTGCACTTCTCCCCAAATTTGTCCTTGCTTGTTGTGATATACAAGAATCTATGGAATCTATATAGGAAAAGGTAAAAATAGACAATTCAGTTTGAAACAGGAATTCAATTTATTGCAAACAGCCAGGATAATGACGGCTCACATTGTGCAAGGGCACCTGTTCCTTGCCCTTCACAGTAATTATGTATCAGGGAAAACAGAGAAGATCTTAAAACTCAGAAGTTTAGAAATAAACTTGGTCCAGGAAAAGAGACTAGAATTCCATTTTAACTTCTTTGCCTCATGGAGAGCTATCCAAATTTCCTACTAGATGAGTTTTCAATAAATAATGAGATATTTGTATGAAAACACTGCATTATGCAAAAAAAAATATTAAATATCCAATCCTGCAAATGGAAAACATGTACTGTTTCTCTCTGGCCATCCTTGTCTGAGCAGGAGGAGGAATAAAGTAACAACAGTTTTCATGAATAATGAAACAACTGTGTTTTGAAACTACTGGGTTTTGTCACAAAACGAGCCCAAGCCATTGTGACAGCCCCTCAGACAACTGAGCATCATTACAGGGATGCAAATTATTCAAATACAAATTAAATGGATGAAGAGGAGAAGGTCAGCTCATCGGCGATGCTGATGGTGTCTCTGCACGGTATCATCTCACGTCATCTGTCAAGATGGCTTACAGGGAAAAAAGTGACAAACCTTCTGATGGCACAGCCACCATCTCAGTGACAGTCACCTAAGGTCCTATTAAAGTCACAGTGCAGAGCTGCTAAAGGCACCGGACAGCTCATTTCACCTCTTCTCATGAAAAGAGATGCAACTTCTACTGGAAATCCTACCCTGCCCTGACAACAAAATGCTCAGCAGAAAGGACTTTGCATGGAGGAAAAGAACTTCTCCATTCCTGCAAATGACATCATGACTGCTGCCCAGCCAGTGCCTTCCACGTCCCCCTTTCCCGAAGCAGTGCCAGTTAAATCGAGCAGCACTCACAGCTTCACAGAAGTGCCAACTGGCAGAGAAAATTAATAGGTGAAAAACTGAGTAAGGGAGCATCACTGGGGATGCTGCAAACTCCTGCCTTTGTTCCTGGCAGGACAGTGGGCAGGTCCCAGGCACATCCCATCCACCAGTGACGCATCTCAGATCATCACATGTCCGCTTCTAAGAGTATAAATCTATAAAGTGAAATTAATTATGTGATACTCTCCAAATAAAACAAGGTTAAGAGCAGGCATGGTATTAAAAGAAAAGCAGCAATCTGCTCAACATAAGTAGATTTCATCTTTCATTAAGTAAATAAAACACTGCTGCTTAGCTTGGAAGAATAAAATACAGAGATAGTCCTTATTCAATTATCCTTAGGAAGAAACAATATAACAAGAACCCAAAAACTCTTCCTCATGGCTAACTACCTATCTAAATACTATCATCCACAGATGAGTTTGTAAGCTGCTTCCAAAATGAAGCTGACAGGAGGCAGTTGGAGACTTTATTCAATATTATGCTTCCTGTTCATCCTCCTTGCTTATATAAAGGAGACAGCAGGGACCCTGTGCCAGACCATGTTACTGCCACTTATGCAGAATGCTTATGTGCATGAAGAGTCCCTGTACACTTAATGATTTTAAATTTCAGGAAAACTTGAAGTGAGGATGATACTCTTGTTCTCACATTCAAGAGGGAAAAAAATGCATAAAAGCACAAGTTTCCTTTAAAAACGGTGCCCGATTCTTTCATTGTGCAATCTCAGTAGTAATATATAACATCATGTCTCAGGCGCACGTAATTCCACCCTAAATACAAGTCCTGCAGTTGATACCAAAGTGGAAGTGACACCCCAGTATATAATAATTTACAGACAAAGAAGGACCTCAAGAATCAAATCTCTTGTGAGATGAATACATTTGTACCACTGGCTGGTAACAATAACATAAAGCAGTGCAAATTAATATATACCTTGTGTTTACTTGTAATTCTTTCACAGGTTAGGGAGTACAATCTGTATTTCATTCACTACTATAAAATACAACTGTAAAACTTAGTAGCTCAAGTGATCCACAAGTAATGATCTCTCTTCCTGGCCTAAAAATGACTGCAGAAAGAAAAACAGTGGCTTTAGTATCTGAACCATGCAGAGCAGAAGATAAATTTTTCCATTAATCTTGAGAAAGGTCAATTAAATTAAAAAATTTGCATTTAGAACTTAATTATTTATTTTAAATAATTGAAGAGGAGATAAAAGTCAAACTATAGTGCTGAAGTCCGCAATATTCAACAGCTTAGACTTATTTGAGAGACAACGTTTCAGACGATAAAAAGTTAAACCAGGAAAGAATCGTTCCACTGGATATAATGTAATATTTGAAAATGGAGCAGTGCTAAAAGATAGTTGGCTACATAAATCTTCTGCTTAAATGTGATTACACTATGCATGCTGGGCATATAGCTTTTTGATTCCTAACTCCAAATCTGAAAACCATAAACTGCAAATGAAGAGGCAGAACAATTAACTTCAACTTGCCTCTTTTTTCACTTGCCCATTTAAATAATTTGGATTCCCATGGCGATCACCATGCAGCAGAGCTGTTAGCTACCTAAAGAAATAAGAAATTTAAAATAATAATAATAGTGGTTATAGCCTACTTTATGAATACACCAATTTCAATAGGGGGTATAAGAGACCATTAATCAATAGCCTTTCATTAGGAAATTTGGAAAAGCCTAAATACAGTAATACTTAAAGATTGAGTTAAATATCCTTCCTTTATCACAGCTGAACTACACAAGGATTTCAAAATTCTCTTTATCCAAAATAATGCCATACTGTACCTCCTACCTCTCTCTCAGTGGAAGAGTAATAATCAGAGAAATAAACATATACGTTCATATTCAGCTGCTCATTTGTGTAATTCATTATTGCCTTCATATGGCAGGAAGTTCAGAAGAAAACATATGCAAATAAAAAACATGGAATTTTGTGCCAGATATAACAAATAAGACCAAAAAACCTCAATTCTACAGTCATGCCTAGTTATCGCTCCAGCTGTCTGAATCTCCTCAGGAAAAGACTGAGAAGATTGCCCACCCCAAAACATAAACAGTAAAAATAGAGTGGAAGAAGATAAGAACCTCTGTTACTTTGAAATTATTTCATCTTTTCCAGAGAGCCTCGAGTGAAGGAAGCAGGCGCTCACCTGGTGCAAACCCGATCTTCATTCTCACTCTGCTCACGCTGAGCATTAAGGGACAAAAACACCAAATGTCTCTGCTCCTGGAACATCCCAAAAGAACCAGAAATGCTGGTCAGGAATCACCCCTGGATCATTTTCCAGCCTGGGCTCTGTCCTGACCCAGAATTGATGGTTGTTGCCGGTCTCAGGGCCCTGCAGGATGATCCAAAGGAGTGGAGTTGGGTGGGTATAGCACCCCAAAACACTCAGGGGGATCTCACAGTCTCCTGCACATGATAAACCTGGAGCATCAATTCACTTTCGCCTATGAGAAAAAAGAAAAATTCCCAAATTCCCAGTGCTCCTCTTTTAAAGGAATATGACTGAGACATGTGGCACACAACTGGAAGGTTACTTCAGAGAAGATGCTGAGATCCTACTCCAAAACCAAACTAAGAGGGCAAAAACCACTAGGACAGCCTGTACACATGGGAAATCATTCACATGTGAAGGGTCCATCTCAGTTCATCTCACAAACGAAGTGATTGAAACATTTTTTGGGTAGAATAATGGGATGCATGAATGCTCAGTGTGCAAGAACACACATTTCACCATGGACTGTCACTTCAAGATACAATTAGACTTTACATTAATAATGAATTATTAATTTACCATCTACTTCCTTGTCTTCTCTTTTTATACACAAAGGTAACATTTGCCCTTTTCCCAGAGCACTGCAGCAGAAGTCCACCTCAAGATGATTTAGTGTGATAAATAAACCGTGACTTCTTTTCCAAGTCACTGTTTTCCCAGTATAACCTGTATAATTTTATCACACCTGCAACCTTCACATTTTCTGTTCAGGGCACTCTTTGGTGAGTCCCCTGAAGAGTCTTGTATTTCAAGTTAACCCAGTCCATTGACTTTAAAACGTTTATTTTGCCACGGACACATTGATTCTTTTCACCTATAGAGCTGCACAGATTTTATTACAGATTCTCAAGTCCCCGATGCAAGCTTTTTGAGTGATGCCATACTTAAGCAAGGAAATCTAGAATCTCTGCCAAAGAGCAAAGCTGGGGGACAGTCAGGACATCCTCAGTTTAAGAAACCAAAGCACCAGAACAGCAGTGAATATCTCCCAACAAAGCAATGTGGTCCACGAGGTTCAACCTACAGAAGTTATTTTTTAACCAGTGACAGAAATAATGTTCACAGACATGAGTGGGAGCACAAAAGCTTTAATCATGCTCCAGAAATCTTAGCTCACAGGGAGCGTGTGTCACAGGTTCCATAGCAGTCAACTGCTCAGCACTAATAACAGAAATTATACACATCTCACTCACCCACACACAATTTCACCTAAACAATTTTTTTTCCCAACAAATGCTGTACATATTAGAAGTTTATTTAATGCTTTCACCAGCAATGACACCTGTTTGTGTGTTTAGAAGCTTGCTCATGCTCATTTAGAAGCTATTTTCAGAAAACAAACCAGCGGGGATTGTTCACCCGGGAGAGGAAAATGCACTTGGGAGACCTCAAAGCAACCTTTCAACACTTAAAAGAGGGTTATAAGAAAGATAGGGGCAGATTTTTTAGCAGGACTTGTAGTGATAGAACTAGAGGTAATGGTTTTAAACTGAAGGAAATAATGGATAATAAACCAAGGTTCTGCTTCTACTGCTTCTGTTGCTTGTTACACTCAGCCTTTGGCAGCCCTGGCTCCAGCTTCAGCCAAATGCAGAGCTGGGATTGCCTTCACTTTCCTCTCATCACGATTATATTGATTTACCTTGGCACATTTTGCCCCACATACTGCTGAGCTGTGTTAGTTGTCTGATGTGCTTTATTGGTGTACCAGAAAATGAGCACAGCTCTAAAATACCTTGTTATTTTAGCCAAAACTCCCCATTTTGAAATCACCACCCCAAATAACTGCCCTGGCAGGTGCCCTCCCATTCAGTGAGCCTTGAGCTTGAGCTCCCTTGGGAAAGGGCAGCGAAGCCAAATGCCCACCAGACTCAGATCTGAACACTACAGCTAGAAATTCAGTATTTATTTAATTATTGTGATGGAATGATACTCATTTAATAGGAGCAGTTTCCTGCCACATTAACCTCCCTTGGTCAATTAGGATGGTATCCACCACATACTATATATGGAAAATGGATTGCACAGCCCCGCTCACGTGTCGCCTGATGTCCAGGCAGTGACCAAACCATCGTCAAAGAACTAAAGCAAATTAAACAAACGCACTAAAGTCAAAGGAGATCAAGGGGATTTTTACTCCTGCTTCCTGTGGTTTAAAAATAGTTTGAACATAGTAGTCTAAATTTTAGACAAGGAAATTTCACCTGTGAGCAAAGTCATGCCTGGGAAGCTTTCACAGAATATGCAGCTGTGTAAAGGAACTCAAGAGGTAAACCCAGGATTTTTGGTGCCACTTATAAAGCAACTTTTCTTATCAACTTCAGATACACAAATCTCTTATATGAGAATGGATTTCTTCACTACATTTGGAGGAAGTGAGGGAAAGGGAACTATAAATACTACAAGTTATGAGCAGTCAGCTAATGGTGTCTGAGACAGACACCTTGGTTTTAAAAATCAACTTCCCGAAGCGCCCTTTGTTATCATGGCAAGCACAAAGCCTCCAGCTGAGGAATAACTAAAAAGAAAACCCTCAAAATATGACCTTTCCATTAAAAGTTTACACTGAAGGTATCATTTTGAGTCTGCTACTAAACTTTTTCAAAAGTTTCATGATTTTTAAGAGAAAGTATTTTTCTTAAAATTAGGAATACCCTCACAGAACTAAGGAGTGATATAACTTTTCATTTAAGTATTTCATTCATATCTACTTGAAATAACGTTTTGGAAATGTCTAGCTTTAAAAATATGGAGCTTTTATATTAACCTTTATAATGTTTCATAAACTGAGAAGCTATTATTTCAAATAAAATATTAACTTTGTATTATTTAGAAGCTTTGGCAATGTTTTAAAATATTTAAATGTTGAAGGTCATTTTTTTCAGCATTTATGTTTAACACAGTCTTTTCATTCACCTAAATCTAAATTTCATTAATTAAGAAACAATTTTAATCAAAATTCTGTTTTTCTCTGTTTCTTCATAATATTCCTTTACACATAATAAAAGTCCAGAAGATGATGGTATCTAAACATCTGCAAGACAAATTCTCCTTTAAAAAAAAAGGGGAAACTGCAAGATAAAATTCAAAGATATCAAAATAGAAAACAGTGCTTTGCCATCTCTTTTATGAAAGTTACATATACTTTTCACTTATTGACTAGATTTTTCTGACTATAAAAAACACAGGCATATCTAGATTTAGGCATCTATTTTAAACTGAATCCCTGTTTAGGAGTCAGATTTATTCTCTACATTTAAAGAGGGGCAGAATTATCATAGTTTCACTTCCAGCTTATGAAAGAGTTGAAATTCATTTTTATATAGATCACCAACATGATTTTTCTTAAAATCATGCTGTGCCATCAGGCTCCCAGTTCCTGCAAAGAAGACAGAACCCCCCCAAAAATACACAGAGGGCACAGATATTAACATACACAGAGCTTTGGGCCAATTCAACAGTTTAAAGAAAAAAACATTTCTTTGTTCTTTTCCATCTACGAAGAGCAATTTAACATAGAAATTTCAGAGTCAGATTATCCCAAAATGACAGGTTACTACTTCCAGAAAAATTGTACCCCAAAACTGTGTAGCAGTTTTATAAACCTCCCCATCCACAGCTGAGAAGTCGCCATGGTTCTGACACACTAATTTGCCCTGAGTTACTCAATCAAACAGTTATAAATGGATTAGAGGGTTAATATTAAAACTGAAAGTACATGATTATTAAAATTGGGTTTATATATCCTATGATAAGCAAATAATGCTGTAAATACACGAAGCAAAGATTAGACAATCTGCTTTGTTCTCAATGTAAGCCTTTCACACAAAAGATTTCCTTTTATTACTTACTATTCTCCATTTCTCTTCTTCCATACAACTACAAAAGAGATGCCATCAAGCAAGTAAATCGAGGAATAAAGCTGCAGAGACTTTTTTACTCCCATTTATTCCCATTGAGCCTCCCTCAGGGATATACAAATTGGAAATTGCTAAATTGTCATCTAATAGGCAGAAACAACGTAGGCGAGACCAATTAGGTAAAAGGCAGAAAGTTGTATTACATATGTAATTAAATTAAATTCTTTGACTAGCCTACATTAGAATCATTCCCAAAAAGGACAAAACTTGACTTTAATCAGCACATGACACATTGTAAGACACGTCACTAAAACAGTACATTAGGAGTTTGGATATTACTAAAAAGACAGCTTTTCTTAACTGTAAATCAAGTTACTTCCAGGTGGTAGAAAATTGGCTAAACAGCAGCATTCCCTCCTAAATATACAAGACTCTAACAATGCACAATTGAGTATGAAGTCATAAAAAAGTAGTTTTCTGCTCTTTTTTTAGCCGTAATATCCTTCAGCTGGGTACCTACACGCATTTTTCAGCGGGACTGTTCTCTTACAGAGATCCCCAGAACACAGGAAACCACCAGATCAAATCCCCACCTTAACTGCCAAATATAAGTGACAATAACTAGGGATAATTTGGCTCGTAATCACAAACATCATCTAAAGGAATAATGCAGTGGGGGAGAAAAAATTGCAGTGCAAACAATTCTGATCTACAAGGTTTGGGTTCTTCATCCCTTGCCCTTCTCAGCGCTGAGACCAACAGCTGCTCGTTGTAGGCACCAGCTCAGCCCTCTCCTCGTGCCACTGCACAGCCCCTGGAGCTGGAGCCCAGGCTGGGATGAAAATAAATTCCAAAATGCAGATACAAGGGGCTCTCCTGGACTACAGGAGCCAGAGGAGGAGGAGAAGCAACATTTACCTCTGCCCATGGTGCTTCTCCACGCTTTTCCTTTCTAGAAATTGGCTAAACCTGGCAAAAAGCCATCAGCACCCCATTGTGAGAACAGCACTATTTAGTTAAACTAATTGTTTATCTAGATGATAATCAGAGTATCAGAAATGGATTGACAGCTCTAAGCACAAACTGCCTTTTGGAATTAAATCGATTCTGTGATTGTCCAGCAACCAAGGTGGGCAAACAGTTTCACAAACCTGGGACAACCTCTGTACCCTAAGCCAAACTGGTAGTTTCCTCCCACTAATTCCCAATATCTCATCTTTTATCTATCTCTTTTTATGTTATATTTCTTAGATAATACCATTTCAATCGCAAATCTGTAACCTTCTGTCTTGAGAAAGTTCCTATCCCATAGGAACACATTTGCCAGGCAGGCTGAGAAACCCGGGTTAAATCGCTATCATTATTTCAATATTGGAAAAATCAGCTTATTGTTTATGTCATACATGTACACAAATTAAAATGGAGACTTGGAAAATAAATAAAGTGATTTGCTTTCTTGATTGAATAGCATGGAAATGCACAAAATTAAAAAAACACATGGCTTAAATTGCCTTAGGAAAAAAATTAACCCATTTATATGAAAAGAATAAATAGCTTTCAAAAATTATAGATATTTTAAAATGCTAATTATTTGTATAAACCAGTTCCTGTGCACAGGGATCACATATAAGTGAGTTAGTGTAGCTGACAGCAGCAGTGAGAAAAGCAAGAGGCCAAGAGAAAGACAAAAACCAGGGCTTGTTTTGGTGAGCCTGTTCTGAGGACAAGCAGTACAGATATAACCCACTGTCTAATGTCACCGTGTGCTTGCAAATATCACTGTGCAGGAGTGCAGCCTGCACGGCCTCTCAGATAATGCCAGATAAACGGCAAGAAGCTCTCCTTCAAAATTACAGATGGATGGTTCTTCCCAGAAAGGGAGACATAACATCAAAATACGAGAGAGCACACAACAAAGAAGCTGCTCTGAGCCCACATGGAACGGCCCCAGAAACAAACAGTGAGCACTGACATAAAAATATCCCTCATGTAAATTCAAATTCCATCATTAAAACCTGCATACATGTATTTATCGCCTGCTGTCACCATGTAATCAGCACTCACTAATCACCCCATAGCTTACTCTCATAAAATTCTCTATTTCATATTGGAGAGCATGACTGAATACTCTAAAGTCCCATCCTATTTAAGTCCTTGTGATTCAGAAGGAAAATAAGTGACAGCTTGAAATAAGCTGCTAGTGATGCCCATCTTAAGAGATGCTTTCCATCAGTATATCAAGGGAGAAAAAGGAAATATTGGTGAAGTGTGATGTAGATTTATTGTGCCTGACATTGCTGGGCCTGGCAGAATTGCTGTAGGATGAGATGGGGTAAAGGCTGCTCATGAGTAACACAAAACTCAGTAATAAGAAGCAGGTTAGATCATTATTTACAGAACACAGCACAGCTCAGTACATTATATATTATTATTGATATCTTAAAAAACATCTCAGCGACTTATTACAAATTTCTTGTTCCAGGTTTACTACTAAATGAGTCTAGACTCAAATGAAAAACAGGACTTCACTCACAATTTCCATCATGATGCCTATGCTCTTCTACCTTAAAATTAATGGTTTTGAATTTCTTAACGTTCACCTTTCATTTCATTTTACATACATACTGTGCTTTTCCCTCCAGTGGATAATAAATAATATACAATACAGAGTGTAATGCCTGGGAATAAATCTAAACTGAATTCAGGGGGGAAAATGAAACAGAGTTGTTACATTCATGTCAGGATCCAAAACAGTAAGGTCTGTTCAAGCAGCTAAAAAGACAACGTTTGTAACAATAATGGGTATCAAATATGTAAGAAGAGAAAAAAAAAACACCAAACCCTAAAGATTTGCAAGAGCATGGACTTAAAAATGATGAAATATTTACTAAGTCTACCAATGTCACTGCATTCTTTTATTCACATTTCCTCCAAATTTTGGTAGACTTCATAATGCAGATTCTTCTCCAATTGTTTCATGTTTTTTATTGTCATAAGCCTTTCTACAACAATAAATTACCCTTTCTTGGGACAGCTTTAGGAGAGATGTAGGTTTCATGATGTGAAGGTACAAAAACATTTTGTGTTTTGATGTACCCTTTATATTACAGTGAAGAAATCATCTATTGTCAATCTCAGTTCTATTAATAATTAAGAAGGTTTTTTTGCAGCACAAAAGCTTTTTCAAAATATCGACAAATCTTTAGACAACACCTTTGCCCTGCCCATAAATGCTCATTGCTTAAACTGAGTTAACTTGAGACATAATAATAATAATTTGTTTAATATGCACTTATATTGTACAAAACTATCCTACAGTTTATTGGGTCACTGACTCCAAATCAAATTTCTTTTGTTTATCATTTAATTCCTTCCTTCCAGTCTTCTAATCCCCACACTCAGATTATTAAAGTTTTTTCCTATTCATCACTATCAATAACAAACTTTTCCAAAGTCACTGTTATTCCCAGAAGAGGAGGAAATGCAAAGGAAAGACAAAATTTGGCCAAGGAAACAGAACTGAGTAAAAAGTTCTGTAGATAATACATGGCCCAGGCTATAATGACTCTCCATATCACGCTCTTGCACTCCAGCAGGTAATCAGTTTTTATATTTATAAATATGGAAATTTATTTACCAAAAATTGGAAGCTCTTTTAAGATGCCCATGTCCACTTCGGTGTTTATGTTCTGCTTACACTCACCTTTTATTTAAATCACCTTTTTAAGCCTCAGCCCTACAACTTCACTCAACACCTCACTCAAGCTCTGACCCATCCCCATGCTGCTGGAAAATGACCCAAAAGAAGACGGTGCAATTCTCTGGCCCCCTTCAGCTTCTCTCAATGTTCAAACTGAATTCAATACCAAAAAAAAATGAGACTGATAAAGGGAAAAAATCAGCTGAGTATTGCAGGTCTTACAGAGTTTGTCATCAACTCCATCAAGCTGGGTGGTGAATCATTCTCTGGCCTCTCCACCACCATTAAGAGAGGAGTTTCATCTTTTCCTGCTGTCGTTGCCTGTGTGGCTGATTTGGGGTAAATTCACCACTCAAGTAAGTGCAGAGAGGCTCCCAGACCATGCACTTCCATCCTGAACTTCAGGGCACATTAATAAACCAAAAGATCAAGCAGCAGCTGGAAACTCACTTATGATAGTATGAATATAACTACTGCAGCTTCCATGAGTTCTTCCTAAGGTATTTTCAATAAGAGCTGGAACTGAGGGAAAGCATCCATCATTAATCCCAACCAGCGAATCAGGAACACAAACCAGTGAATTAGAAACACAGCTGGGCTGGGCCAGAAAAGCACCCACAGCAGAATCCAAGCTTTGCTTGGCATCCCACACATGAAATTCCAGGTGTGTTCAGTGCTGAAAATTAAGTAAAGGACATTATTTTGGATGTCACCTCTTTTGTTTGGAATCCAGAAATGACTCAAGCACATCAAGATGCTTTGGGATTCACTTTACACTGTGAGCACCCACCAGGACCTGGAACACGATGGAGCCCAGAGCTCCAAAGCACTTTCATGGAACACAGATCCTGTCTCCTAACCAGGGAAAAACCTTAACAGAGTAAGGGCTGAAGATGAAAGGCTCCTTTTTGCAGATGCTGGCCATGACTCATCATCAAACAAAAAGCATGGCTCAAATTACCTCCAGTAAGTGAAACAGCTGCACAACCATCTCTACAAATCTTTGTACCTGTTTGAAGTAATGACAAAAAACCCCATCACTTAACCTGAAGTGCCCATATCCACTGGTGCAGAGACCTCCATACGCAGCCTTGGAGTTACAGAGAATCCAACTACAGAACCTGGTACAGGCTCCTGACCTATGGAAAACTGATTCTATCTACACAAGAACATGCAAAATATGAAAAGCACACCCCCCCAGAAGATGGACAGATACAAACCCGTTTTCCCCATGAAGCAATAGAATTCTATTTCAACCTCAATCACAATACTTAACTTAAACCACAATTTTCTGAAATTCAGAATAAGTCTCTGTCCTTCTTTTTTTCTTTGTTGCCACAAAACAGCTGCTGTAAAACTCTGTTCTTCTCAAGTGAAGGAAACCTTGTGGGGAAGACACTTAGTAATGTTTCCAGGCAGCTTTCAAAAGCCTTTTCCTGAGAAAGATGGAGGAAAAACTGGTGGGCAAAGCAGTTGTTCTCACCAGCAAAGTCCACCAGTGCTGTCTACACTGGTGTTGGAATAGCCATTAACCTGAGGGAAGGAGACAGAAAAGATTGTTCCTGGAAGATCTGGGATGCCACCAGGATGACCATTCCTGCTCTGTATCAACAACTGTCCCCAAGGCAGATAAGGGAGCTTGTGAAGATAAGCAGATAAGCTCCTTGTGAAGCTGAAGATCCTTGCAGGAGCTCCATCATGGGGTCAGAGAACCGGTGGCAGCTTTTGTAAAGCCAGGCCAAACCTCAGAGGCCCTCATCAGGCACAAGGAACAGCATCTCCCTGTTCTCCAGCTCCTAAAACAATGGGATTTCTTGTTGGCAGAGTGCTTTGTCTGTTTCTCACTTCTGAGAAAACAGGATTCAAGCCGCAGGATGTGCCCACTGCACCCACCTGTGACACAGCAGTGACACAGATCTGCCCTAATTCAGTACATCAGCTGTAACAAGACATGTTGGGAATAACGCTGTGGATGGGAAGAATTCCAGGTATCTCAAGGATGCAAAGAGATGATATATTTCTATTAACATAATTGTGTTACCAAGAAAAGGTTTGCAAGATGTTCTTGGGAAGTTCTGTGGAAGCTTCACGGAAAGACTGAGGCAGATTTCCCAGGAATTACTGAAGAACAGTGACCTGGCAGAGGCTGCAGTAGGGCATCGATGGCAGAAATGCTCATAGGCACAACCAAACCTGAGGAGGGCAATTTTCTTCCTTGGCTGGGGCTGCTAAGTGCAGCTTCACTGAGGTCTGCTCCACTTCCCCCTGTGAACACTGAGACCTTCCTCAAGACTGGGTGTCCTGAAACTTTTGTTGTTTTCATTTGAGTAGGAGAAACCAAGAAAAGATCAAACATCAAAAATCGAGTGAGACCCTCAAAGCCCAACAGCTTCAAAGTCAACACACACAAATTCAAACCCCCTGTACATATTTTTGTCAAAGCTCTCAGAACACAAGCAAAGCAGTATTCTAGAAGAGACAGCAAGGAAAATAAATGCAGCTGCAATGTCATGCTAAGAATGACACAGGTAGATGAATCCCCTCCAGCAGATACCCATATATTTTAAGGGCATTAATTAATTGAGAAGGAGAAGTTAAAGTATTTGGTGACAAGCAGAAGGAAACAGAGGTCCCTGCTAGAAAGCATACATG
Source organism: Rhagologus leucostigma (assembly GCA_013397725.1). NCBI lineage: Eukaryota > Metazoa > Chordata > Aves > Passeriformes > Rhagologus > Rhagologus leucostigma. The sequence goes on along the minus strand of VZTD01001249.1, from coordinate 76,699 downwards.
CGGCACCCACTGAAAGAGGAAAAAACTCCAACTATATTTTAACAACACAAAAATGCGTCAAAAGCCAGCTACACAAAGAGAACTGACATAGCTGCTGTAAAGCATTGTTTCCACAGCCAGTTTTCATTAACAGAAAAATACCTGCAGATCCCAGACTTTGATCAAATAATGTGTGCAGAAGAAGCAAGGTATTTTATGAGATTCCAAGACAAGCTTCTCTCAAGCCCATCAGGGAAAAAAAATAGAAGGACAAAATGCAAGTCATTGCTGGTGAAACTGCCCCTCTACCTGTAGTTTACACATCAGTCTTTCTCTGGGTAGTTTCAATTCTGAATTTATTGAAAATTTAATGATAAATGTGCAGGTAGTTAGGGTAACTATTTCTTTCTTCTGGTTTAAATTGCTGATTCAAAACTTAGGCTGTTTTAGGTAAAGCTGGGGTTTGGCTTTTATCCTGAAAATGTACAAGTTTTCAAAAATATCTACAAATACGGCATACAGATCATACACAGTACAAATGATACCTGTTTGGGTTTATTTAAGGCAGAAAACCACACAACCAGACCAAAGCAGCCAGAAACTGTTTCCCAGCAAACATACAGTTGCACTGAATTACTAAACCAGCACAAGGCTTAAAAGGATAAATCTCAGCTTTTAAGTGCAAAATAGAATTCAATTTTAACCACTGAGCCATGACCACTGCCTCTTTAACAATGCTATAAAAAGCTACTTGGCTTTTCAAATTTAAAAGAAGTCAGTGTCACATAAATACTCTCACAAAAGATCTAAAAATAACTTTAAGCTTCCCACCCTCAAGGTCAGAAGGAGCAGATGCAAAGAAATAAAGCTCTACAAAGAGCTTCCAATAGGAAAAGACTACTGACAGAAGTGAAGGTGTTGCCACTGGTCCACAGCTATTTCTTTACAGCTCATCAGTGTCAACTTCTGCTGAGTTCTACTCACGCAGTTCTCATCAGTGAACCACTTTGCTGGTGCTGAGAGAACACCTATTCAAACCTATTAACTGAAAATAAACTTTGGTGCCTGTCCTTTCCACTCTTTAGTAATGATGTACCGAAGGAGAATAAAGATGGATTTATCTGAGATGCATTAAGGCATCTTAAAACAGTAATTTCAGCATTTCAGTGTAGTACAGAACGGCTCATTACCGTGAATGCAGAGGTCACACACACTGCTGATCCTGCTACATCAGAAAACTTCTCCATGTGGATCTGCTAATGGATTCCTCTTCAGCTCCTGACGGAAACTGGATCAGACTCATCACATCCCAACCATTCTTTTAACACAGTTCACACTTCTCACAGTAGAAAAATAGACTGAAAATAGTGGCAGTGATGGGGGCTCAGACTGCCTTGAGAACTTCCTTTTTTTGGCTGTAGCAAGTCGACACTTGGCAAGATATCCTGTCACAAGGGAGAGATCTGCTCTTTGTAGACCTTGAAAAACAATCTAACAAGACCATCAATAAGTGTGTTCTGAACACCAGTAAAGTGATCCCTGATACAACAGTTCACGGATTTCAGTGATTCTGCATTGAGCTCAGTTTATCTGGCTTGTAGAAGATGAAGGACTGAGCCAACCCTCCTGTGATTCGAAAGTCTGATTTAAGGAATCTAAATATTTCCAATTTGATGTTTCAAGTATGTTCCCATCCCCTGCAGCCACATTTTTTTAAAAATTATTATGCTTTTTTTAAGCTTTAAAGTTTTCCTTACGAATGTGCACAGAAAGTATTCAATTACTGAAGTAAGAAGTCACGAGCTGAAACAAAGCTGTAAGAAATACTGCAGCCTGTCAAAGGTGATAAGTGTCTCTGATTATCCTTGACTGCATTCCCTGGGCTCAGCATTTCATTAAATAGCAATGCTCTCTTTTAAAAATAGATTTACCATCATATCCTGATGGTCTTTCATATTTTTAGCTAAAACTATGTACAAAACCAATACTTTCCTCACTAATTATATTTCATTTTCAGTTTCAGTGTTAATGATAAGATTTGTTAAGTTTGGGTAATACAACCTGAAACAAGTTATGAACATTAAAGCAGCTTTTAAACTCAGTTTCAAGAATCTCCCTTCAACTGGATGAATTAATAACTTCTCTAAATAAACAACAAAATGTCTTAAAAATTAGGTATTAAATTAAATGAGGCGAATTTGGCTGTTACATCCTTGAAGAAGAGCAATACAGTCAACTATGGATATAATGTCAAAATAAATTAGTTGAAAGGTGAAGAAACAGAATGATTCGTTAAAAACTGATATTCTTGGACAAAAGACCCTCTAACTAATTAAAGTTAGAAAGTGGTATGTTTATTCAGGCACCGGCGGGCGGCATGGGAGTAGCCTCCTAAAGACATGCCAGCAAAGTACAAGGTTTTTCGTTCCCTATTTATTACCCAAATTTTACATCTTCTACATATGTATAATCCCAGCACCTCCCATTCCCCGCTCTGTATTAAAATGAGATCATTAGTCCTTCACGCATGTGCAATTCTTCTCTTGAATTGGGTCAGTGGTCTTGAAAGATGAAGTCAGGAACGTCTTCTTCACAGTGACCTTTTTACCTTCTTACTGTTGGCAGGCCTTCGTGACCTGCTGGCGCTGCCCAAGATCCCTAACTTCTGATTAATTATTATGAAACCCAGGTGCTGTTCATGGTTCTATTGGTTTCAATTTGTTTTGATGACAGTTCATTTATTCTATTTCTTTCTATAAACAATACTTAAAATAAATATATAATGGCAAGTAATACATCACCTAGTTCTAGCTCAAGCATCTAATAATCATTAACCTATCTTTCGTTTTTCTGCCTTGCATCCTAATCAATATAAATTGCTTCTAACCCTTAGCTAAAATTTTAACTCTTTAAAAGTTTGACTCAAAAGTAGGAAGGGTGGTCAGGCACTGGAACAGGCATGGCCAGGGAAGTGGTGGAATCACCATCCCTGAAGTGTTCAAAAGACAGGCAGATGTGGTGCTTAAGGACAAGGTTCAGCAGTGCATCTGGCAGTGCTGGATTAACATTTGGACTCACTGATCTTAGAGGTCTCTTCCAACCTTATTGATTCTGTAATTCTACAAATGAATGAAGTTTTTTCACCGCATATTAACAAAATTCTTCTGGCACATACCAGGATAGAAAGTGTTTGCAGCACCTGATTAATAATGCCTGATCAAAAGCTGTGGGTTTTTTGTTTGTTTTGGTTTGGGTTTTTTTAACTGACTATGACATTAAGTAAAATAGCTGACCATGTATTAAAAATACCAGATATATATGTAGCTGGAAATCTTAATGAAACACTGAAAAGAGCAAGTTTATTCTCAAATAAATATTTTTCTTGATGCAATGGACATAAATGGTTCTGCTCTATAGAATAGTTGTCTAATTGGGGCAACAACAGGCAAGCTGAATTGATTTACTGTTAACTGACACTCAGAAAACAACATTTTCTACAAGATGTCAAATATCCATTTCCATTCATCATTGGCAGAAGATTCATCAAACATCGAATGAGGTTACTGCAACACTACAAGAAGTCAGAACAGAAAAAAAAATAAAACAAACACTGTCTCTGAGGAGAAAACATAAGTTGCAGAATTCCATAGATAAGCTTTAAAGTGCGACACAACTACAGAATAATTGCTTCTAGGAAAAACACAGAATTATCTCATGCTTCCACAAGTCAAGATGTTCTTCTAAATGAAAAACCTAACTCAAATATTCGTAACTTTTTAATAGTTTTGGAATGGTTTTAAACTAAAAGAGGAGAGACCTAGATCAGGTATTAGGAAGAAATTTTTAATTGGGTGTTGAGGCCCTGGCACAGGTTGCCCAGAGAAGCTGTGGCTGCCCCTGGATCCCTGGAAGTGTCCAAGGCCAGGCTGGAGGGGCTTTGACCAACCTGGGATAGTGGAAGGTGTCCCTGCCCAAGGCAGGGGGTGGAGCTGGATGATCTGTAAGGTTCCCTCTCACCCAAACCATTCCAGGATTCTGTAATCCTTTGAAGACCAAGGACTATCAGTGAAAAAGATGAAGATGTGAAGAGAAACGAAGGAGGTTTGATCTGGTGTTCCAAATCAACAACTGACTGGTTTTTCATCGAAAATAAAGCTAAGGGCACAAATAAAAGGGAACTACATGGCAAAAATATTCAGTGTTTTGTATTCCCTCTTTAAAGTAAATACAGAAGTGTTTTGAAATAAAGACAAGTCCAGCCCAGGGTCATGAATATGATTAATGGATACGAATATTTGTCATACAAGGAGAAGCTGAGAGAGATGGGTGAGAACCCAGAGAAAAGAATGCTCAGGAGGATCTTATCCATAAATTCTTGATGGGAGCAAGAAGTAAAGAAGCTGGATCCAGGCTCTTCTCAGTGGTGCCCAGTGACAGAACAAGAGGCAATGGACACAAACCAAAATATGGGAAATTTCATCTGGACACAGTATAAACCTTGATTATTGTGAGGGTGGTCTGACACTGGAACAGGCTGCTCAGAGAGGCTCTGAAGTCCATGACTGTGGGTGTGATTCTGTGATCTTGCTCATAAAATTATCAGTTCTGTCTTCAAAAAGTTAGTAAGACTGGAGGGGAAAAAAACCAGTCTGAAGGTTATTCCAGAATGTCTATCCTCTAATATGTCCCAAGTCCAGGTTTTTCTTATTAATAAATAATTAGAAAGTAAGGGGGAAAAATCTTCAATGGAAAATAAACAAAATACTCCCAATTATTAAAGAGGCTGAAAAACACAACAAAACATTTAGAGGATTGCTCTGGATGAAAAAAATTTCCATCTGCCGAAAGACAGCATTTCTATTTATCAGGTGAAGTTATGCAGAGTTGGGTTGGGTTTTTTTACATTCAGTACTTGAAAGACTGCTTGCATAAGGCAGAGTTAGCTCAGGAAACATGTTTAACACAGTGGAAGAGAAATGTACACAAGAACCTCTGGGATCATCTCCTGCTCATTATCTCTGCCCTCACAAAAAATGGAAGTTTTCTGGTACATTCATTTCCTACTGCTGCGTCAATTAATTTCACCAAAATGAATTCTCCGTAAGGAAATCTCCAACCTTCAGCTACTCCCAGTGTCCAAACAAAATATTGCCAAAAGGGAGAGGGGGGGAAAAAAAGGAAAATCCTGTTTTGCTTCCAGAATATGTTTGAGATGGGGAACAGCTTAAGGTGAAGGGGTGAGAGAAAAACAGAAGCTAAACCAGGACATGAGTGAAAGAGAAGTGGAACAAGCTGCAAAAAGGAAGCCCTGAGGGATTTTATAATTCTGGGGTTTATACGTGGCTAGTTAATAAACCCAGAATTGCTACAAGGCAGACATACTACACATTCCAGATCAACACCTGAGGGACATGGTCTGCAGAACTTGGAACCTTAGCATCCAGGGAAAAACACAGAGAGAGCACAAACCCAAGTGACCTCACGCAGGTACCCTCTGAACTGGCAAACAGCTCTCAAAGTGAGCTCTGAACGTCATCAAAAGAGAGCTTTTACAGTAAAGCCCAATCATCACAAAGATTGCAGAACTGCATTTTACCATGACTTCTAGATACTACAGTGTTTATGGCTGCCAGTTTACTCAACAGCAACGTTCTGCATCAATAAATCACTTTGTTTATGGAGTTCTTGATGAACAGGGAACTGAGTTCTAATGGGAATCTGCTGAAGTGTTAAGTTCCGTGATGCAAGGAGGAGGCTGCTGGGTCAGAGAGTTTTAAGGAAAACCAACCATAATACACCAGGATATCTCAGATTAAACACCATTAAACTTCAGATAGATGAAGAATTTGCTGCAACAGTAGAAGTTTTATTCTCTTTCCATCTGAGAAGGTCAAAGTTAGTGCAGATAAGCTCAGTATCATTTATCTTCTGGCAGCATCCTGAATCACTAAGAGTTGGGATGCAACATAGTCCTTCCTAAATTGCATTTCAGGGATGAACTTCTACTGGATCCAGGGAAAAAAAAAAAAAAAGAGAATCCTCTTTGATTACTTTCTCAGATTTCTGATTATCTTGCAACAGATTAACATGCAGTGCTTACATGGTTCCCTGCCAATGGCAGAGGGGTTGGAATAGATTATCTTTGAGGTCCCTTCCAACTCAAACCATTCTGTGATTCTCTGGCTTAATAAAAAAGTTATATTAACTCAAAATAGTGTGTTCAGTATGTGGCATCCACTCACTCTTCATAAGCGGACAGCTCTCCTCCACCAGAACTATAAACCCTCTCATTCTCATGTTCTCTCTTGAGCACACACCTGACTCAAGGATCACAAAAATACTGACAACAGCCAGTTCAGTAACATAGAAACAGCAATAATGAGAAAATTACCAAAACAAGTAAAGCACTGTTCCAACTTCATGCCAGTATGTCCAAAATAAGTTATATTAAATTAATTACTACCGGTGAGTACAAGCAGAAAAGACAGAACTAATAGGAGGCCATGTACCCCACCATTAAATCACACCAAATCAGCTAATTTGGGTATTTTTTTAAATTTACTTTCTCTAACTTTTACTTCCCACACTTGCACTTTCATTTCACTAGCTAGCAAAAAAAAAAAATAAAAGATTGAAAACTGTAATACAACTCTCCATCACTATCAGGCCTTATCTGACTCCTGACTGTTTAATTCCTTATTGATTCTTTCTTTTTTAAATCATATTCAAAATGAAACTGATTCTTTGCCTGCTGAGAATAAAGCTGGAAAGAAACACATGAATTTGCTGAGCAGCATAATGAAGACTATCCTGTCTCACAGACAATGCTCTCTGTAAGAGCAAACCTTTCCTTTACCTTGACAGATGCAATTCAAAATGGGGCTCGGTGTGAAATCAAAATATTGAAACTGTCAAATATAATCACTCTTCTGGCACATCATGCTAAATTGAACCTTTATTTTATAGACAAGAAAGATCTTTTACTGCTTTAGCAGACCAAGATCTCACAGATGACTCAGACTTGCACTGAGGAATGCAGACCCTAAGGTGGAAGATGAGCACAAACCACAGAGACCAAGCCCAGGGTCCCAGGGTCAGAGGGGAGGAGTTTGCACCTCAGAGAAGAAGTCCTGCTGAGCACTGGGGAAGTCACAGGCAGAATTCTCCTCTTGGTTCTCTTGTAAGAAGCCCTATAAAAGGAGGATGTTGTGCTTTTAAAGCTCTCAGTAAGATCAACCCTTCTGTCCTGAACTGATGTTTTCTGCTATTTCATTGATCTTCCTGTGGCACAGGAACCCAGGTTCCTGTATTGTCATTTCCTTCACTCATTTTTTCTTTCTACATTTCCACTTTATTAGGCTGTGACCCTAAAATGCAAGTTTCTTTCCAGTCTAAGAATTTCCAGCTCTTTGTCTTCTCCATCCCTGGGCAAAATCTCTATTGTAAATCTGAAATGACTGTTACATGAACTTTGGAATTCATGTTCTTGGATCAGTTTTTCATGTTCTCCAATCTAATTCCTGTTTCTTATATTTCACTGTCTTAACAAAGATTACAAACACCTCATCAACACCAAATATGACGATCTGCACCATTATTTCCAGAAATATTTAATCTTTATTTCCAGTTCACAGATATTCTGAGTTGGAAGGGCATACTACTGCTTCATCTTGTGCATGTTATTAATGTTTTCTAAAACCCCCTCTGGGAAGTCAAGTTTTCTTTCCTTTAGTTTATATAATTTATTTCTTTATCATGTTCTGTACATTATTCAACACCTTTGACAATAATTAGTTTTGCTTTAAACACTAAGAGAAAAACACTGGGTTTGGAAACTTGACAGACTTATTTTGAACTGAAGCAAGGAAAAACGTCTAAAAAGCAATGAAATACATGTGTAACAGTGAAGGATGATTATTAAGAAAAAAATAATCCCAGCCAAGCAGCAGAATATTGCCATAATATGTATTATTTACATTAAACTATTTTAAACCCCTATAGATTATTATTTCTGTGCAAGAATGTAACTTCTGTGTAAACATATTAGACACCACACTTAGCAGAGTAAGTTTAATTTGAATGATCGGAACCAGACTTGAAAAATGATGAATTTCCAAGTGATCAGCTCTCAGCATGTTTGTTTTTCAGTGGATTCAGAAAAGCATATTCGATCCATTGTTAGTTTTTAACGCAATTTATTTGCAGCCATGGAATTGTAATTACGTACTTCTGGTGGAATCAGTAGTGTTGATAGTTGTAGATAGTGGAGCTAAACTACAACATGCAACACACCCACAGGTAGCCTGAAAGTCATCACTGATACCTGGTGGGCTTGCCAGGTATTGACAGAACTTTTGGGAGCCTAAATCAAAACTAGACTTGTTTCAAACTGTTCAAGGAGCTCATCAGAGTAAAAGGGGTTAATAGAAAATTACAGCTTGTTCCTCGGATTTGGTGCATGTTCCTTAGGCACCAAATTCCACTAAATAATTCCCAGCTGGCTTGTTGCATGCAGGATTGTGGCTAAATCAGTATTTAACTGGACCTGACATGCAGTGAAGGTACCAAAGCTCAAACCTCCACCAAATTCCAGTACGGAAATCAGAAATGCAGGACCTATTCCTCTTCCAAGCAAGAAATGAGACCCCACCACACATTAAATTCCTAAAGGTGCCCACTGGCACTGGGGGATCTTCCACACCTAAGAGATGGCAAAAAATTACATTCTCTCCTCCTCAGTTTTACTTTTCATTCTATCTGCAATCATTTGAACTGAAGTACAGCACAGAACCCTCTGTTGGCTTAAATCTTCTCCTGTGAGGAATAGAATCTCATGTCCATGGCGTAATTCCTACAATTTCTACCATTTCAATTTAAACAATTCCACAGTGCTCCACACCTACATACAGAGAAAATATTTTTAAAAAAATTTCTACTCTAACGTTTTATTTCCGTAATTCCTTTATATGTTTCTTTGTCATGCAGTTGCTACCTCTCCATCTGAATCATCTTAAAATAATCAAATTGTTCAAAATAAAGCAAAGCAAGTAATCACTCAGGTACTCTGTAACACAACACTATGAGGTATTATCTCCCCTTCACTAAAGAAAAAGAGATCTTTACTGCTTTTGTTTCCTCAAGCATCCTGCCTGTGAGGCTTAGCTGTAATTTGGATGCCACACAAATATGTTCTTGTAAATAAAGTAATTTTGTAAACTTCTTAACTTCTTTTAGATCCACATATTTCATCTTTCATGAGCATCTATCCAGTCTTCATGCATAGACACAAGGTATTTGTAATTTTTTCTTCAATGAAACAAAGTAAAATATTTTGACAGAAAAGAGGGTACAAAAAAACCTTAAATCAAATCCAAATTTTCTTTTAACAGTATTGAGATACTGAGATATCGCTTGCAATAAAAAAAAAGTTAAAACACCAATAATTTTTGATCTAAGAGATCAGACATTCACCACAAGCAGTGCCATCATTTTAAAATGACAAATTTACTTACACGTCATAAATTAACTTTCAAGTTATGAAACTCTAATTAGTTTTTAATTACTATATACCACTAAAAGAAAACTTTGAACTGGAAAAGTAACTTCTGGTTTTCTAATATACTTTCAGCATTCCTCAAATAAAGGCTAGGAAAGCTAAGGGATACACAAGATGAAAAAACTCAAAAGCCTCCAGTGTGAAAACATAACTGTGAATATATATACATACATCTCTCTCTGTATACATATATATATAAATATATATATCTATAACAGTCTGCAAAAGATTGAGGCACCAATCTCCAACATGGGTCAAACCAGGATTAAAGAGAATTGAAGAAAGCTCGCCCATAAATGGAGATATAACTTTGATTTTAAGATCTGATCATGATGAAAATTCCCCCTTAAGATACTTAAAACCAGGGAGGTGTCTTTGCTAGGGAAGAGAAAACCCATGAAAGAGACAGGGAGAATGATACAAGGGAAAGAATCTTCAGATTTTCTGGATCTAGGCAAAAGGCAAGGTAGGTTTCATATCCAATCAACAATGTCAACAAAATCATCTTTAAAAGGGCTAAGGAAGAGCTCAAAGAAACTGAATATAATATTGGAACTATTTTTTAAGTTTGAAAGACAAAAAAAAAATTTAAAAACATCAAACAAAACAAATCCTTTTTAAAAGCAACAGATCTGAAAAAGTAAGGGTCAGAAGTCATCATACCGGACCCCAGAAGGGTCAGTTTTTCTTGGACACCACATTTCCTTGATTATTGTCATTTAAGGGAGGACTTCCAGCATCTACACAAGTCACTCATCAGCTGCTCTGTGGGGACCCTTCCTTCCCCTTTCATCATCCAGAACCGAGTCCCATCAGAGGCAGAGATAAATGTTTGGACTTCTAAAAGTGTTCTTCAAAGACTTGGGAGCAGAGAGAAACAGCAGCTTAAAAGGAATCATGTCTTAGGAAACTCAGTCCTTCGGAGAAACAGTACACTTAATACTGGGATTCTGCTCTCTGTGAAGTTACTGTATTCCTTACAGTCAATATAACAGCTTGTCTCAGGTGCAGATAAAGCCTCAGAATCTTTTATATAAAAAAAAAAAAAAAGTAAAGAAAAGCACAGGAAGTATTTGGTCAAAATCCCTCCCCCTGAGAAATTTTAGCAACCACTACGTTCTGGTACAGCACAGCAGCAGATTACACCTGTGCTAGGTCACCCTGCTTGAGCAGGGGCATGGGACTACTTGACCCCAAAAGGTCCACTCCAAGCTAAGTGACTCTGAATGATGCTGTGACAACACATTTCATTGATACTTTTGATGGAGCACATCCAAACCAAAATGGTCTTAAACTTCCTGAGTATTTAAACTACATCTACCGTCATTAATGATATATAAGGAAAAAACTTCAAATGGCTCAAGCTGTCAGGAGCATATGTTTCATACTTTAACACATGAAGACAAAATTTCATGTCATTTTAAACAAGTGGAATTTTGCTGCAGATTTTATTAGACCATTACCCTCCATGAGCTGTCACAAGCCTCTTACAGTGAGCCATTCATAAATTGGATTCACACTGCAAGGAAGCACAGAACTGTGTTAACAGCATGAGCACTTCATTCAGTTTCTAAGTCTGCTTAGTTCTCCTGAAATATCCAGATTTAGAATTTAACAGAAACTGCAAAGCAAAATCTGAAAAAAACACACTGAACACTTTTGGTAGGTCAACTGAAATTCTTTTAGAATCAGGTATATGACTAACTTCCATTGAAATTTTTCTAGTTCCTCCAACAATAATAAAACCAGTAATTATGACTTATTAAGTACATTCTGTACACTTAAGTGAAATACATGAGAAAACATTTACTGCTACAACTTAAATTGCATTTTCCTCTCTTCCATAATTTTTTATTATCACTTAATCTTTTGTAATTCCTGCAGCAGCAAGTGTTCAAATGTAAGTACTGATCAGAATCACTTTGTGTCAGGGAGAAAACACACACGAAAAAGGCATCCCACTGCCAATGGATCTATGATCAAAATGAAGATATAAAACTGCTGAGAAGAACAAAAGCCATAGTCAAAAAGTCACACTCAACACAATATGAAAGTCAACAGAATAAGAAAAAATCTTCAGTAGGTGTTCAGTTAGAAATCCTGAGCAGCAAATGAGTATAATTTGCCACATAAAATTAAAGTTTAAATCTCTCAAAAGCTTGAAAAATTATCACAGCATGTGAATGCTGTTGTATTCAACCCACATTTAATTTCAGATTTCCAGCAGGGCTCAGGCATTTCCAGGACTGACCACTGGAAGAAATTATTTGTCTTGAACAGTGCTGCAATTTTCTACATGACTGTAAGTCATCATTTACATTTCAGATCACTATTGCTGATGTGTTTAAAATAAAACCACCTGGAAACCTTGAAGCTGCTCTATCCAATGCCCAGCTCTGGTCTCACTGCATTTCCATCTTCATTCAGGCAGACAGAGCAGGTTCAACTGCTGCCAGGGCAGTGAATTCAGCACTCACCAGCAACAGCCACAGCAAATCCAGAGAGGTATATTGTGCTCCTGCTCTCGGCACTTTCCAGCCCACGGCCAGAATATCACTCCCCATTTGGTCTCTCAGGCTCCAAATTACACCTTACACCTCTTTAATAACATACTCACAGCATATGGGTAAAAAAACATGTGAGAGAGACTTTGTTATCTCGGGTCACCCTGTTACATTAAATGACTGAAGTTTCCAAAAAATGAGCAAAATGCCAGTTCTGAATTCTGTTCCTGTTCAGACATTCCAAGTGAAGAATACAGGAAAATCTAGAAAGCTCAACAGTGTGTCAGGAATTGTAGCATCAAATAGTTCAGGGAAGAGCATGAGGATTCTACAAAGCCCATTGAACTGGCTCCACTGTGACAAAATACCAATTTTGGATCCCACAAAGCTCTGCTAACTTCATTTTACATTATATGAAACACAGACTTGCTGTCAACAAGATATAAATCCTGTCCATCTACTTAGCACAGAATAATCCTTCATTTTATCCTTCATGCTAAAGAAGAATTAAAATTGCTGAAAGCCAATGACAATCTTTAGATTTTTTTTTGTTGTTGTTTTATATTGAAAAAGAGGCTTCTGCTCAAAGTTATGCACTGGAAAAAAACAATGGCAAATTGGCAATACCCCTGCACAGCCCTTGAGGATGTATGTAATTCCCAGGCCACCATAATTCATTTATTTTTAAAATTTCTATCTTTGTAGCAAATTTCCATTCCCAGGCATGAAATTACAGTCCCTGTAAATTTCTGCTGAGGAAGCACAGGAAGAAAATGAATTTTTTCTAACCAGTACTAGTGCATTATTGGACTTCAAAGCAATTGAATGCATCATCCTTAGTGCTTCAGAGTCAACAGTGAACACACATCTCTTACATCTTTTAAGCTTGCCTTGTGCTAAACTTAAGTGCTGATCTACATCAGGACTGAATTGATATTAAAATGAGAAAGCTCAATGTTTAAAGGTTGTGAGGTTTTAAGAGTTTTTCTCTTACATCTCAAAGAGAAGAAAAAAGGTCAAAGGACTGCTGGCTGCACCTTCGGGTGAACTCTGCCACACAGAAATGGGCTGAGTGTAGAACAGTGGTTGGATGTTCATCTGTGTCCTGCACCTCACTAAAAAGCTGAGAATCCTCTTTCCCTTCCCTTCCCTTCCCTTCCCTTCCCTTCCCTTCCCTTCCCCTGCTGCCATGGTCTGATTTCCTCTCAATTTGTTGCCTTCTTTATGGCCACGTTTTGTACCTTGTCATAACTGCAACCACATTTCTCCCCGTTCAGCAGAACTGAACTGTTCCTTCCCCACCACCAGAAGTTACAGTGCTTGTCAGCCCCCATTCCACCTCTAACTTTTCCTCTCTGCTGCCCTGTACCCATGGAATGAGGACGCTGGGAGTGCTCATCAGGTCACTGCTCTGCCGTCTCAGTCCTGGGCCTGGAAAATGGAACTGGAGTCAATCAAGCAATTAAATTTGAAACTTCTTAGCTACTGGAAATGTAGCAGTCGTCCTCTAATACACCTGCAGGAAATTAAACAATGATATCATCAGCCTATGAATAACTTTTTAATTCAACCAGCTGCACCAGCAGATGCCAGGTAACTGCATCTGTACCAATATAGCACCTGTCCCAGGTACTAATATAGCACAGCACAAGGCTAACTCTTCTTATTGTGCACCCTTCTGTTTATTAGAGGCTTACTTTAAATTAGCTTTTCAGCTCTTCAGGATATGGCTTGTTTCCCTCTATCTCTGCTGGTAGTAATATCTGCTAATAAACAACATGACTAATATTTGATAATAAACAATAGTAGAAGCCTGCATGAACCAAAACTGTGTCTCAAGAGCGCTGATATTATTTCATATCAAAACATTCGGAGGACAAATCTGATAACCTTTTAGTTACCACTGAAAGTTATGATTTAGATTTTTTTCACATCGAGGAACAAAACACAGAGTTTAGCTACCAATTAGTCCTACCCTGTAAAGCATTTTCTCACTAATTCTGCCAATTCGTTCCACTTAGGATCTGGAACTTTAATGGAGGAGGAGGGGATGAGTTAAAAATAGCATCAGCAGCAAAAAAAAAAAAGCCAATTAGTAGGAATTGCCACAATAACCTTTGTCAGGATAAATTTAAGGTATAGGGCTCCAAGATAGTTACTATGGCGACCACAGGCCCTTGCAAGGTACCTTTAATGAGAAATGCAGTATCTGTCACACAAGCAAGGAGATGCAGCAGCAGCCCAACAGGCTATTTAAAGACACTTTTCTCCCCTGCTCCCTTTTATCGAAGAGCAGCAGGAAAATAAGCTGCTACTCAAGTAGCTTTAATATGTGTATTTTTTCGATTTTTCATTCTTTCCCCACTTCTTCAGTCCCTGAACTGTTAAGATCTCAGTGTAAGATTTATCCAAACAGAACAGGTTAGAGTTACAAATATTACCCATGCTTTGCCTACTCTTTGCAAAATAAATTTAGCTCACAAGTCATCCAAAACTCCAAGGAGGGAAAGGTTTTTACCTAGAAAAATGATATAGACACAGGTTTAAAGTAAGAAAATAAGACAAATGTTTGTGAAAAATCTTGCATCAATTCTCTTATTTGCCAATACCATGTGCAGCTGTTATCATTAAAAAAAGATGTATTTTACTAGATGGAAACTATCTCAGATGTATGTTTGGTACTTTCTCCAAATACATACAGACAAGTACTCAAGAGCGAACAGATTTAAAAAATAAGGTTTCTCCTTTTTGTACACAAAGTCCACTTCATTTCTAGCGTTTACAAACAAAGTCTATTTCAAATCTGGGCTGTCACTGCCACCACAAGCACCCTCATTAAGGACAAGCTTGGATTAACTTGTTACAGTACACACAAAATGACACAGTTCCCATCAGGATCCCAAATAACATACTTCAGGACTGCAAAAAAATATTGAAATGTGTGCTGCTGCAACTCCTTGGTACCTCTCAGAGTGCTGCATCCAACTCTGGGCTCCCCAGCACACGAAAGACCTGTGGACCTCTTTGAGAGGCTCCAAATGAGGGCCATGGAAATGCTCAAAGTGCTGGAGCCCCTCTGCTCTGGAGCCAGGCTGGGAGAGCTGGGGGGGGGCTCAGCCTGGAGATGAGAAGGCTCCAGGGAGACCTTGGAGCCCCTTCCAGTGCCTACAAGGAAGAAGTGAGAAAACCCGAGAGAGACTTTTTACCAAGGCCTGTAGTGACAGGACAGTGGTTTTAAATGGAAAGAGGGCAGATTTAAAGTGGATATAAGGAAGATGAGTTTTATGATGAGGGTGGTGAGGCCCTGGCACAGGTTGCCCAGAGAAGCTGTAGATGCCTCATCCCTGGAAGTGTTAAAGGTTGGATGGGGCTTGGAGGAATCTGGGATAGTGGAAGGTTCCCTGCCCATGGCAGGGGGTTGGATGATCCTGAAGGTCTCTTCCAACCCAAACCATTCTGTTTCTATGATTTCAAACTACACATTGAATGGAAAGGTTTGTTCAACACCATCCCCATTCTCAAACCTGAGAACCATCACCCTTCTCAAAGCCTGGGCCAGCTGTCAGGGGTAACTCAGCTGTGCTGGAACCACAGGAATGCCCCTGGTTCATACACAGTGTCAGTCGCTGCTCCTACCCTCACTGTTAATGTAGATACAGTTCACTACAGCTTTTCATTTGTAGTTTTTTCTTTATCTAATCTGGTTTTGTTCACACCAAACTGAATCTTCATACAGTAGAAGAATCCTATTACATGCCTCTTCTTAATTATCAATAAATTACTAAACCGCACTTTGTTACCTTTTTCAATGCCAAAAAGGCAGCTTCTCTCCTTCTAAACACTGCAAATTAAATACTCAAACCTTTCTTTAAGCAATACATCTAAACCCAAAGCACTCAGGAGAACACAGTGTGAAAAGCAGATCAATGGTAGCTTGTGATTTAAATAGGTTAAATGTGGGTTTGGCAACCTTGCAGCCAAGCTTTTGCATTGATGTTAGCAGGTGCTAGATCTCCTTGAAGCTGCAAAAGCTCTGCCAACTCATCAGGAGATGCACAACTCATTAACTCAATTTTGATATAAAAGATAGGGCTGAGAAGTTTCCCTGATGAAGTAACCCTGGAAGGCAACGTTGGTGGTGAGTATAATTCACATTAGGCCCTAATTTGTCAAAGGAAAAGGTTTTTAGCTGAGATAATCCCATGGCTGGGATTTTACCACACATTTCATAGCAACTATTAACAGAATTAATATTCTGCCATGTGTTCTAACTTATATTTCAGTTCCAAGTTTTCTAAAAAAAGACAATGAATAAACACTTCAGGAAAAATACAGCTGACCTAGTAAACTGTTATAGCAGGAGTCATTTAGAGGGAAAAATTTCCTCATGCAAGCAATGACTCAGTAGATTCTTTCCAAAGCAAGCTTTGTTTCTGGAGACTTATACAGCCAAGAAGAAAAAAATCATTTTAATTCTATGAAAGGCACACTAAACCACTGGCCCAACTCTATTCTGCTACACTGAGTTCATCTAGTTGCAACACATACCTGAATTTACTCAGATTATAATTGTTTTGTTATGTAGTTCATAACTCTTCCAGCTGACTAAAAATATTAACGCAAAGGTTGTTTTCCTGCTTGTCCACTGCCTTCCCCTCTCAGTTAAAGCCCAGACCTATAACCAGCTGCTTGGCATCAGCACAATTCATGGGAAAGAAGACTCTGAAGAGGAGAATAAGCAACTGGGGAGAGGAGAAATAGAGTATTTGAAGCACCTAGAAGAGCACCTGCCACTGGTGAGGAAGATCTCTTATTCTTCATATAAACAGTCTCCAACCAGCTCCTCTCCTTACAGCTGCACCTCAGCAGTGCAAATCCTGCAGCAACTGCACGTGTGGGAGCACTGCAGAAACCTTCAGGTGAGGAGCCAGGAAAAGATCTGTGGACAATAGCAAAACCTTCACCAAGAAGTAAATAATGCAGTTTGTGAAGACAAGAATCAATAAACCCGTTCCCATCTAACCACCTTAACAACAGTAACACCAAACAGCAAAGCTCTATCCTGTAACTGAGTAGGGGGAAAAAATAATATACTACCAATCATCTCAGACTATTAAACTTGAAATAGTTTTATAATTCATTCTTCTATTTACAATGTGTGCTTGCTTTTATTTTCTCTTTTTTTCCCCTCAAGTGTAACGTTGGATTCCTCTCTCATATTAGGTTCCCTTTTGCAAATATTTTTTCCTAGCTCTTCCTTTCAACTTAAATAGTTTTCAAGTATCATCTTCTCATTTGGTGAGATCATTCCAAAGAAGTGAAAACATCCTGTCCTGTGCTGATACAAAACATTCTGCTCAAAAAGATGCTTGTTTAGTATTCAACCTCTGCTGAACCATAGGTGGGATTTTCACAGATGTATTAAAACTTGGATCCAATTCCTAAGAGGTAAAAGGCAGATCTGAGCTCATTGTTCACTATTTAAAGCTCAGATTCTTATTTCATCCTGTTCATCACTTACTGAGACTTAAGTTCACCTGACAGTTCATCACCTTGTCCTCTGTAATTCCTCACATCAGCTCCCTCCTTCACAGTCCAGTACCAGGGACCTTCCCAGCCCTCTGCTCACTCCTCTTCCAACACGGTTCCAAAAAAAGCTGAGCAGTTCAGGGCTGAGCCCAGATTCCAGAGAGGCTCCAATGAGGACCTGAGATCTGCAAGTTATTACTCCCTTTCTTAACTAATTAGTAACTTCCTCTTCTTATCCCAGAGCAGCTTGGATTCTCTATCAGCTTCTGGTGGGGAACTCTTTCACATGTCAAGAATTACATTAATTAGACCCTCCTGATCCAGAATCTTGTTCATTCCTGAACAGAACTTTCATGGATTTATGAGCTACATCTTCCCTGCGTAAAGCCCCGTTTACTCTTTCCTAGTTCAGCATACTTACTCGATGCAGATGTACGCATAAAACTGAAATAAACCTGTAATTAACCTTCTTTAGCACAAGTCACCCTCTCTCCTAAGGGTACTTATTTATGATTCAACATATCATATCTGGAATGTTTCCATAATGTCGGGATCTTTCATAGTCTGAAAGCGCTATGTAGATAAGGAGTAATTTGATAAGTGATATATGGAGGTTTTAAACACACCTCCTGCACTAGGCAGAAATCAAAGTACTACACAACTCAGATTTAGAGGTCCTCTCCCTCAGGTAACAGTCTCACTGAGGGCCAGGAAATCAAACAACTCTCAGTGATCTTGTTTCAGAATTGTCCATCAATCTTTAACAATCCAAAGCTAGAACAGAATTCTTCATTGTTATGAAAACACATCAGAAAGAATGTGCATTTTTGAAAACTTCAAACATGGCAAAGCCCTCCCTCAGGAGAATTCAGTTTCTGGAAGGGTGGGCTGGAGTGGACAGAAAAAGAGGTTGAAGAAGAAAGATTACAGACTTAACATCCCCCCATTCCCTGCCAGGATTAGACACTTTTTTGGGCAAATCACAAATTGTATTCAAACTTAGCAGAAAACTGGTTTGGCTTTTAAATTCAGGACCTATAATCCTTGCATAGTTCCAAAGAAGCCTTCAACTTTTTGCCTGTGATCTCAGTTATTATTTTGGCACTGGGGAGGGGGCAGGGAAGAAAACCAAGACTTCACTTCAAATCAACTTCTGGAGACACCTTTGGAGCTGCAAAATGAAAATGTCATAAAAGGTTGGCTTTATATACTACAGCATTTACTTAACATCTCTCAGTGATATTTTCAAATCACTGTTGTTTTAGCTTTTGTTTCCAGTTAATGAAGGCAGAATTAAGTGGATGTCAAGAGTAAGGAATAAATTCAAGCTGATGAAGCACTAAGTTTAAATGAGTGTTCTCTTTGAAGGAAAGACTCACAAACCAGCTATTTTAATTATACTTTTGATCATCTAAAATAAATTAATAGAAATTGGATATTTTAATTTCCAACTTCAGGAAATCTATGCTGTACTGCCGTGATCTTTTACAGAGCATCAGAGAGCAGGCAGAAAGCCAAATCTGGGCAACATCAGAGTGTAACTTTCATAAATCCTTTGGCCATTAAGGCAGACGTAACTGGCAGCTACTCAAAACAATCTTCTTTCATCCCATTAACGCAGCCACCGTGTCACCACAGCCACAAAACACAGCCAAGTGCTCCTAAATACAGGGAGTGCTATAGTCTAAATTAATCTATTTATCTACAGATATCAATCAAAGCAGGTGTGACCTGGAGCTGTACCTACACCCAAATGCTCAGTCTCTTACTGGCAGCATAAACAAAAATGACCTGAAATGTGTTAGGGAGCTTTGCCACAAAAAATAAAGATGATGGTTAATTGGGAAGTGGACTAAAACTGTTCAGTTACTTTCACCACTTTGTCCTACAATCTCTAAAGGGTCTAGGTAGCATCCAGATACCCTTCACTCCTTATTTCCAAGTCTCCACATATCATAATAGAGCAATTCATCAGGAAAATGAGTGCCACAGTTTTTTCATCTGTTAGATGAACATATGAGGCACCAGGTTTAGATGACAGTGAGCAGAAAAAGTATTGCACCTAACTGAACCTATGGAGGAGGACTGTGCAAATTCACATCGCTCACAATAACACACTGCTTAAAGTAATACCTGAGTCTGGAGGGCAAGAGCCTAACCAAAAAGTGGTACTATGCCATCTGTAACAACAGAAAAATCAAGGAAAAAAGGCTAAGGAAAGGAATTTGTCCTCTGGAAAAGGCTGAAAAAAAAAACCCGCAAGAGAGATTAGGACAAATTTTGGGAAGACAGAAAGTCTAGGAGGACAAAAGAAAGCGACAGAGAAACCAGTTCACATGCCCATAACACTGCTGGCTTTGGGAAGAAGGAGCAAGTTTACCAATGAGGAGGTAGATTTTCAAATCAAAAAGCACTGTAGGTTGGAAGGTCCCTCTGGAGGTATCGACTCAAACCTGGAAGTTGGCCACAAAGCCCCACATTTACAGCACAGCACCAGACAAGTAAATTATTCTTTGCATTGCTGCTCCCATCCAGGCACAGAGCTCAGGGCAGCTCCTCTGCCTGCCCTGCCTTGGGCACTGCTGCATCCCACTGGGTAAGAAAGAATTCTGAAACAACCCCTGCAACAACAATCTCTGCAGCCTGCCTTGAACTGACACTGCAGGGCAAGTCTGACTGAAATTTGGGCTGTGCCAGCTGTGCTGGAGCTGCACAAATGCACTCCCCCACGCGTCTGAGCTCCTGTGGATGGCATCTCTTTCTGCCTCGTGGTTGTCTGCCATCGTTTCACTCAGTACTCCCAGGTTTCTCACATGGATTTTACGAAGTGAGACTGCCAACAGAGTATCTCAGGTGTGCTGACCACAGAGCAGGTTTGAGACAAAACAGAAATTTTGATTAAGTATCCGTCTGACAGAAATACAGACAAACGTGGGGAGAAAAAACAATGTTGATTAATACGACTTTCCTTTCTCCTTCACTGTTCAGAAAATCTACTGGAAAAATGACAGACCCCAAAGTTCCACAGAATCTTTTCTTCTTGGGAATATTGGTATTTTTGTATTTCATTGTAGCAGGGAGATTAACACATGGTGAAAGGTTGATAATGCGCACCTTCATCCCCCACTTTTTTCCATCACCCACCAATGTTGAAATGTGATTTTCTCAAACCACATTCTGAATTTATTGGTTTGAATATGTGTGAATTAAGGGCAAGCACAAGCCATTTCAACTCTGATTTCCTTCAGGACGAGGTATTTTTTTCCTGTTTAGCTTGTTGCTCCACTGTTATCTAACAAAAGAAACAATTACAATTTTTCTTACATTCTTACTTTTTCTTCCACGTACCTTGCACAAAAATGAAAACTCAGTTAAAAAGTATTAGCACTTCAGTCAATTTTTTAACAGGCCTGCACTTTGTCAAATGCTTCCATACTGTGCCTAGCACCCAAAAATTTCAATAAATTATTTTTTTCCAAGTATTGAAGAAATTGAGGAAGGAAAAAGTCCAGTTTCTTCTGTAAGAAAAGGTTCTTTTAAAAAAAAAAAAAATTTCTATCTGAATCCTGAAACCAGTTATTCTGATTTTTTTCAAGAGACAGCTTTTGAACCCTGCAAGTCCTACAACCTGTAATCTTCTTAGGATTTAAGGGGAAAATGAAGATGACTGGTTTGGATTTTGAGTGATTTATAGCTCATTTAAAACTGGGACAGCAAACTCGTGCTACATCTGTGTGATATTTTGTATAAGGGCCAAACTATCCAGCCACGTTTATGTTGTACCCTATTAAACTTAATAAACCCTGTCAGAGACAAACTTGGCCTGGGCTCTCAAAGCTCCCGTTTCCCCAGCTGCATACACAAAATATTATAAATAGTGCAAATTGGGTCTTCTGAGGCCAAGGCAATGTTCAGAGAGGTCAGAAAAATTGCCATGCAGGCTAGATCCAGTGAGTTAGTCACCCCTGATTTAGGAAAAGGCAATTGAGGAAGTGGGAAAAGAAAAAGAATCTTATGAAAAGTCATGCAATACCAAAAGAGTTGTCTACCCAGTGCAGTACCCCAGGATTGAGATAATCAATTATAAAAATAAAGTTTTGGGGAAGGGAAGGAGGGGGAGAGGAGAAACAAACCCCCTTTTCTCAGACAAATCTGAGAAAGCCAACCCAAAGGAAAGGTCTCCATACCAGCCACTGCAGAAGGAAAGTTCACCTGTGCTCAAATACACATTTCTTGACAGAAAGAGAAATGCTAAATTCAAATGCAAATCATAGGAAACAGATTACCTGCACGTTCCCTATGGGAATACATCCTAACTAATCAGAAGAAAGGGATGATATTGCATTGGGGACAGGACAGGGAGAGGAACAGGAACATACTGCTGTAGAACCTACAAGGGCATTTGTTTTCATCATCAATTACAGGGACAGAACACTGGAAAAGATCTTCCTGTTGGGAAGTGTGGCCACTGCAGGCAGATCTTTGGCAATTCCACTGAGGACACCTCAGTCCCAGCCTTTGTGAAGGTCTTTGCCTCCACTTCTCCTTGAGGGAGATGGTCTGATGATGCCTGAGGCCTGAAATCTCTTCATTCCTAGATGTGTTCATAGACAGCTCAAAGTTCAATTTTTATTCATATATTCACTTCCCTTAACCTTTACAGGACAGCCCTTCTCTGTCCCACCTCATCCAGTTCATTAATAATGCCTTTAAATTTTAATGCGCTTATCAAACCAAAGTCTTTTATTTTCACCGGTCACCTGCATCTTCTACCATGTGATCTCCTCTTTGTCCTGGGTGTGTGACCAGAACTGAGTATCACAGCTCTCTCCTATCATCCCTCTTTCTATTTGCCTCTCCTGTTCTCAGATCACATTTGGGTTTCGCAGTGCAGTCACACTGAGGACTCCCAACCCCTGTGGTCACCCACTGGGCCTTTGCACCTTACAAAAGAACCAGGACCACGGAAGAGACAAGCTTGTAAGGGACCTCAAAAGAGCATCTGCTTTTCACGGGATGCAAATGGATTCCTTGAGTACTTTAACTACAAAGCAGTCTAAAACTGAAATTTCTCCTTATTACTTCTTCTACTGCTCTTCCTCTTTTTTTATTATTGTTTGTTATTTTGCCATTCTATAGTTTTTGCAGAATCCTCCTGTAACATCTCCAATTTTCGCAAAGTGCTTTGAAATAAATATGAACATCACGACTGGTTCATACTATGGATCTGACCAGTGCTAGATGTATCACCCATTCCTACCCAAACTAACAATTCCTTTACAATTTTTTTGTTGAAAATAACTAATTATTCACTCAAAATTATGTACTATGTTTAAAGATTGATTTGGCTATTAGTAGAAAAAGGCAAGCCTTAAAAAAACTAAAAGTGTATTTAAAAACTGTCAGATAAGAGACAAAATAAAAAAAGTTGCCCCAACAACAAAGGGTGATTTTCATGTTTTAGTTAATACAATTTGACTTGAAGGTATCTCAGAAATATCCAGTTGGCCATAGATTTAACATGAAGACCAAGGTCAGCTGCTGTGAAATTTTATTTTCTCTTGACAGCAGGCAAAGCCTTAATCATAGCAGCTTTGTCTTTAAAACATAAACTGTAACAGCAATGTATGGAAAAAATCATCAATCTCCCATACAGACAACATGCCCTATCATAAACAGACACACAAATTAAACACTGACTTGGCAGCTATGAGAAATAACAACCATCATTTACTTACACATGGACAATAAATTTATTGGGGGAACTTTTGGTTCAAAATGGGACAGAATTTTTAATTCTTGTTCCCATTGAAACATGACCTACCTAAAAGTGTTATCAAAATGTCATTCTTAACTAATACCGCAGAAATTGCAGTGTACCACTGCACAGACTTCACAGCTCAATTAATCAACGCATTTACATCAAATAATTAAGCAGCAGAAATGGCCCTCACAATTACTATGCACACAAAGGACTTTTAAAAAATTCTTTCGTTTCCATGGATGAAAGAAACACCATACTATGTGATGAGAGGTATAGAAGTGAAAATAATAATTTGTTTCTTTAATTATTCTTGTCTCATTAGAATGTAATAGAAAAAAATCAAACCAGGTGAAGTTAATACACACAAAAGTTCACTTAGCAAAACTGAGCAAAATACCTACAATTCTGCTGACTATAAAAAAAAGCAACAAAACTTACTGTAGAGGATATGTGTAAGCAAGCTCGCTCATTTAACCCTGTAACCCTGCTAAAAGGCAGGGTAAAACTGCTGACCCAGAAAGGAAGCCTGAACTTGAATGTTGACTTTGCTACTGCAGTATTTCTTCAGCGTATTTTTAATTAGGCAACTCCCAATTAAAGAAATGAAAAGGCCAAAATCCCACCAGGTTCTTTCACATCAGCATCACCTGGGTCACCAGCACTTGACAGAACTTGTAAATTTTGCACAAAAGTCTCTTCCATTTGAATTATCAACAAAAGTATTTCATCATTTACCATGTCCTGTTTGCTCTTCATTTCTTAACTTCTCACACCAGTCCTATCCTGGGCAATCCAAGCTTTAATCCCCGTGGTCCTCACGCCAAGGCCAGAACAGCCTGAAAAGTCCAATGTGTAAATGTAGAGACCCCAACTGTGGAGTGTCACACACGTGGAAGGCTTCACCAGCTCAGCTGTGCTGTCCCACAAGGACAGACCAGAGATTGATCTACTCAGACCATCCCCACGATCAATCTTCCCCCGTTCCCGAGTGCCAGACACACCGTGCACAGAATGGGAATGGAAAGGCAAGGCAGAGTGTGTCGTACAAAATGAGATATCCTGGGGCACATAATGAGATAACACCTATTACTATAAATTACGAAGTGATTTACGCATAAACAAGGGCTGTCATGAAATTTAATTTTAGTGGTTTGGTAATCAAGTAAGAAACACAATAATTACGTACCTACGGTTTTTCAGTAAATTCAGATCACTGCTAGTGGCAACACTTTTTTGTTCACCAACATTAATACAATTCCCCTCCAAGATCTGTCTGCTATATTTTTCCATGTCAGAACAACCTGTGGATTACCTCATTGCTGGGATAAACAAGCTCAGATTTCCCACTGATTACATTCAAAACACTTCCACTTTTCTCATTGCAAAACTCCTGTAACAGTGCAGCTGACTGCTTCAAGAAACAGTTTTTTTCTTCTTCAAGAAACTGGAGACTCAGCTAGTCCAGAAAAATCTCTGAAGGCTGAACTTTCCAATAGCAGACATGAGAGAATTTGCTTCCCTCATCATCACGTCATATGTTCAAATGGAGAGATGAACAAAACATGTTGGTACCACATGTGTATATATGTGTGATATAACAACATATTTTAAATTAACTGAAGACACTGCCAACACCTCAGCATCACTCAGTGCAGCCAGAACTTCTGTAGAGCAACTTAGCTGACATCTTTTCACGAGGACACCAGTACTCCAGTGCATTTCCCTGTGGATACTAAAAGTTTAAAAAAACTCCTGCAGATGTAAAGCACCAAAAATTAATTTTATTTGGAATCTAACTTTGCAATGAACCCTAAAATTATTTTCCTGAGTTCAACAAATGACCCTTCAAAACTCTTGCTCCTCTCTTTTCTTCAACCAACCTCACAGGACAGGGAGGACAAATCTCCTGTCTTTTCCTTCTCTGCTCCAAAGGAGTCTTGATTCTCTTCCCTTCCCGCCATAGTCTCGTGGGAACAAAAGACCTCAAAATAAATTATGTCACTAATTGTCCCACAATGGGATACAAAGGAACATTTCAAGTCATGTGGAAACCAGAGGTGGGAATATGAAGTCTCTAGTTAACATCTTGGGATATAGGGGAAAAAAAAGGCTGATCCTTTCATTTGTTTGTCTGCAAAACAAGCAATGATGAAAGACAGAAAGATGAGTGAACAAAATAATCACTGAGCCCAAATGATCATTTCTGACTATAAAATGACAGGGAGCAAAATGTTTCTCTGTCCTAAAATAGAGGGAAAAGAGTGTCACTTCTCAGAAACACTGCTTATATATATCTCCAAGAACAGTTACAATGCACACAGTAAATAATCCCAAGTATTGGCTTAAAAAGTACAGCAAATTGTAAGTTTAAGCTTTTCTGAAAGCTAAAACGATAATTTTCACTAGTCAGCAGAATAATCTTACTGTAGAAAAAGGCATCTGTTTTCCAGATAGTCTTTTAATGGTCTAAAGGATGTCACTTTTCCTAAGTAGTATAATACCAGTTTTTCCTGCCATATGCAGTGTTACTGTAGCAGCTATTACTGCCTTATCTCTAAGCTAATTGAAGCAAACTGCCCTTCAGACCTTAAAATAAAAATATTGCGTAGTACTCTACACATTTGGTTTTACATGAATACAAATAAGCCAGAGAATGGAATGCAGGGTTGGAATGCACCAAATAATATGGATACTACAAAATGAATCCTAAGGATTGCCCTACAAGGACTCTGAAAGATTCAGCAGTGCCAGCACCGATCTGCTGACAATCCCAGACATTTTTTGGCATTTCTGCTTCCATCTCCTCCACTCTTCCCACTGCCAGCACCATGGTCAATTTTATACCTTCATTAGAAATCAAATGTATTACAGAGAGTGTTCTAATAAGTGCAGCACCCAGGAACTTCCATCACCATTCCTCATTTTCCATGGGAGCAAGGCAAGAATCCCCTGAAAATTCCCTCCCAGGCACAGGAGGGAAAAACAGAAATTCTACAGTGACCACTCTGTAATATAGAAAAGAGAAGCAACACATCAAAACTTCCAAGTTATTTCACTTTCTAAACTTTCAAAGTGGGAAGCAAAGAGGCCAGAGTAGGCAGGATGCAGCATTATCCTTCTTTGGAGGTCTGGAAGCAGAAAACATGAAAACACTTACAGTCCCCAGAAATAACAACAGAGACCAAGAAAACAATTTCCTGCTACCTCCACTCTGTCAGGATGGGATATTTCAAAGTGATGGTGATGAATGGAGGGAGAGTAAATTACAAAACGAAAAGAAAGTGACCAAGGCTGGCAAAAAGTCATAATTTAAATAAAAGTAGAATGAGGCAAACATTAAGAATGAGGGCAGCATCGAAAAGGTGCAGTGAAGGGGAAAGAAATCCTGAAGTTGATTGAAAAGCCTCTCTTTTATTATTAATCAGATTTTAATAACAATCAATGTCCAAAGAAAAAAAATCATAAAAGGAGAAATCTAAAAGAAGGATGTGTTGAAAAGCTTTGTATATTTGGGTTGAAAACCTTGGTTCAAAAGCAGATTCCAGGGAATGCGTGCCCTGTGCTAAAAAGCAGAGATCTGGAACCATTGCTTAAAAAGGGAAAAGATTTCTCCTTCTTTTTCTTTCCCCCCCCGCTCAAAGAGCAACAAAAACCCTTTTCTAGGAGCAGGAAGGAAGGCGATTTTAAAGCCCAGTGTACGTTTCACCTGCTTTTCTGTAGTAGATCCATCAGAATAGAAACTAAAACTCAGAGCAACATAGGAGCCATATACACAGTTTGACAATTAAAAGCACTTACCATTCAAGAAATAGATCATAAATGAGTTTAGAACTGATAGAAAACTCAGTGCAATTTCTTACTGCCAGGAAAAAGATATTTTGCCATAAGAATAAAGATCACTATTCTTCAAGGTTTAAATACCTCCAACACATATACAATCTCCCTTGATAAATGACTGTTTCAAAAGACTAATTGAAAGCGTTTATATCCATTACAATGTAATCATTTAAGGATATTTAAATTTAAAATATTAAATCCATAGGAAAATAAAATTCAATCAAAGGGATGCAAAGAAATTTTATAAACTTATTTGTAGCTTAATTTCTATCTGTTATATATTGTCCCAAAAACTGGGAATGAAAAATTTCAAGGGGTCTGAAAACTACAAAACAATGCAAAAAAAACAAGACGCATAAAAATAAAATTATAAAACAATATGAATAAGAACAAGAACATTTTGGTGACTATTCAGACTGCTTTTTTAAAAAGAAAAAAGCCTTTTTTTTTTTTTTTTTTCAAATAAAAGGAACAAGCACTGTATGTTACTGATGTTTTTGTCCATTGCTTGATAAAGTAAAATTCAACCTGTGTTTGAGTCAACGTATTTCCACTTGGTTGTGCTTTGGGAGTCACCAAGGCAAAAAGCATTCCAAATTTACTGCTATTTTACCTATTCTGTAATTCTTTTTGACAGCTGCATTCCTTGCAATTAACGTGGTTTGACTTTGAACTTAATATTCATCCAGAGGTTTATAGACATGAAAACATCCCTCTTTAACCAAGTTTCTCAGCTGCAGGACCTAAAGAGAGCAGCACAACTCTCCCAAAGAAGAGAGCGGTGCGGGGAGCCCCTGACCCAAAAGCAAGATTCCCTTTTTCACATTATCACCTTTTCTAGGATGAAATTGGAATCCAGATGCAATGATCATCCGAAGAAGATAAACCAAGCCACCCGAGGCTACAGCCAGCAGCAGGAACCCGAGGCAGGTATGTAATGGCAAATAATGGTTAATAATGAGCTCTACATCAGTCCAGTAGGGTTGCAAGAATCAATACAACAGCCTACTTGATCTGAAATACATTTTCCCTCAGAGATTGGAATTGCTTTTTCTTCAGTTCTACTTTTCTTGCCTGTAGTTTTCTTCATAGGAAAAGCGAGGAAATGGCTGGGGAACCACATAAAGAAAATTTAGAAGCAGGAAAGGATAACAAACTACTGAGATCAGGTTTTAACACCAGGATTACATTCAGAGCACATGGAAATTACATTCAAACACTCTACAAAAGTTAAATGAGCTGTACACCTCAGTACCAACTGCTTTGTATTTCATTATTTTCAGGACTACTACGCGCAGACCCAAAATAAATTTACTTGAGATACTGCTAAAACTTAGTGATGCATCTTCAAGAAAGCAAAACTTTTATATTCTTTGACATGTGCACAATGTTTAAAAAGAACACCAGGCCCCCAGATGTCATCAATTCTGTATATACAAATAACAGGGTTAAATCCAGGCCCTTTAACAGTGACGGCACTCACCGCTGACACTCCCCAGCGTGCAGAATTAAATCTTCATTGTTCCTGGCACTGATGGTCAACTCATGCTCTGTGGAATTGAAGACATCAAGAAGGAGGTGACACTGCCGGGTGCTGTTCAGATGGAGGGAAAAAAGCACAATTTCAATGATGATATTATTGTATGTCTATCAAAATTAATATTTATACATAGACATAAATATACATGCAAAAAATACACACATTCACATACAGGTTTTATTTCGTAATCCAATTGTAAGAATATCCTTATCTGTTACTAAAACAATCTTTTTTAATAATTAGAATTTTTTTTTTTCAACTAAAACTCAACAGAAGGGTACATCCTAAAGAGAAGTTCCATGACAGTTCTGACCTGCACAGCCCCACAGCATTTGATCACCTGCCTACATTCTCACTTTGCAGCTTTCACACTCACTTCTGTGGAAAAAGCCACAGATTTTTTTCAGTTCTTTGAGCCTTCACATAAAAAAAAGAGCTGTATTATTTGAAATTACCTTGACATTACCTTTTAAGAAACAAATCCACAAGCAAAAATTTAAATTGGCTTGAATTTATTGTCAGGGAGCAATTCCTTTTCCATGGCTTGTCTACAGACCAAAACAAGCTGTCAGTTAGAGCACTTAACCTCGAGAAGAACTTCTCTGAGAGGGAGAACTCTCTCCCTTCTGTAAGACAGGCAAGCACAGACACTTCTCACAGAAAAACTTAGTATTTTTCAGCTTCAAAACTTGTATTTGTCCTTCAAATACAAATTTCCCCAGAAGCATTTGATAGAAATACACCAACTGCATTTCTGGTAACCTCAGAAAATAATGTGGACAAAGTTACAAAATAGAAACCTTACTGCAAAAGTCCATTCTAATAAACTTTTTAATTATAATTAACATTATTTTATAATGTTCACCATTAATATTAACTAGGTTAATATTATTAAAATTAATAATGTACTAATTTAGTTACTATTTAATAAAATTACATGTTAATGTTTTCAATTAATATTTTATTCTAATTAATATTTTATTCTAATTAATATTTTGGAAAATTTTATTCCAATTTACAACCTTCTCTTCCTTGTGAGACTATGCAGAAATAGCAGCATTGGTGATAAAAATATAATACACATGAAAACTTATTGGAACCAAGTACCAAAATACCAGATACAATCAGACAGCTGCAATAACACTTTACCAATCTATCTGAAATTCAAAACTTCCCAAGTAGCTACTGAACAACCCAGAAATATCCCAAAAAGGGAAGAAAGAGGAATATTGGTGAGGTGAGAGTTGTCAGAGCCATCCTTCAATGTGCAAGTTCAAGCTACAGTTGTGTCTCAGGCAACCAAGAATATTTATTTAAATATTTCTATTTATTGCACAATAATTTATGCTTGAACTGAAATGCCATTCCAAAAATTAATTAAACTCAGAGGTGCAGGAGTTTAAGAACTGTTCCACTTTTGAAATAGGTTCTCTGGTCCATAATACAACTCTGTTCTGAAAATCAGAGATGTCCCTTCCAAAGCACACACAGGAGGAAATGTTTTGCCAACCCTTGAGCTGGGAACACTCCCAGGACAAGCCCAGGACGTTTGGGTCACCAAGTGACAATAACGTCACCTGCAGCCAGGCCCTGCGAGACAAGCAAGCACTGCTGGGGTCAGCACCACGTCTCTTAGCAAAAATAAAAAGCAAAAGTGGGGATGGAGGCTTTTTTAATAAATATTTTAAGAGATTTCTCTCTCTGTGTAAAACCCCAATGACTACGGAACATAGAAGGGGATGCAGGAAGGCAGCTGAGTGCCTGAAGCAAACATGTCAAAACTCAAGAATTTAGAACAAATAAGGAGCCATGGCTCTTGTTAGAAACTTCCTTCCTTAGAACTCACAAGAAAGAAGTAACTGGAAGGGCAGGACTTGAGTCAGTTACCAAAAAGGAATGGAAAAGAAAAGGGGGAAAAGCTTTTATCAGCTTCTGTCTCATCACTGGGAGAGTGGGAGAGACCTGTGAAGTCTCAGACAACCTCTGTATCTCCAGTAGATACAACGTGATGATCTGGAAGAGAAGCTTCCAGTGAAGATGAAGTTTAAAAAACTTAATATGGAAGGAATTTGTTATTTCTGCCACAGTAGACCCAAACAAAGAACATTCAAGCCTCCTGCAATATCTTCTGGCAGCAGAGCCAAAGTTTTGCAAATAAAACAATTCCTGCCACAAAGGACATACACAAGCAGCTGCCCTTCAGGACTAAACAAGATCACTAATATTAAAAATTCCCAAATATGAATTCTTGAAAATTATTCATCATCATGACATTTATTTCCTCTTCTTTCAACACTACACAATATAGACATGTAGGAGAAATAAATCTTTCCCTGTCAATTTTAAGTTAATTCTCCAGGGAAATCCTTAAGTTAAAAAAAAATTATAAAACTCAAAGTTACAGAATTATTACAGTACCTTGAAAATTTAGAAGAATCAGATATTAGTGTAAAAAAAATTAAGGTAACATTAAGACTGTAGAAAAAGATAGCACTAGATCTTCAGAGTAAATACAGGACAGTATCAAAGAGACTACTACAGCAACAAAAACCAAACACAAATAAAGGTTACAAAAATATTTTAATTTAAACAGCAAGCTTCAAACAGAAGCTGCATCCGAGTAAGGCAATCAAGAAAGCATAAGCTCTGGAAAGTCAGACATATTGTCAAAATAAAGTTAAAAAAAAAGAAAAAGAAACACTCAAATTGTTAAAGAAGAATTTGCTGAAAATCTGAGAACTAGCAGGATTTTTTTTTAACATGCTGCAATCAGTAGGACTGTGTAGAACTCATGATGCTGAGTTATGAAGGTTCCAGGAAAACAAAGAATTAACAAGAAAGCCAAATAATTAATATCAATTTTCCCTCCAGCAGAACATACATCAGGCCATCCTTTGCAAGATAGAAATTAAAGAATCTATTTCAGTGTCAGTAAAGGAGATTTGAGAGGCAAATCATGTTCATGTAAGTGTGATAAAGGAACACCAGTGAGATTTTGCTGAACTCCTATATTTAAGTGCAGTCAGAAATGTGTTGCTTAAACCAACCTCTTTACCAGAAAATTTCAAACTTTAAATTGTTTTAAGGATTTTAAGGCAATTGACCAAATCTTAGACTACTAGTGCTGACCTCAGCATGATGTAAATAAGGTTTTTTCAAAGTCTGCCAGCTTAAAAAAAAAAATTAAATCACTCAAAATAATAAATGGATCTGCAGTTGATTAAATTATATACCATAATGGCCTACTGACATGTTTGGCAGAGAAACACCAGTCATAAGCCACAGATTTGTCGAACTGAGAAAGACTTGCCCACACGCACACAATTTCTTCTCCCTTTCCCAAACTATCCACCACCATGTCATAGTTTACACTAAATATTTATTTGAGGAGGGTAGATTTTGACTCCTCTAAGTTTAGTCAAGTAGGTGTTAGTTACCATTCGTCCCAGAGAAGGCAGAGAACACCACCTCCCACATTTCACACATTGTGAAGGGTCACCAGAGGCCTCCCAGTCTTTTTTAGGGATCATTTCACTGTTACCAGCTCCTTTTGAGGGTTTGGATTGAACACATCCAGAAGAAGTCAGTTTGTGTTTGGGTGGGGTGGGTTTGTGGTTTAGTATCAAACACACAACGTGAAACCATCGTCAGCTGTGCTGGACCATGTACAGACACCAGGACACAGAACAAAAGTTCTTGAAAGGGTTTGACTCTTCTTCCCATCTAATGGGAAGGAAATAAGTCTGGGTCCAATAAATTAAGCCTACTGAAAGTCACAGCACCCAAACATTTTTCCATTTTGATAATCTTCCTTATTTGTTCACGATGTTTGCTTTTGAAAAATCTTCCATTAATGTCATGTTCGAGATTTTCTTTTACAAGTGACACAAAACTGCAGAAGGTTGTACAGGTAAAAACTAGAATTACAAGGAAACGTTTTCAGCAGATTGATTTATCATATGAATATTTCAGAATAACAAGGAAATTTAAGTCAATACTGATATCAAACAAAAAAAAAATTAGGCAATCTTTTTTTTTTAACTGAAAATTGAGTTAATTCAACAGTGTCTTAGAGATTTAGTGTATAAATGAATTTCTCTTATCATCTACTGCAGAACTGAGAATACAGCACAAGCAAAAGTCAGCAGCACAATGAATCATGCTGTATTTTTAAAATCTTACAATGCCAGTTATGGTTCCAAAAACAGTCACAAAACTGGGGCCATGGGAATTTCAGGCAAGTGACAATGACACTGTGATCTAGAAATCTCTTTCAGGAGGATTGTGATTACTTGAAATGACAGCAGAGGATATTCTTCAGTAACACTGAACGCAGAATTAAACCCCAAATGCAGCTGCAATGATGGCTCACTTCAGTGAACAATCTCTCTGCAGTTCAGTCTCTAGCTCAGTTTTAAAGTCACTTTAAGCAAGAAACTCTCAGAGGGGTTGGCAAGTTTTCTGCATCCTGACTCATCTCACTTTCCCATCAACTGAAATCATGGAGTATTTTCATATCCATGCTTTTCTCTTTTTTCTTTTTTTTTTTTACTTCTTTTCTGTTTTCCTTGAACAGCCATGGTTACTCGGAACAGGACACAGACAGGGAAGAGAAGCTTTGGCTCTGATGACAGTGCTGTGACAGATGACAACCCTGTCCTCCAAAATCCACTGACCAACACAAAGAGCAACACAGTAGAACAACGATCTACAACACCTTTGTCGGTGCCCTTGTGTCTTCAATAGGGTCTTCTTTAATTTCATTTTTAATAAATTATCTAAAAATGAATTTCTCAAGACTAACTTCAGATGATTAAGTCGGTTTATCCACCTTACTGGCAAAAGGTCTTTTCACACATTCCAAGAAGCGTCCTCATCTGACTTCTCCCAATTGTAAACCTTTTCACTCATGCTAAATATTCCCAGCACATCTATAAATATTTGCAGATTTATGTTCTCACATCTTCATATGTCAAACCATACATATTTAACATTTTGATCGCAAAAATCAATTCTCTCAATCTGCAAGCTACTTTTTGCTACTCTCTCATGAACTCACTGCAATGTTACACCATTAGCAGAAGTTAAATAGCTCTGATTACCAAGATAATTTAACTATTGGGTGTAACCTCCCACGTGTCATGAGTTACCACTCAGTAGAATCTATATTGAGCTCAATAGTGTATAAATAAGAAATATATTTTAGAATGACATCCAGTCCTGAGAACATTAATATAAATCCATTGCTTGACAGACTTTTTCTAATGATTTGTCACTTTAATTGCACCAAATGAGAGCTCTATTTGCTTTATTTAGTTGAATTTGCCTGGTTCTCATTTTGACTGACTTTTAGTATTAATATTTTCCATTAAAAAACCAGTGAATTTAATACTAATTATTTTCTCCATGTAGAAACAGCAGATCACTTTAAACAGGTCATATCTTGGTCTTCCTCCAAACTAAACATCTTGCTCTTCAAGCACCCAAACAAAAGAGGTTTTTCTCCACCCTTCAAAGCTCTATGACATTTTGAACACCAAAATACTGAGAATTCTCTTGAAGACTATAAACAGCTGCCTATCAGTAGGTGGCTGATTCTCATTCTGAATGTAGCGAATGTGCACACTTAATTTAAAAATCTGGCTATATAAAACCAAGAAGGGTTTCAGAAAATGCTACATAACTTTTTATCATGTAACAAAAAGGTCTGTTAGAGCACAGCTGAAGAAACAATTCTGTTTACTCTTTCCCTTGTATAATTTGTAAATACACAATAATCAGGATTTCTGATCCAAACCTGATGTGTTGCAATTTATTGTAGCGAAAATAGGGGCAACTTTGGAAACTGGAATGGAAATTCTAAAAATTATGTCTGATTTCATTAAACCTCGAAGTTCTACCCACTCAACAGAGGACCTCCTGAGAACCCTCACCACAACCAAGATTTCTCTGTCTGCAAATCCTCAGTGAAACCAAGTTGGAAAAAACTGCATCCTAACTTTAAATACAAAACAATGAGAAATCTCAGACTGGGAGCACACTGCAGCCTCTGCTATGAATTGATGCCTTCTTGACAAAATCAAATCATTTCATTTAATGATCTACATTAATGACACAAAGGAATATTACCTTAAACCTATGGTTAGATGAACTGGCACTTTGAATTTAACAGTGTCAGACCTGCTACAATTCCTTTTTTTTTCCCTCTGACTCAAATACAAGAACAGAGACTTAGGCTCAGCACTTGCCAGAAGAGATCCGCAGCTGATGTCTCAGCAGCTATATGGTGGTTTCAAGAAAGTATTCTGCCTCACAAAAAAATTTAAAGACTAAAAAATTACCTTATCATCTTGAACTTAAGAGAATTTACGGGTAAGAATATTATTACATATCTGGATTCTCAACTTTGCTTAAAAGTGAAGGCACCATCCCTGAGGACTGACTTCATCTACAAATTCAGACTGTCTCACCACATTTGTAATAAACAAAATCAACATTTTTGGGCCTTTTTACACTCTTATTTAAGACACTTTTGTACTGATGGCACAGTGGCAAGGGACACAAGGCAACCAGCAGGCCCCTCACAGCGTGCAGAGCACACTTTACTTGAATTCTTGTCAGACATGCAGCATTTTTTCTGGCATTTTTTCACGCTCTTTTATAAAGGTAAGGAAGGACATTCAGTGCCCGTGAAAATTGGCAGACAACACCTTTGAGGGAAACAACAGATATAAAGAAGATTGTTCAACATAACCTAGAGAAGTTCCAACAGCAGACTTGCTTAAAGCGGTATCAAAATGAGGAGGAGAATCACACAAAACCATCAACAGACTGTATCCTTGCACTGAACCATTTGCACCCCATCCCCACCGGCAGTCTAGGATCAGATCATGGGATCCCCACTGGCACTCTGGACCCTGCTGGTAAACTGCGCTGCTGGGAGGCCTGGAAGCACAGCAGTGTTTTGGGGCTAAGCCCTGGTAAGGAACCAATTAACGTGGTACGGCCAATTACAGAAGACAATTAGTACAATTTTACTATACAGATGTATCTGCATTTTTGATAAAAAGTGGTTAAACAAGTAGATTCCTGAAGCCCTTCAAGACTTCACTGAGCTGCAGGATAGAGTGGGAGAACTTTCAGCATTAACTCCTTATCTCTTATACCCCATTCCAGGGCTGCTTCAAACTCCTGCGTTTTTGATGATGCCTCCTGGGACAATCCCCTCCCTGCACACATGAACAAGCAGAGCCAAGGATCACAGGTACCATGATCAGAGGGAGTATTTCCCAGCACAAAGCTGCTCTGCCAGCCCCTTTGGATGTAGGCAGCAGAGGGAGCACAGGGCGATACACAGTGAAGGACCTTGGAGCAGATGAGGCCCTTCACCGACAGAACATCACGTGTCCCAACAGGAGGGCTGAGATCTGAACCAGAACTAGGTGCGGGGACAGCTGAGATCTGAACCAGAACTAGGTATGGGGAGAGCTGAGATCTGAACCAGAATCAGGCCACAGATCAGGCACTGCAGCATGGTAAGGGCTGCATCCAACCAATCTCAATACACTCACAGACCAGCACAGACAAAGGTTAAAAGGATCTGTTGTCATGATTAAACTTAACTGAAGATCTATCAGAGATGTGGTTAATGAAACTTCTCCCCATGAGGCAGGAGCTTGTGCATGAGTCAAAGATATAATTTTGCTTAGATATTTAAAAAAACAGAACCCAAGCCCAAATCCCCAGTTGTGTCAGTGATATTTCCCATGCATTTCTGCTCAAGCAGCTAAATAGAAGAAATACCAATTAAGTTTGGAAGACTTTTACATAAACCACAATCTTTATGTTACAATGGCAGGGTGAAGTGTTTTCATTAAAATTTTTCCTGAGGTTTTTTTCACTAAAGGCCTAAGGGAAGAATCAATGCTCAAAGTTTTTTTTAGTTTGCTTTGACTTTTTAAGCCCAGGAGTTAGTAAGCTAATGTTTCTTACTTTTGTGGAGGCAAAAACGTAAAATAAAAACAGTAAAATGAAAAAGAGAAGGAAAAAATTTAATCCAGATAGTGAAAGCAATGATAAATTCCATTCTGAAATGACAGCTAAGGAGGTAAATTATAAAATACAATTTCTTGTAATGACTAAACAAAAATAGCTCAGCACCTCAGACAGTACTTAAACAATGAAGTCTCAGTTGTAAACCGAAAGGAAATCAGATTTTTTTACCAGAGCAAGCAAAAGTAAAAAAAAAACCAAAACCACCTTACAATTTGCTGTTATTGTGTCTCAGATATTGGCAGAGATGATCAACAGTAAAAAAACAAACTTTGTTTCCTCTAATGATGAACAGTTACCCTTAGCAGATTGGGATACACATTTCTGCCATTTTTCACTAAAAGATAATATCAAATGCCATGACTTCTCCTTCCGATGGACAATCTGCACAGGGATGCACAAGAGTAAAGGAACAGTGTTACAGATCACTAAAGCCAATGGCATGGAACAAGCAGGAAGAAATAAGAACACCAAAATGCATGCATGACTTAGCAAACAAGATATACCTAAAGTAACAACAACAACAACAACAAAAAAAAAAAGCCTTTTGACAGGCCTTGCAAGAAAACATTTCTGAGAGAAATGTAAATATTACAGTCTTTTTCTCCAACTCAGTAAAGTTTTTTAGGCACCCTTAAAAGCAGCCACATCTTTAACTACATCTCCAATCAGCAAACCACTGAAAGTTTCCACTGACTTAACTGCTGATCAGAGTGATGAATAGGCGAAGGATGAAGCAAACACACACAATGTGAGCTGAAGCACTTGGCTGAATTGGAGTCACTAAATATAGCACCAGCTGCCACACGACGTGGGAAACTGTGCCCTGCTGAACACAGAAGCTCTGCCTTTGAATTAGCACCTCCATCTATTTTTAAAGATTTCAGGATTAAATACTTGCCCCACACCATGAACTCCTGAGAGCAGATTGACAAGGCAGGGGTAGGATAACCTTGTCCTACACAAAACACAGCTGGGGAAGCCAAGCACAAAAGGCCAACATCCCAACAAGGGAGAGTCAAAAAAAGCATCAGGTTGCATTTGAAGCTTTTATGGAAGGTTTGCAGCTTCACACTCAATCCACCCTGTAACCATAAGGAATTGCAGTGAACCACAGAGCAGTCTGTCCATTAAAAATACACGTTTTGAGCGTATGGAGAGCTTTTCTGACACTGAAGGGAGGGGACTATGCATTCAAATAATAAATGAAACCCGGTTATTTTAACCTGTATGATGATTCTTCTCGAACACTATTTTAAGTTGATGCTGTGGTACTTCCAGGTTGTTCAAGAGAGATCACTTATTCAATCTTGAAAACCTTACAAAGGCTGAAGAATGTGTCATTGCAGGGATGAGACTCTGGACATCATTAAAAAGGGGCCCAGAATTTTGCAAAGAGTTGTTCCGGATACCATGTCCTGACTTTGCCAAGTAGCATTAAATTTGCTTTACTTGAGCAGTTCCTAAAATAAGAAAACCATGTCTATTATGTTACACTTTCAAGCAGCAAAATGCTCAAGAAACTTTCTTACTAATAGAGCCATATGGTTTTACAAGAGCAGGACACAAATGACTCATTAAAAATAATCTTGTTTGTCTCATTTTTGAACATTTTCTTAAAAAACTATTGCAGCGTTTCATTATCTTTGCCTAACCTAAAATTCCCTTGCTATTTGCAAAGGTCATTATTTGCTGTATTACCTGTGGTGAAAAACACAATCTCGTCCTTCCTGGCAGTGACATGATTACAAACTCCACTCCCTTGTCAGTCATCTTCCCTTCAGCAACACCAGCAATTTCTTTAAATGTATGTTTTAACATAAGTCCCATCTTATCACTCTTCCTGCTCCAGAGTCTCCAACTTTTCTTCATGTTGAAGCCTAAAACTTTCCTTGAGGCTTTAATTCTTCTGCTCACAGCCCTGTTTTTCAGGCTATGTTGCTGCCATAGGCTGTCCATCCATCCCTGGACATTTTTGCCATGGTATGGTAACAGTGACTGAATTCTTTCCTTTAAAAATTAAATATTCACCCGGTATCTCCTAGACTGGCATTTCCTTCTTGCCCATCTTCAGATTTCTGAAGTGTGTCAGGAAAGGGTCCCAGGCCCAGTAGGAATCTCTTGAATAATTAAGTTGCCCCTCAACTATTATTATTATTATTAGTGTTGCAATACATAACTGCACTGAAATAATCTCCGAATTTAAATCAAACCAAATTGTTGCTCCCACTGTACACAGAAGTTTTTTTACAATAATCCTACTAATTATTAAAACTGATTGCACTCAGTGGCTGATGAATTTTATGCAAATTTTATGATCTCATTTGACCACCATCAAGTGTTGCCTTGTTTTTTAATATTCACTATGACATATGAAACTACTCTGTGGTTTACAAGAGAAAACAAGCACCAAAGGAGAGTCTGGACACAATTTATTCATCACATCATTCACACCTGCATTTTGGGTAAGATTCTGTTATACAAACACCAAACTCTGTAATGCACAACACACCACAACTGCTAAGACATACAGAAAAAATGTCATCAAACTGTACAACAAACATGAGATATCCTGTCCCTGCTAAAATCAATCACCACGAGAAAATGTTTGAACCTCAGAAGCTGTTGAATGAACATGAATTGCTTCAGTAAACTCCTCAATGAGGAATTTTGAAAATTTGTTCACGTAATTCTTTACCTACATGTTGCTGATGATACTAAAAATGTTTCCAATATGGTCTTTGAGTTATATTCAATAGATGACAGACAATGAGTGAGATTTCAAGAGTCAAGGCAAGGCTCACCTTGTTGCTGGCAGGGTACTGATGCGAGTGAAGAAAACAGAGGGCTCCACCTCCACGTGGAGGCCCAGGGCAAGGTTCCTGTAATATCCTTCAGCATGTCCTGGTCCACCAGAGTACTTGAAATTCAAAATGGCTTCCAGTGTCTAGAGGAATAAAAGTCAATACCTTGTTAGCTGTTTTTCACTACTGTGCATTTCACAAGTTCAATTAAATTAGACCACAGAAGTGATTTGCAAATTTGCTTTCCTAACCCATCCGTTCCGTTATCTCAGGAAAAAAAGCAATCTAACAAATAACTGCAGCTTAGGCAAACAGTTGCCTAATCCCTTTAAAAACTAAAGAGTGCATCACAAAGTCAGCTGGACTTCACTTTACATAATTCCTCTCCATACCACATTCAACACCGAAAAAAACGAAGATCTTATTTTTGCTTAGAAGACTTTAAGGTTTATGAAATGCTGCACTTTTTCATACTGTTGAAAAATATTCACCACTTCACGATCTGTAAAATCAAATGGAAAAGCTTCAAAGTTTGGGGGCAGATAAAGATTATACAAAACTAAAAGAATCTGGTCTCTCAACAAGTCACTGCAAACTTACTTCATCTCCATGAACTAACAGATTAAACCAACACCCAACTGCATGCACCTTGTCTTTCTTTGTTCATTTTATAGGAAATGGCTGGTTAGTAAATATTAAAAATGAGGGTGATTCTCTAGCATGAGTGTCATGCACTCCTTGCTCTCAGCAGCCCTGAGCCTTTACTTCTGTGAGGAAATTTGGAGCCTTGTGTCTTTTCCCTCAATGAACAGCATGGGAGAAGCTTCTGAGCACAGTCCCCACGTCATCATCAGTGTTCAAGCTCAGAACAACCCTTTGATTGATCCAAAGAGATTATTCACCACCTCTTCTTATGCTCCTGAAATATGATTTGCTAGAAGCGAGGTGAGAATCTGGGAAGTGTCACTGGATTTTTATCTTTTTTTTTCTCAGTTTTTATTCTGGTCCTTGGGCAGCTGCTACGGCCACACCTCAGAGCAAGGCAGAGGTAGTGCCAGCCCTCCACCCTAACATGGACATCACATATTACGCTGAAGCCTATATCTGGAAGGACAGACACTTCTTAAAAGGGTTCAGAAACAACACCAATTTCGTCTTTGTTTGGCTTTTGGTTCATTCTTTATAAAAAAAGGCAAAAAATGCCAAACGTCAAGTCAACAACTTATCCAGGAAAGCAAATCTATTTATCAGACACCATCAACTCTCAGACAGGTAAAAGCACTCTGCCTCTCAACTCAAGATTTACAAAAAAATTTATGAGACCTGTTAGTTTTTTTCATAAATTCTAAGGAACAATCTAAGGATTTTACAAAAAAATCCAATTTCTGTTTGATACCATTCTGTTTATAAGTCTGGCCAAAGGAAAAGAAACAGTGACAGAACCATTTTCTTAAAATAACCACAATCCAGTGATTTAAAGAATATCAAAATCAAGAGTTTAATGTTTTGCTGCATGTGTGCACTTAACTGTTCTGCCTATTTCCAACTCACTTTTAAGTGGGCTAATTTTAATTCTTAATTTAGTTTCATTAAAATTCATGAGAGTCATCTTACAATACAAATAAAACCCTTCACTGGGCACTCTGGACATACCCGTCTACTCTGTTTATGTCAATTCCTAATTTGTAGTTAATGAACTCAAGTTTATGTTATGTCAGGAGAGCTAATCAATATTAAAGACAAAAATAAAAAAGCACAAACCCATTCAAAACATACTTCATCCTAATTAACCAGCTGGGCCATTTCATAAAAATCAGAGCCAGGCTCTGTAAGTACAGGGATCTGACACTGCTTACGTTGCAATGTGAGAATGGACTTCAATTTCAATTAGGGCATTGTGAAGACTCTATGCATGTTCTGATTATTGCTGTAATGCTCACAGTGTCCTGCTGGGAAAAGCTCCATGGTTCACTCTACACGGGACCGTGGCACAAAGCTGCTCTATCAGGCCCAGACCCATGTCATTACAGGTAAGCACGTAACAGATTTTAGCTTGAAATGTCACAGAGCATCACTATTCCAGATTCAAAACCCCTTTCCATCCTATACCAAGTGCAAAACCTCCAGAAAAAGGGCTAAAAATACAACCATTATGTGCCGCTGATGAGCAGGAGAGTTTAACTGCAGCTTCATAATCTTGGTCCCTGTTGCAGTGGGGAGTTTGCGAGAGAAATCCTGCTGATGATGCTGTGTCTCCCCAAACCCCACTGGAGAGAACAGGGAAGAGGAAACCCAACCATCTTGCACTAATCCAGACAGCAGCAGGACATCCCTTCTCACCCAAAATATAACATCTAACTGGGCACATTTAACACTGAGGAGACGAGAGATTCTGAGAACTGCAGAACACCCAAATCTCTGTTGTTTCTGTGGCCATGATGCATTGCTGGAGTCTACGAATGTGCACGTGCACACAAAGAAAAAACATCAGGCAGACTTTACATCAGGACTGTAGACGGATGTGTAGGGGCGGAGCATGACTGAAGGAAAAGTTTTATTTTCAGGAGCCTTCAGGTGATTAGAGGAAGCTCTATTGCTTAGGATTTATGTAATATGAACAGAAAAAATATTTTTAAGAAACCCACAACAACAACAAATTCAATCTCCTTTAAGATCTCAAAAACTACTTCACTTGTAACATGAAAGATTGATTTTCTATCTCTATGACAGGAAAAAAAGAAATCCTACACTTTCATAAACATACAAATTTAAAATAATTTCCCACTCTCTCCTACAGCACCTGCAGAGAACGGCACAAATACTACAGCCCCCGATTTAAATAATGTTGTATCCTCACTCCTTGTCAAACCTACACAAATCATAGCCTGAGCTGCAGATTCTCTTCATCCTTACAAATCTCAGTAGCGTCTCTTAGATTTCTCCAAACTGCATCACTGCAGACTGGAAATGAGATGGCAAGGTGTCCCTGTGAACATCACTGTGCCTGCAGATGATCCATAAAAAAGAAAAGGAAGGAAGGATGGAGTACACCACACTCTTGGGGCAGGCAGGAAAAGAAGCCTATTGGTAACTGTGGAACACATCTGAAATTCAGAAACCTGTGGACTTGGGGGGATTCCTGTGTTTAAGGCAGAGCTCCATTCTGGAAACTCAGCAGTAAATATTTACTGTGATGGCTTTGGCTTGATCAATTTTTTACGATTTCACTGGTCCTTCCTTCTATTGATGAAGAAAAGGAAATGAAAGTGTTTCTGCATCTAAGTTCCAAGTGAGACATTCTTAACCAACAGCACCCACTATCAATGACACCTACCAGAAGTATTCTACAGATAAACTATGAAAAATTGCTGGTTTGGTTTTTCACGCATTTTGCCCTCAAACTATTATTGGCATAGATCCGGCACCAGTTTGTTCATGGAAATCATTCCCATATTCACTTTCATAACAAAATTTAAAGTAAAGTTAGAAAGGAATTGCTGTTTGATGCCCCTAATGAAAAGCCAACCAACTGGGCACTAAAGTTTCCTCACTCACTGGCAACAGTCTGCCAACACCTCAGTGGTGACTCTGAGCAGCAACACCTTCAATACTGATTTTTAATTGCCAGTTCAATTGCAATCCACAACTCAGAGCAAGTATTTCTACTGAACTACTACCACAGTACTTCCTGCCCAGAAGTAAAGAGCAAAATCTGAAGAGAATTTCCATCTGATTCTACAGACTATTGCTGCTTCTGCAGAAACTAGAACATTACTGACTGGGAACAGAAATCTCCAAAACAGGCAGTGACAGAAGAAATAGAGAAATGAATGGGGCAAAAGCTGTGTGAAGGGCATTTCTTGTGCTGGGAAGACAAATATGGTGCTCAGTCCTTTCTCTCTGATTTTTCTCAAGTGAGTGATGGTTGACTGAATACCAGACTCAAGAAACTTTGCCCTCCAAAAAGTGCTCAAAGTTTTATGTGAAAAATAGCATTATTTTAACTCAAGAAGTTTTCTTAGACCAAGAGCAAGTTAAGGAACTATAAAACAAGGCTATAAGGGCCCACCTGCAGAGACATAATCATTATATGCTCTACGTAAAGGAAAATAAAACCTCTGTAGAAGAACACAAAGCATCATCTTAATTTAATATTAGCAACTTTCATAATCAGACCTGTTTCAGGAAAAAATCTTCAAGATATGAAAAGCATTTAAAAAGTCATTTTCTTTCAAATAAAAAAAATTAAAAAGCAACCCGTAAAAAAACTTTTAAAAACTGTTGAACAGCAAAATTAGAAATAATCAACAAAGAAACCACCAATGGTGAGAATTATATACAGAGTGCATGAATTAGTACTCAGGAAACTCAAATTTATAGTAATATATTGCAAATGAGCAAACAATCAATAAAATGTTCATTTACTTTCCTCATTTCTGATGAAAATTACTTTTATACATCTTAATTTTGGGTTTTGTAAAATTTACCAACTTGGAAACAGTTCAGATCAGAAGCTCCCGGGTAGAATTCCTACATCATCTGTTTTGCTTGGTCAATTTGTTTCATTATTCTTTGCTCCTTTATCTCTAAACAATTTTACTGGCAATAATTGACTTTATCCCTGCGTGTATCTTGCTACTGGAAGAACCAGAAGATTCTGTTGTTATTATAATTTTTTTTTCTTGGAGTGTCCCATCACCCCGCATCCTGCTCATGTTTCAGAGAGCTAGGCAAGATTTTGTCCTCAAATCTTTTCCAAACTGAAACATAATTATCGGAATATTTATTATTGGTGTTTTC
Organism: Rhagologus leucostigma; assembly: GCA_013397725.1. NCBI lineage: Eukaryota > Metazoa > Chordata > Aves > Passeriformes > Rhagologus > Rhagologus leucostigma. The sequence goes on along the minus strand of VZTD01001249.1, from coordinate 32,334 downwards.
TGTAATTGAATTAACAAATCATAATTTGTTAGCAAGGTTCACATACATTGTGCTTTCAGGTCTTTTCTAAATTCCCTTAGTATAGTAAAAATGACACTCAGTAGATCTCAGCGTTTAACAGAAGATGAAATGTCAGTGCTACAGGCAGTTTGCTCCCGAGGAACTGCAGATGCTGACTGCAATAACAGTAAAGAAATACCAGAGTGAACCACTGCAGCCTCCTCCTTAAACTCCTAATACTTAAAAACCAAAAACTAAGGGAAAAAATCAGGATGAAGACCAGACTCAAAAATATACAAATTCACAATAGAATCTTTCCATTTTAGCTTCTGAATGGCTTCTAGAATACAATTCTCATTAATGAGTATAATTTCTCATGTGATTAGGGCTTGAAATTTGAAAAAGAATTTATTCTAAGTGTGCAAGCTTCAAATACACCTTCCTTCAGGAAAAAAAGAAAATTATAGATTACTTGATTTATTCCCAAATCCTATCCTGCTCCTGATCTGTTTCTCACCCAAACTTCCATTAACAGTACTGGCTACACACATTCCTGAGTGTTCAGCCACTCTTGCTGACTTTAGCCCCTTTTCTCACCTGTTGCCTTTTGTTTTCCAGTTTGTTTGGGTGTGGGATTTTTTTCCTTAAACTTACCATAAACCCCAGTTTTGTTAAATTCTCTCTGCCTCCCTCCCTCATTCCTCTCCTGCTCTGACCATTCTACTCCCATACTCAACTCTGACCAGCAATCAGTAAAATCCTTATCAGTTAAAACAGAGAAATTAAAATGTGCTACTTCATCCGCTCCATCTCACAAAAGGCACCAGAGGATCTGTCTCAACAAAATAAATTTCTCCATTTCTTCTATTGTGTGGAATGCTTAAAATCTTTAAAGAGCTTTGTGTAAATAAACCATGGATCAGGAATTTCATCTGCCTGGCTGTAACTAATTAAATTATCTGGCAGTAACAAGGAGAAAGTGAGTCTCTCCAATTAACCACACTGTTTTCAAGGGCAGCAGGTGACCCTGGCAATGCCCAAGCTCCCGACAACAGCAGAGATATCCCCAAAAAGGTGCAGTACTGGATCAACCCCAAAAAGGTCCAGTCTTGCAAGCTGCAAGATTTTAATCCAAGCATGTGGGATATGCTGGTCCAGCAACACATTTCAGGCACAAATACAGGGCGTGGGACACAGCTGAATCTCTTCTTTTAAGGAAAAGGCCAAAAAGTGAGCATTGGGAAGGAAATGGAGATGCCTGAATAGCTGAAACCACGGAAGATGAGACTCAAATACATCCAGCTTCCACTTTGTAGCAACCTGTGAACACAAAGACCGTGTCTGTGTTTAGCATTGATCTCAAAGTCCAGTCCTCACATTTGGAAATGCACACAGCTCTGCCTCGCTATTCATCTGGCTATCAAAATTAATATAGGTTAGCACTTTCTTGAGCTTTAATTTTTAACAGTCTAACAAAAAAATACTTGTCATTTTTGCTTCTTCCTCTCATCACTTAGTCTACAGCCCATGGTTCCACATGGTAACCTGACAAAGCATAAAGTCTGTATAAAACAAGAGGTTTAAAGGATAAATTTGTATAAAAAGAATGAGGCTTAACAGCAGTGTTGGGAGAAGCAACTGGTGCCTCTATGTCCATGGGCTGAATATACTCCTGCCCACCTATTCTCAGGAGGATAAAGGGAAAAAAAGAAAACACTCCCACACTGCTGAAGAAGAAAAGCAGAGACTTCTGGCTAGCTTCAAATTCTCTAATTCTCATCATGAGGACAAAAATCTCCAATCTAATAGGAAAAACATCCTCCAGTTAAGTGACAGTAGCATCAAGTCTTTATTACTCCCTAAGGAAAGAACAGCACTACTGGAATCTGTGGTTTTGAGATGCACACAACTCCTTAGCATCAAGTCTCTGGACCAGTCTCCTGCTGCTAAACTCAGTCCCAAAGGACTTCAGTATTGAGATCCTCAAAGCTTCTTCCATCATTCACATCATTCCTTCACACTCAGACCTTCCTTTACTTGAAATGCTGGTATTGAAAGGACATTTGAGAGGAGAAGTGGAGTTTATCAGTTGTGATGAGGAGAGCATCAAGCCTTTACACCTCACAAGGTTTAATTCAAGGTGAGTATTATTTCAAAATTGAAAATAAACTGGTTCTCCCTAACGTCTTTAGTGTCTGGCACAATCTTAGGCTGCCCAAGAAAGGCCCATGTTAAGAAACGAAGACTAGAATTTGAACACATCAACAAATATATATGAAGTTTTCTGCCTGTAGAAAACACTACATAGTAATTATCTAAAAAAAGAAATTACGTAATAAATTGAATTTTTACATGAAAATAATTGGTGGAATAAGTGCACAGCAATATCATAGAGTCACAGATTCACGAAGGTTGGAAAAGACTTTCAAGATCATCAAGTCCAATCACAGACTTGAGATTGGCAGGAAAGGATCTGTTTCCTTTGCAGAAAGAGATTTATTCATTGCACTCTCACTGGACAGTATCAGTCTCTTCACTCATGGCTAACCTGCCTGATTTTCTGATACACAAAATGTCCTTTAGGGTTTTGCATTTTCATAAACAATATGACTGTCCTCTTTTTTTTTTGCTAAAACATAAATTCTGTGTTTTTAAAGAGAAATTAAAAACCCAAGAAAGGGCAGAAAGCACCTATACATTTCTCTGCATGCCAGTCCTGAAGCAAATCTGAATATACTGGAATACTCCATTGATCAAGGTAGAATTCCTAATTTTCCCCAAGAAAGGAGACTCTCTCTGCAGATATTGTTCTTTAGAGCACCAAATAGTGCAGTAATTGATAGCAGGAGCCCTGATACATGCATTACAAAAAGGATATGCACATGTAATGATCTTCTAGTGCATATGTAATCATCCTCCAGGACCCAACTGCAGCACGCACTCTCCATGCTAATTTTTCTCCTCTGTATTCCGTTAAAAATACACATGGCAACTACAAGAGCCAGGATAAAATTCTTAACAACTGATTAAGCAATGAAATAAATTGTGCCTCTGCAGCAAGTCAGACGGTTATATGTACAAATACAAACAAAGCCCCCACTGTCACTCCTGTTAAGCTTCTCTATCAGTCTAATACACAAGTAAATGTAATTTGTAGCACCTGTGTTAACCAGGTGAATTTACACACCCAGTTTAGTGAACAAGGTGCCTGTTGTGTTGAGCTCTGGCGCAGTGTTACGCAGGTGCCCCCAGTGCGCACACACGGACTTTCAGCAGCAATTCCTGCACCACACCAGTTTATGGAGCTCATCCATCCACATTTCTGTCTAGTTAAACCCCTGAACAATGAAAGTGCTGCATCTCTTTGTAAAAATAGCACAATGGCAACGACAAGTAGCTGAAGCTACTAAATATACTAAATATAGCTCCTGCAGGCATACGCTGGGAATTAAATAGTACATTTTACCCTTCCCCAATCCTAAATCAGTAAGCTTCAACAAGGAATCTCTAGTGAATACACACAGGAGCTCAATAAATCCCCCTTAAGCTTACAAGGCATATTCTGAATCTGGCAGGCTAAAAATAGCCGTGTTTATAATGAGAATGGAGATGTGAGCAGAATAATGTTAAGCTTAAAGGCAGGCATGGTGTAGTCATTCCGCATTAACAAATAGGGTGAATCAAAGGTCACTCTGACAAACAGATACACAGGCTGACAGATAAAATATAATATCCAGCAATCTTGTACTGAAGAGCATTCATTTCGCATTAAACTCTGCACCTCCTAATTGCCTCTTGCAGCCACACATTCACAAGTGATTTTGTGTGCGTTTTTTAGCTGGAATACAAGTTGTTACCTCTCAAAGACAGAAGACAGGAATATATAGCACAATTCCCCTGGATAATATTCCCTCCTAGAGTTTAAATCCCCTCTGGAAATATTCAGGAAATATAATACATAATTCTTTTTGTTGTATTAATCACAGAATTCTGCCTTCTTTAATTAAAGGCAAATTGCATCCAGGCCTCCTGGGTCCCACTACTGCAGCTGGATGCCCAAGGGGCTGATGCACATTCTCAGCTGCCTCAGAGGTTTTACCTCCCTCAGCCTGGGTCCCAGCACTGCTGACCACAGCTATCACAGCATCTCGTTCTTGGCTGAGATACAGATGAGAGATTAAAAATAATTTAAACACAAGTAACTTTTATGTGGAACATTCCCATGGAGAGTTTTCCGTCTGCTGACACCAAACTGCAGAATCTGTTAGAAAAACGTGTGCTAGGGACCAAGGCAGTCCTGCACGCTGTTCCTGGAGGATTGGAAGGAATGGAAGGGTGTCAGAACACACATTCCTCCATAACTTCTCTGATTCTGAAATCACAGAATCATAGAATGGCACCAGTTGGAAGGGACCTTAAAGACCATCTCATTCCTACCCCCCCTGACATGGGGGGATACCTTCCACTAGACCAGGTTGCTCAGAGCCCCATCTGGTTTGGCCTAGAACACTTCCAGGGATGAGGCAGCCACAGCTTCTCTGGGCAACCTGTGCCAGGGCCTTACCATCCTCACAGCAAAGAAGGTTTCTGCTTATATCCAAACTATGCCTACTCTCTTTCAGTTTGAAGCCATTTCTCTTTGTCCTGTCACTCCAGGCCCTTGCAGTCTCTCTCCATCTTTCCTGTTGGCTCCCTGCAGGTACTGGAAGGCTGCAATTAGCTTACCCTGAAGCCGCCTCTTTTCCAGGTTGAACAATCCCAATTCTCTCAGTCTTTCTCACAGCAGAGCTGCTCCATCCCTCCGATCTTGGTAGCCTCCTCTGCACTCGCTCCAACAGTTCCATGTCCTTCCTGTGCTGGGACCCCAGAGCTGGACACAGCACTGCAGGTGGGGTCTGACCAGAGCAGAGGGGCAGAACCCCCTCCCTTGACCAGCTGCCCACACTGCTTTGGGTAAATCCTGCCCTGCCTCTGAAGCAGGAAGGTACAAAGAGAGAGTAAATGCAGGGACAGATGTTGATGAAAAAATCACAGACATACACACACACCATTCCAAGGGGAAATTTCTCTATGTGGAGACCACCTGGTTCTCCCGCAATGGCTCAGAACATGCTGGGTGCTGTAAAGCAGCATCACTGAATGTATTCCCTCACTGAAACCTGTTAATTTCATCCTGTAGGCAGAGTCCCCAAGAGTGAAGGCACAGATGCTGGCAGATCCCTTCTCACTAAAGGCACACCCCGTGAGAGGTGGGTAAAACCAAGATGCAGGCATAACAAAGAACATGTCTCCAGCATAAAAACCCCACATGTCATGAAACCATAAATGAAATAACATATAAAACCAGTCACAATCCAGAAAGAACTTCAGGAAAAACCAGAAACAAGTGCTGAAGAAGTGGCTCCCCAGTTGGGACAGACACCTCTGATCAGTGTTCCTGCTCAATCACAAGACACCTCTCACTTTGGAGAGAGCAAGCACAGGGCTGTCTTTAATGGCTACACACCACATCTGGCGGCTCCAGACTCAGCAAACAAGTATTACCTTTCAGAATTTATCTGAGTTTACCAAGTGAGAATTTTACAAAGCTCCACAACACAGTTAAGGTCTGCAAATGTGAGGGTAAGTCCTCCTCCAACCTTCCCACCAAAGCAACACCACCAAGCCTGAATAAATTCATATGCAACAACCTCAAGCCCCTGGGTAACACCACAAAGTTATTCAATTTTGTTTTTTCATGGCAAACATTTCTACACTGTTTCACTCTTCCTCAGCACAGCCCACCCCTTCTCTGTTCCTTCTATTCCCACCATGTCCTTTGTGAGAAAAGAGGGTAAGATTGCACACAAAGAGAGGTAAGGACTCTTTGAAGAAAAACTTCTTGTTTTGTTCTCTATTCCTTTACTTTCTAATATTCTGTTCCTAATATTCTCCTTTGTAGAATGTCTCATTCTTCCAAGATCTCTCCTCTGCACTGCAATGGTTAATTTGGAGTCCATCGCTGTGTATTTGGAATTAAGACTTCATTTCCTTCACGTGCATTATTTTACCATGCACATGTGGATCAGTGCTGATCTTCACCTCAAACTTTACCAATCTACCTCTATTGCAGGATAAACCTGTAATCCCTAAGAGCTGGTTTTCATGTGTGCTATCCTTGATGATCTTTGGCACATTCCTAACCATCCTAATGTCCAGATCCTTTATGAGCATGCACAGGCACAACACAATCCCAAGGAATTAGGCAGGAGACCACCCTGCGGTGTGTAAATGGGCCATTTATTCTACCTTGAACCAGCTCAGCTCATGATGGGACCTCACTTTTATCTCACAGCACACTTGTCTCTCTCAAAGAGCTTTTTGTCAGAGTCTCTGGAAGAGTTTTAGGAACCAAGTGAGCAGTATTAATGACTTTCTCTCTGTTCAGGAGCTCAGAACATGCTTCAAAGAACTCTGACAGATTTGCTTACCATGATGCTACCCTTCATTAAAAAAACCCATTTGAACAGTATCCCAACACCTGTACCTTATAATTAACTCTGCAGTTTCATTTCTGGTTTTACCATATTTACAAACAATGTGTAAAGTAACTGTGTTAATTACTCTGCTTCCCCAATGGCAACATAAAACTTGACTTGCCAAAGTTACAAACTTTTGAAACACCAAAGAATATGAAGATAATATTCCAGATTAAGAAGGAAGAATCACATGCACCCCTTTATGGGCATAAGGTCATACACAGGTCCAAGGCCATCACCATTCCCCAATTAAGAATAATCCAGAGTTTCTATTTTACAACACGAGGATCCATCCCATACAAATGGTTTAATAAAGATCTCAAATTCATTCACTGTTCAAAACACTCTGCTGAAGAGCCCAGCTCCCTTCACTATGTGTATAATTTTTATTCATAATATTACTGTACTACACTCTGAAAAAAAATTATACTCACACCCTAAAAAGATAAAAATCCTCCTCTGCAATAACTGAAGTACCTTAAAAAGAAACAATGCATCCAGCAAATCAGAAAAAAAAAATCAATTATATAAAAGATCCTTGGAACTGATCAGATTTTGACATAAGAGCTCTTTGGAATTCTTGGGTTAAACAATCCTCATTTTTTCAGGAATTCCTCTGATGAGAAGGCATAAGCCCAATTAGTGAATTTTAAAAAGCAGAAGCAAATGAAGAAAGGGGATTTAAAAGAGGAATGCTTGAACAACTTAATCTACAGATCTGTTTATTCAGCACAGACATTAACACATAAATATGAGCGACTGAGCACTTCAGATTTTTCAGCTGCTACTTGGGTTGGAAACAGAGGCTTCAGTAGCACCATCACTTTTAAAATCAGTAAAGTTACTGAGCTAAATTTATCACTGACTTAATGAGTTTAATACAGAATGAATACTGCAGATTCCTACTCCTCAATACGATGATCAAAACGAACAGAATAAGAAAACAGTGAAATTAGTTTTCAAGAACTAAGACTTCAGAAATTAAATCTGTCTTCTAGCCTGACTAGAAATGGATTCTTCGAGTTGCAGAACAGCAACACTTTCCATTCTGATGTATCTTCTGTCTTTCCCTGGGTAGGCTCTTTGAAAGTCAATGTGCCAAGCAACCAAACCTTCACTCACACATACAGTGAGTTTACAGGAGTACTGACTGTGTGTTTTAATAGTGATTCCCTCAAATGTTTCCCCCTCAGTACAGGGAATTTGGACTTAGTTCTTCAGCAAACACACAGAAAATAGTTGCCATCATGAATCAGACATAGAGATGACACTAAAATTAATTTCCACTCTTCACTGACCCCATTTTGGCACAATTCAGCCAGTGGACACGGCCCGTGCTGGCCAGCTCCAGTCCCACCTGCACTGAGGATTCCTGAAGGCTGAGAATACACTTCAAATTCCATGCTGTTACCAAAAAAACAGACAAATTTTCCAGAGGCAAAGGTCACAAAGCAAATGAGAGGTGTAACAAAATGCTGTCTCAGAAACAGAGATTTATAAAGGACTGGTCAATGACAATTTGACCAGTCTGCAGCAAGTGCTTGGTGCTGATTTCTGAGCATGAGCTCAGACAATACTTGAACCATCCGTTTTCCAGCTGCCACTACTGACACATCTGCATTCTTCACATACATCAATAATGCTCTAAAAATAGCAGACCATCCTACAAAAATAACATTAAAAAAAGGCTTAATTTATGTTGTTACTTTTGAATTCTCTCTCTCCAACAAATAGGACGGAAGGACAGACAGGAGGAAGGCAGGAAGGCAGGAAGGAAGGAATGCAGCAAGGAAGGAAAATCCTGGTACCTGATGTTTAAACCACTATTTTGATTTTATTAAGGGTGCTAACTTGATTCCCAACCTAAGTGGTTAGCATACACTTAAAACGATTACAAATGCTTATTTAAAAAACTGAGTCATCTCTGAGCACTTCATAAATATGCAGCAGGAAACTCCCAAACAGTGACTCATAACTTCAGAGGTCTAAAACATAATCTTGAATTTTCCAACTGTTACTCATACTTGATTAAATCCTAAGCAAAAACCATCTTGTTCTATGAATTCCACTTGACCACCCATTAAGCTCTGCAGAAAAAAAGAGTACAATGGGAAAATACAACCAAAACCATAAAACTGGGAAGAGTGCTGATTCTTAACAACTTACACAGAAACACAATTTTATATAAACATACACTGAACATTATTTACCTTAAAACTGATGCCATGTGTGGCTTTTGTCTTCATCTTATTTTGAATGACAGACTGAGGAAAACAAACAAACAACTTTGACAACTTTTTTAATCTAGAAAGAAGGAAAACAACATGCAACAATCTCCAAGTTTCTTCTCCATAAAATTCTATTTGTGTACAACTATTTACAGTTGCAACTCAACAATCCTGACTCAATCCTGACTAGACAATGCACCGAGATGCTCTAGCTACCTATTCCTACAGAATTATGCTGCTAAGAATACATGTTTAATGGGTTACTCTGCTAAACATCACCATAACACTTCTATTTAATCTTGACAGGGATTTTTTAAAATTTTAACATAACTAAAAATGTTATTACTGCAAACATTGTGATTTCTGTAAAATTAACAAGAACAGCTTATAAATTAATTTTCCTAAATCTTAGTAAAACACTGGCTTTTTTTTTGTTAGAAATCATTTCACCAAAAGGCAAGTTAGTGTATCCACATTGTAAAACCACAGAGGTGTTAATGCCTCCCATTTACTGCAGCAACACCAGCTAAAACACAGGAATAATTTTTGGTATGATCACAGGCAATTACACAATAGTCAATAGTATAGTCAAAAGAAACACAGTCTCCTATTCTTGAAATACTTGTATGGAATACTACATTTTCAGACCAAAAAGAGAGGAGGGGAAAAAGACAATTAAAAGAATCGTGATAGAATGGCAATTTTATTTTCTAATTCAAATTTATTTAACCAGAATGATGGGTCTCTGCTTCATTTAAAAGCAAATAAATTTTTCTTTTGTCTTTAGTTTGTTTGGGAGATTTTTGGTGGCTTGGGATTTTTGGGGTGGGTGGGGTTTTGTTGTTGTTGTTGTTGGTTTTTGTTTGGTTGGGTTTTCTTTTGTTTAGTTGGGTTTTTTTAACAGGAGTAATTACATTAAAATTAGATATTCTTAGAAATTATAATTAGTTTCTAAAGTGTCAAAATATATAATTTCAGCCATCTAGAATTCCTCCTATGCCCACTCCCCTTTTTTTAAGCTCAATGATTAAAACACGGTCAGGAATTGTATAATTTAAAAGTCAGGAACTGTTTGGCAATAAATTTGTATGACACCCTCTTTAATAAAAGAAAAACAGTAACCAAAAGTTGCTTTTAAAAGTCAAGCAACAGCGAAGCATCAATACTTGACTCCATATTCCTGCATCTACATGACAAGTGTCACACCCTGCTTTAAAAAAATAATAAGATTATAAAGAATCAAGTTGTTCTTGTCCATCTCTAACATTTTAATTTTATCACACCAAATGGTAAACAATCTGTTTGGCAACTTATGATCTATTTTTACCAGGTAGCAGGAGCGTAACTTTTTCCTATTGAAATAAAGACACACAAGAAATCAGTTTAAATATATCAACGTCACAGCTTTAATACAGGAAAAGTGAAAATTACTCCTAAGGTCTCTGCTTAAGGGTTGATTGGTAATTGTTTGTCTAAGGCAACCTACCCGCATTCAACCTATGTCACAGAGGAAAAGAAGCTAAATGGTTTTAAAAAAAGGCAATTAACTTTTCCAAAGCAGACAAGAAAGCCTAATGAGTTCTGAGAAATGAAATTTATTAGACTTACATGTAATATTACAAATATTTGATACTACACTTGTGCCAAGGTAACTGCATTAAGCACAAAAAGTTAAAAAAAAAAAACATTCAAGTTTAAAATACCACAGGATAATATGAACCACAACATTATGATGGGACCTGAAATCAGCCCAAATTTTGAAATTGAATCATCTGGACTTCTGTCTCCTACAATCCTCTCTTTCCCTCCACTAGAAATTATAATTTTCTGAGAACTGGTACCATTTAAAAGTAAATAAACAGAAAATAGAACAGAATTTTTAAAGCTTTGTAAGTAAGTTTCCCTCGGCCCCTATATTCTTACACTTTATCAGTTCACCTTGGTGATAATCCACCACTGGACTTCATGGGGACATTTTCAGGACTTGGTTTGTCTGGATCAGGAAGACACTTCTGTGGTCAGTCTCCTCCTCACTCTTAAGTCTTGTCTTTGTTCATGTTGTGGAGTGGTCTTGAAGAATGACACTTGATCATTTCAGGGTGAATTACAAGGGTTGCACCAGGAGCACCATCAGCAGCTCGGGGGTGATCTTTCCCCTCTGCTCAGCCCTGCTAAGACCCCTTAGGAGAGCTGTGCCCAGTGCTGGGCTCCCAGTACAGGAGAGACAAGGCCACTGGAGCCAGTCCTGCCCAGAGTCACCAAGGTGCCGGAGGAATTTGAGAAGCTGTCACACAAAGAGACTGAGAGAGACTGGAATGTTCTGCCTGGATAAGAGAAGGCTCAGGAAGATCATACCCATGCATGTAAACACCCAGTGTGATGGGCTAAAGAAGATGGAGCCAACTGGTTCCAGCGGAAAGATGAGGGGCAATGCAATACAGAAAATTCCCTTTAATCACAAGGAAGAGCTTTACCATTGTCAGCATAGACAAATGCTAGAACAGATTGCCCAAAGAGCTTATAAAGTGTCTGTTCTTGGAGATATCCAAATCTGAGTGGACATAGCCATGAGAAACCTGGTGTAGCTGACCATGCTTTGACCAGGTGTATTGACCAGACCATCTCCAGAGACCCCTTCCAAAAGAAATTATACTGTGATTCTAAATTCGGAGGTGCACTCCATCCACTACCGGACATTCAAGTCCATAATGTCAGATTAGAGACAGTCTGAAATAAAATCCCCCATCCCTCTTCAAAAGCATTGGCAGCACAAACATCCTTTCCTCAGCACTCCCTGCTTCACTTTAAAAATCTGCAGGTTTTTGCCACATTTCCTACTAACGTAAATCCATTTTGTCACCAGAGAGAGATGATGATCCAATTCTTGCTGCTCCCATGGGTGTCCCTGCCTGCTGAGGTCTAACATCGTGGTTGCAGAGCTTCCATCCTTTCAGCCATTCCTTTTTTCCCCTTTCTCAGTTCTCACTTGCAAAACTTCCCCTTGTAAGCCTTCTGATCTGCTTCCACAAAAGGAAAATTCTCTCCCTCTCCAGAAGGTTCAGAACAGGCAGCAGCCAGGGCACAGCAGGCAGAGAGGGATCTTCTTGCCACTCAGGGAAGCCCTTGGAAAGAACACAGCCCACAGCTCCTCTTACCTGAACACCGCTGAGTTGGGCTGTGTAATACAGGTGAATGACTGAGCATTTTTAAGGATTATAATCAACTTCACCACTTTCAAAAGTACTGTGGACAACAGTCTGCACCATTCCAAGTATATCCCCAATTTATAAAAATAAATTGTTCATGCTCTCAGGCACTGAAAGGCGGCTTTTGTGCTCGACTGATGGAATCCATGTCCATCACTACCCTGTGCTTCTCTCTAGCTTTTCTGTGTGCTTCAGTAAGCACACAGTTCAAGTAGAACTCCCAAGCTTTTCTCAGCAAGGTTCAGCCACCTGCTTCACTGACCACCGATGTGTTAAGGGAAATATACAAGACTTTTTTAAAGTTTATTTCTTAATTTTGTTCTAGTTTAATTCTTTCCAACTAAATGACATAAAGAGATCCAAGGGTAGGACAAGCAAGTGTTCATGTAAGGTTATATAAAAGCGTGGTACAGCTAGACAGCATTTCAGCCTGTTTCTCATTTAATATTTCAAATCCTATAGATAGAAAAATGAGAAAGGAAAATGAGAAGACAACTCTTAGAAATTTAAATAAAAATGGGGTTGCTTTTGACATATATAAATTCCACCTTTTCCATTTACAGGATTGCCAGTTGTCTCGAATTTTGTCACAGGAGACTCCCAGTTTTGATAGACCTGTCATGTGCCCTGTCAAACAAACTTATAAGATATTGTAAAATGTGTAGAGGGAAGTATCTTTCTATTGTGGTGTGGGGATGACAGCTTTATGAATGATGTCAAGGAAAAATGTTGTTCTACAGAGCAAATATCTGGCAAGTTATTATACACTACTCATCCGCTGCCCACATTACTCAGATGTTTAAGGCCTTGCTCTCCCTTTCTCCTGCTTCAAATTCAAATATTTTACTTTTTCATAGGCTATTTAAAAAAGATAAAGAATGGCCAACACAATAAATAAGTTAAGTTTGGGAACTGGAGAGCGAATAATTAGGGGGTTTAGCCATTTTCTGTATAATGGAGATTGTAATAGAAACTTAAACCACAAGCGTCCTGTAAGTGGCTACATGTTTTCACTCATTCTCTTAAAGTTATAACACCATGTTATCTGTACTCTCACATTTTGAAGTGCTTCTTTGAAACATCTGATGCAATAATCAATGCATGACCATACAAATATAAATCAAAAATAAATCCTGGCTCACACTAAGAGTTCTAATACAAATCCATGCCCTAAAAAGTTAGGATAGATGCTTTTTACTCCAGATTTTTTGCAGCTTACACCTATCTCTTAGTACTTGCTAGGATGCATCTTCTTCAAAAATATTTAAGGCAGCATGTTTTAAATGCTCATTCGCTGTTCTCTCTTTCAGTTAAAAACTACTATACAACATGTCTGAAGTTTTCCATACCTGGACACCTGCTCACCTACTGAGATTCACCACTATAACCTAAAAGTAAAAATTCTTTATCCTAAGATAAAATTAACCAATGGTACAGTCTGCAGAGAAAAGTTCTGAGTTTATACTTCTAAGAAATGGCCACATTCAGCAACCAAAACAGGATATCTAAAGAACAGTGCAAGAACACAAAATACCTCTCAACCCACTCTCACAGTCACATACTGCATGAGATTCCTTGAAAATGATAGGAGAAATGGGTGTGAAAGCCTTTTTCTGCACAAAACAAAGCTGAATTCTACGTATTCAGCAACCCTCACTGATCCTCTCTTCTCTGATCTTGTTCAACGCTTCTCTGAATCCAGAAAAACTTTCACCATCTCTCTCCTTCAAGTGTTTCTTCACATCTTCAAAGAACTCCAGTATGTCAAGCATATGGACTGTGAAGCACTGACTTCAAAAGCAAAGTAAAAGCCTGGTCCCCAGTCTATGGGACACATTCATGTGTCCACTAATTCTGCGCTACAATTTCTGTCAGTGTCCAACAGAGACATCAGGCTTAGCAGCACACTGTGTCCCAGATCTGGAATTCTCAGAAATTACTGGCATCATGTTTGCCATCTGTCAATCAGTCCACAGGCACAGAGATCGTTTGAAAGCGGGAGGTGACAAACTACAGTTGGCAACTTAAACCATCACAGCACTTCACAGAGGTGCTCAGGGTGCACTAATAGTGATTTTGTTCACTCCCACCACATTATTTTCCACATAAAATTTTTCAGCCTGGAAAAGGGAAGGCCTCAGGGTGACTTAACTGCAGCCTTCCAGCACCTGAAGCGAGCCCACAAGAAAGATGGAGAGAGACTATTTACAACAGCATTTAGTGACAGGGCAAGGGGAAATGGCTTCTGAAAGAGAGTAGGTTTAGATTAGATATTAGGAATAAATTCCTTACTGTGAGGGTGACAAGACACTGGAACAGGTTGCCTGCATTCCTTGATTTTATGAAATTCAGTGTTAGTCAGTGATATGGTTGATCTATTAACCCATTTTGCTTTAAATCTTCCCTGATTTGCAGCAATGTGCCACCTTGAAAAACATCTCTGTGCATTCACTGAAATGCCCATCATTGTAATGTAAAAAAATTAATTAAAACCCCTGAATTACGTTAACAGAATTTGTAAAATTATGTTCTGCTGTTTATCATTATGCTAAGGTAGGGTTGACGTATGGTTACTGACTTCAAAGCTCAAATATCTACAGACTTGTCTAAAAGATCTCCTTTTATCCCACAACACAGTGAGTCTTCCTCACTTCTGGAATACCTGTCCTGCAGTCATGTCTAAGCCTGGAACTATGTGACAGGTAATAAATTCAGGATTAATCTAATGTATTTTAAGTATTTATTAATGGAATCCACTAATCTGCCTGTGCTTTTAAGAGGTTGTATCAGTCAAAACATTAAGAGATGTGACAGACAATTCCTGCATGAGAAGCTCCAGGTTGCTGATTTACCCAGAGATGTGGAATGTTTACTTCAGTCAAGCTAAGAAGTTGGTGTCAAATGTTTTAATGTATAGAAAAACTACTTAGAAATTCAGCTTTGTGCTGCTGCAGATACACAGCACCACACGGAGGAGAGCACAAGGAACAGGAGAAAAGATTGCAGTTTGATTTCCTGTGTGAGACCTAAAAATCATTATCTCTGAAAGATAAAGACCTCTTCCTTGTAAAAAAGCCCAGTATTCCAAATATGGCCAAATGTTCTCACTTCAAATTTTCTGAGTATTTTAACAGCAAATTACTCATTAAATTCACAGCTAAACAAACCAACATTTGCTTCTGCTCTTAAAACAGCAGTTCCTTTGAATGATCGTGATGGATGGTATAATAAGTGTTTTGCACAGCAATGTTTTCATGTTTTAATTACACACACACTCAGCAGAGCTCCCAGGTGTCTTTTCCTGCACCAGCTCACAAAGGATCCCTTTATCCACCGTTACTTTATCCACAACCTGAGAGTCCAAGGAATTTTATGAGGAAGATCTGACAAGCAAATAGCCAACAAGGAGGGCAAAAATGATCTTCTCAGTTTTGAGTGGATGGTATTTCCAGACCTCGAAGGGTGCAGGAGGAGGAGAAGGGCAGGAGGGGCTGCCAGCCCAGAGCAGGGATCCCCTCCTGCAGTCCAGGGATGTTTCCTGGGGGATTCTGCCCCTCTGCTCTGCTCTGGTGAGATCCCACCTGGAGTGCTGCATCCAGCTCTGGGGCTCCCAACATCAGAAGGACGTGGAGCAGCTGCACCAAGTTCAGAGGAGGCATCAAAGATGCTCTGAGGGCTGGGACACCTCTGCTCTGGAAACAGGCTGGGAGACCTGGGGCTGTGCAGCCTGGAGAAGAGAAGGCTCCGGAGAAAACTTAGAGCCCCTTCCAGTGCCTGAAGGGGCTACAGGAGAGCTGGAGAGGGATTTTGGACAAGGGGCTGGAATGACGGGACAAGGGGGAATGGCTTTAAACTGAAAGGGAGTAGGTTTTGATTAGATACAGGAAGAAATTCTTGGCTGTGAGAGTGGTGAGGCCCTGGCAGAGGTTGCCCAGAGAAGTCGTGAATGCCCCATCCCTGGAAGTGTCCAAGGCCAGGATGGATGGAGCCCCAAGGAACCTGGTTTAGTGGAAGGTGTCTGTGCTCACTGGACTGGTCCAAAATCAAAGGAACATCTTCACACAACCGACACAGGTGGACAGCTTACACACACAAACACCAACCCTTGTCCCTTCACAACAAAAGATTCCCCATAATTACTCCACTTTCTGGCAATGTGCAGTCTCGAGTTTTGCCTGTTTCCATCCTTATCACCATCCATGAGCTTTTACGTCTTATTCTCTCCCCATCCTATTGCTGTAAGGAAGCCACTGGGGGGGGGTGTTTCTGGCAGCCAGCCAAAGTCATCCCACAACACTGGAATTGTCTATAAAAACATACTTTTAATTTAAATGTTCTTCTTACTAAACCTCAAACAGTTAATTTTCTTCTCTCCTAAAATGGCCTCAGAAAAATACTGCCTTCAGTCACTTAACAGCATTCTAACATGAACTCACTTCTCTCCTGATTTCTTCGTATTTATGAATTCATTTGATGTCATAATTTTAAACAATTCTTGAGTCTAGTGTATTTACTAATAATAAAGTGTACACTGCAAATAACAAGAAAAACACAGATCTGATTCAGGATCATAACAGGAACTCAAAAAGGCTAATAAATAAAATACAGCATGTAGAAACTTAACAATATATTCTTGTGCTTGTAAAGACTGTGAAGAACTAAGTCTTTCTGGGTCTTCAACACTATGGCTCATTCCAGTCATTATATTCGTGTAACCAAAAAAAATGAAACATTCAGCACTTCATGGATGTCAAAATGACAGATTAAAATTAATAATAATTGCTCTCAATATTTACTTTAAATTATCTTTCCTAACATATTGACATTGAATCCTTTCTTTTCTGTCCCTTTCAGACGATTAGTTCTCCTGTTCCAGCCCATGTGTCATCATGGAGAACTGCTGACTTGGTCTAAATGCAAACAGCTTGTCAGAAACATCACCAAATCTGAGTTAAATATAGGTGGTGAACCACAATAAATGTGTCACTTACATTGTACTGCATCCTTACCAGTTCCAAAACAAAAGGAACTATTCATATTTTATATTTTTATTAAGTCCAAAACAATGTAAAGGCGGTCAAGTTACAGGAGGATTTCAGAACTGCATTTGAGTTGTGGAAAAAGATACCATGTAGTTTAAAAGTCAGTAACAGTCTAAAGAAGGGAAATCCTTCATCTTTCAGAAGGCAGCACTCTTACTTTGGGACAAGGCTCTGACTTTATACCCTAGTATTTAAATATATTGCTGAAAGAATTATACTTCTGATGAGACATAAAACCCGATCGTTTTCACACGCAGAGCAGTGTTAAACCTTCATGTTTTGGAAAAATTTCATTTGGACAATTACCTTCCGACTAACTACTCCTGTGATTTCAAATGTCTAAGAGTCACCAAAACAAATGACACCACCTTAGCTCTCACACCAGAACATGAGGAACCAGAAGGTCACTGAGATAAACAGCGGTGTATGGGTAGACAGTTCTAAATGTCAGCAAGGCAATTTGTGTAGGATATAAAATGCAACTGAGAATTAAGCAGCATTTTTGAAAACTATGCTGAAAAGTATATGGGATCTTTGGTTAATTCATAGGCACATGGGGACTGCATTCATTAACCCACGAAATTAAGTTTTAAACAGGGGGTCTTTTATTTGCTAATAAAAGCTCCCTGTTAAGTGGAGTTGCTTTCTATAATTTGACCAAAGAAAGCCCTGTTTTATGTGCATAACCTATATTTTCAGACACCAGAGAGTGGAGGAAGGATAATTCTTCAATATTCCTTACAAGGAATACTACAAGCACACAGGAAATACTGGTTCAGAGAGAAACAGGTGAACAAGACAAGGAGTTTAAAAAAAAAAATTGGTACAAAATAACGACTGACAGTGCAAGAATGAAAACATTACCTAAAATAGCCTTGAAAATGGGTAAAGTCAAAGCAACGCATTGCTTAGAACTTACAAGGCAAGATTAAAAAAATACAACAAACTTGTTTGATCTGTTAGAAGAGTTAATTCTACAATATCAAAGGTACAATTTTACTCATTAGAAAAGCTTGAAAGGGTCAGAACAGAAAGAGGGTTTTTCATAGCATTTGTATTTTTTTATATTGGAACTTTATACTTTTAAAACAACTCCATGCATCAAGCATTGGAATGGAACAAGGGTGTTTTGATTGTTTAAAAAATGGGGCAAAACAAGGACTTTGGAATAAAGACAGAAATAGACAAGAAGAAAATATAATAACTAAACCCTCTTTTTGAAATATGACAGGAAAGTTTAGCACTTACACTACAGTTTTTTAAGATAGCAACCACTCAATAGACTAGATCTGACAAAAAAAAGTACGAAAGTACTTCTTTTATGGTGTAAAGAAGTACACCAGGAAAATAAGACAATCTTTTCTTACTAGATTTATTTACTTGAGATTACTTTCAAGACACATCTTGCATTGCCATTGGTGATATAAAATATCCTGCTAAAATAAGCTATCACTCCTCTGAAAAATAGATATAACCACTGAAACAGCACTTGAATACTTGAATTCTAACTACACCCATCTAGCAAACTACAATCATCTTGCTGAAAACGCTTCTGAAGCCCTCTCTGAGGAGTTTATACACTTATCCCAGAGTAGATTTATAAATATTTTGTATATTCTGTAGTACTAAGTGTGTATCACGCTTATCTTTTGGAATATATTAGCACCTAATGTAGTAATCCAAAAGGCTGGTTTCCTTTAGAAGGGAAGAGATTATCAGTCTGGTTTTTAATGCACCTCAAACTTACACTCTACCACTTTCATTTGATATCACAGCCATAAAAGCCAGCCCTTCAATGACTCCACTAAAATTACCCTACTTTTTAACCTTTGATGGTAAATTCGCTGATTTAAACATGAGATCCACCTTTTCCTTTAGTTAATAATATTTTCCATAACACCTTATTCTGTTGAACACTTCCATAACAGGTAAATAAATGCACAACCCATTTTAATCCTGAGATACAAAAACAAGGCAGTTAACACTGCAGGACACATTAAATATATTTGTTAGCTCACCCTTAACACTTCTAAAAAATTTAGACTGTCATTTGCAGCATGACAGTAAAGTCATTGGCTCTGCAATATGGTATCTCCTCATGAAGGCATCCTATATTTTTATTACAGACATTTTTAAAAGGCATGTTAGTACTTTACTTGCAGTGAATGCAAGTCATTCATCCAAGACTCATAAAACACACCTATGCACTGCTTAGGAAAGATGAATTTCCCAGTACTTTCTCACAGTCTTCTTCTCCAATCCACTTAAAGTGAGGAGAGGCAAGTTTTGCCTCAATCCACAGTTGCAGAAAGGAATTAGCTTCTAAACATACCCCAAAGCAAGATTAAACACAAATGATGTTAAATGTTGGGATCCAAAGCGATAATTCAACCTTATTTTTTTTCATAAAGGAGGAAAGAAAGACAGAACATCGGAAAGTAGGAAAATGCCAAGAATGGTGAGGAGAATCACACAGAGTCACACACAGAATCACCAGGTTGGAAGAGGTCTTCCAGATCACTGAGTCCAACCCATGCCCTAACACCACCTCAACTAAACCATGGCACTGAGTGCCACATCCAATCTTTTTTTAAACACATCCAGGGATGGTGACTCTACCACCTCCGCAGGGAGACTATTCCAGAACTTTATCACTCTTTCATAAAAAACTTTTTCCTAACATCCAACCTATATTTCCCCTGGCGCAGCTAAGACTGTGTCCTCTTGTTCTGTCAGTTGCTGCCTGGAGAAAGAGACCAACCCCCACCTGACTACAACCACCTTTCAGGAAGTTGTAGAGAGTGATAAGGTCACCTCTGAGTCTCCTTTTCTCCAGGCTAAACAACTCCAGCTCCCTCACTCGTTCCTCATAAGGCTTGTGTTCCAAGCCCTTCACCAGCCTCGCTGCCCCCTCCTTTGGACGCGTTCAAGCGTCTCAACGTCCTTCCTGAACTGAGGGGCCCAGAACTGGACACGGTACTTGAGGTGCGGCCTCACCAGGGCCGAATACAGGGGAAGAATGACTTCCCTGGTCCTGCTGGCCACATTGTTTTTGATACAGGCCAGGATGCCGTTGGCCTTCTTGGCCACCAGGGCACACTGCTGGCCCCTGTTCAGTCAGCTATCGACCAGTACCCCCAGGTCCCTTTCTGCCTGGGCACTGTCCAGCCACACCGTCCCCAGCCTATAATGTTGCTGGGGGTTACTGTGGCCAAAATGCAGGACTTGGCACTTGGACTTGTTAAACTTCATCTTACTGGGCTCTGCCCATCCATCCAACCGTTCCAGAAGCACAAGAAAGGGGTTACCCCCACCATGGCTCCAGCGCTGGCTCACAGAGTGCCATGGGGGAGATCTCTGTGGGTGCCATGGGGCTTTCCCCAGGGTCCCTCCCAGAGCTGCCCAGCCAGGGAGCAGAGCCACGGCAGCAGCACCAGCGGGATGTGGCATGAGCAGCCTCAGAGGAGCAGCCAGGGCAGCGAAGACAGCAAAGACTCCAACACTTTTTAGATTTTGCAGCACCTCTGGCAGGTTGGGCACTTGCTTATAGAGGGCTTTGAGAGTGGCAGCCTCACGTCCACCTCACAGCAACAGCATGTCCATGGAGAACTTCACCTCTGCTCCCTTGAAGTTCATTTGCTGCTCACTGGTGTCCAGGCAGTTTGTCTGATGGATCAGAAGTTTACTGCTTGCTTGCCTGGTACATCAACTACAGGCTCTTTAATGACCTTTAAACAGGCGCCTCATTTTTTAAAATAAAGCAGTTTCTAAAGTTTTTGTCAGAGGTAGTTCAGAGCTTTAACTTTCAAACCTTCATATTCTAAGAGGCAATGGAGAAACATTCCGTGCTCTTTACTCATTCACTACATTCCACCCCTACATTTCCTGAGGAACATCGATGTGGTCTTCTCCCATGCTGGTGATATGAATATAGTGAATACAGGAGGAAGCAAGATGAGCAAGCTTGTGATCATGCTGACAACAATCATAAATACAAATCTCATGACATTTCCAAGTCCAACTTGTGCTAACCATTTTCCCCATCCTGTAAGCCTTGAAGACTTTAGGAGGGTAGTAACTCATGATCCAGGTTCTAATCCACCAAACCAGTCTTGTGGTTGCATAAACTGAAATAGTTCTCCAGCTGGATCACATATTTCTTTCATCTTAGCTCATGCGTCTTCAATGGAAGATGAAGCATTATAGATGGTAATGCAACACTCAGTTTCAGATAAATTCAACAATCCGCATACTCCTTGTTCTTTCAACAATAACATGTCTAGGGCTAACCTATTCTGTAAACTCATTTTGGAAGCCTGCTGGACTTGTGTGTCAAGTTCCCCAAATGCATTTTGTGCCAATTACTCAATAAATGCAATTCCCAAGTGATATTTTCCTATACAAACTGATGCCTTTTTAAGGTAACAAAAGAGGTAAGGATATTTTCAAGTATCAGTGATACTGTTTCTCTGGTGGTAGAATAATTTGGAACTTTAATCCCACTGATTTGCCATTCCGGTCTTTGCACTGCTGCACAGAAGGGGACACTGTGGTGTTGGCATCTTTTGGACAATTCAGTAAAACTGAAGATGTCCTTGGGGCAAAGGGAAGGGATTATGACTCCACACCTTTGTCCAGCATGGTGTTCCAGGGACAGGTGTGAATAAAACTGCCCATTGGAGCAGCCTCAGGCCACTCCTAGGGGAGCTAAATACTCGGCATTTTTACAATCGGTTTTGTCTTCAAAATCAAGAATGGTGACTTTTGGCTTAGTACCTAATGGGATACCTCACACTGGGAGATGGGTAATGGAGATCCCACATCAGCTAGCACAGCATGAGCTCATAGTATTACAGTGGTCATCTTGTTTTTTCCACCCTCTTGAGGACTGTCTCCAACAAGTACACATCTCCCTTAGCAATGTTCAGACTCCAGATAAAAACCATGTTTCTTGGAGGATCTCCTGGCCCTTCTTTACATGTTATAACCTTTGACCAATTAAATAAAGGGCCATTGTTTGGTCGGGATACTATAAATTTAGGCTCTGCAAATTTAGGTTCCACAAATAATGTTTCTCCAGATCATGACCACGTTAAATTACTTCGGTCAACTGGCATTACATTTGTTACATTAGGCAGTTGTACACACTCATGGGGACTGAATACTGCAGCATCATTGGGTTCATATTGATCTGGTGCATATAGTGGATCAAAAAGTGGATCCCACTGAAAAAAATAACATGGCTCAGTAACCACTATATTCCTCAAAGGTTGTGTTCCAGATCCAAATTCACCTTCATTACCGTCAGTGGCAGGATGAGGGAGCTTGATGCGTGATAAAATTGTCATGTCTGTCTTTACACGTGTAATGTTACAGGACTTCTGATACAAAGACAAGTTACAGAGTGCATTAGGGGGAAGTCCGTAGGTTCAGTAAGCTCCATGCACCATGGAAGTGGCTTCCCAATCTATCTAAACTCCCTTCTTTTCATCGGCCCAACATGTAGCTAAAAACAATGGAGAGGTTACATTGGTCATAGTAAAAATAAAGAATAAATTCACAAACTTTGTTCAGTAGACTCAGGTAAGGCAATACATACACCTTGGTCAGTATGATTCCGTACTTTCATGAACCCTTTGATCAGTTCCCAGGTGAGGTTCCAGTGAATCTCACCACTAGCGATCTGCTCTGCTGAGCACATGCACAAGGTAAATAACCATACAAACATAACCAACGTAGTATAACTACCTTTTCCAACAAACTCAGTATCAGAACAGTGACCCACAGTCCAAACCAAAGGCTTTTCATTCACAGTTCCAAGCAGTTTTCCCACTTAATCAGTCACCTACATGTTTTGATGTTGCTTTATTTGAGGGAATAATTCCACATAAAGAGGCATCCTCAACTTCGACGGCACGCGTTTGAGCTCCAGTGTCTACTAAAAAGGTTATAGGAACTTTTCGTAACCAAGAGAACAGGTTATTAACAAGCCTCCTTCAGAATTTTTGGTAATCCTTCTCATGAAAAGGCACCCTCCATCCCCTGTCTCACCTACTGAGGACAAAGGAAAGGGTTTCCCACCATATCCCCTCTCTCTAGTTCTACCGAGAGAGGGCTGCAGCAGGGACAGCAGAATTTATTGTTCCCTCTTTTTTTGACTCTCATCCCTGCCCACAGAGTAGAGATTCGATCAACAACCACTTTGAAATTACACTGATTTTCTTGCGCCCACTCTGAGAATGGAGGGGATGGTTTAGCACCAAACTCACTCAACAGATCAATGAGACTTTGGGGAATATTTTCTGTATTGCAACAAACAATGCAACAAACACAGGAGTGCTCTTCTCAAGGGGCATCTTACGTAAGTTAATTCCAATGTCCCACTCTGCACACCCCAAGAGGTGCTTTGTATTAGACATTTCTTATTACACTTCACTTTCAGGGGCACCTTTGTGAAAAACCAATTTAATTTCAATTTATGCCTTAACATTGTCCAGATTTTAATTGCTATAGGGGCTATATACACGTGCAGGAGGCAGCTGGGACACGTGAGGGGGCAGAACAAGCCGACATTACAGTCTCTAAGCTGACAATCCCTTCAGAAAATGGCGGGAAGCTTTGTCCCTGGGGAGACCTCGCCCGGCAGCCGGTCAGGGGAGAGAAAACTCCCACCACTGGGCTGCAGGCGGGGAAACCCTACTGCCCAGGAAAAATCTTCCTGGCTGGCCGATAGTTGTCCGCAAAGGAGCAGACTATCGGAGGAGCTTTAGCACTTAAAAAGCTGTTAACTGCGCCATAAGGGGTCCCACCATTTCGGTTTTTGGAGGGAGTAGGGGCTCTCCTGGACGTTTAGCTCATTCGGCCGCTCCCCCCTCCCCCGTTCGTCTTTTCTTCCTGCGTTCCTGCTTCGTCCCTGCCTGTCCTCCCCGCCGGCACCCTGCCTTCGCCGCTTCTCCTGCGCGCCGCGGCAACTGCGCGCCGCCGCGGCCCGAGACGCTGCTTCGCTGCTCTTCCCGCCATTGCCCGGCAACTGCCTGCCCGCCGCGATCCCGGCACGACGCTGTCCCCGGTCCTGATCGCCGCCGCCGTCCCGCAGCCCGTCCTCCCCGGGCCCCCGCCGCCCATCCACGCGGGCCACACGCCGTGTGCCGGCCATCGAAGCCGCGCTCTCGCGGCAGGGAGCCCACACGCGCCACCGGCCGCTCGGACGCCGGCGCTGCACCCCGGGGTTCTGGTGGTAACGTTCTGTCCCTGTCGTCTCTTTCTCTCTTTTCCCCCTCTCTGTGTAACTTCTCTGTCCCTCTCCAGTCGGGACCTTAGTCTTGCTTATCAATAAACAGTTCTCAGGTGTAATATTTGTCTCGCTTGCGCTTTATTTCGTCCGAGAAATCTGTTAAATAGAATTGCTCCGCAATTCCCTTACAGCAGAGCGTGACAACCTTGCGTCAGTCACATTTACTGCAACAAACACAGTAGTCGTCTTCTTGAGCGGCACTTTAATTAAATTCCAATGTCCCACCTCCTCAGACTCGAGAGCGTATCTTGTTTTAGTTATTTGTGCTACAACAAAGGGGTAGTCTCCCTGAGGGGTACCTTACTTTAATTAATTTCCATATTTCATCCCTTACCTCAAGAGAATTACCTTATGGTAATTACTTCTTATTACAAAAAATATGATCAATCATAACAATATTCAATTAACACTTTGGAACCAACACTCTGGTTTTTAGGCAATCCCATCCTCATGGCCAGAAAGATGTTCCAATACGTTTAAGGTGAGGAAAGGGAATTTACAGGAAAGGTTATTTACAGGAAAGCAGAATGGCTGTGTTTGAGGTGCTCACCTTGATATCAAGAAAGTGACTTCAAAATCAGACATTCGGCCTCACAGAACTTTGGACTTTGTAAAAATAGCTTTGTGTTTGTCAGTGAACTTAGATAAAGACCCAAGAGAACTGAAGAGCCCTATTCTCTTCTGAGATGCACATTCATAAGGTCTTTCTGACCACTTTCCCTTAGCCCTTCAAAGCAAGGGCATTTAAAAATCAGGCAATGAAAACAATACCTGGAGTATTATTAATGCAATAATCAGTTAATACTGACTAATAATTAAGCAGGCTAGTAAAAATGTATCTAATTACCTCGCTCATCAAATTAATGTTCTGATGCTGTCATGCTGTTTAAAAAGCACTTGTCTTCAAAGCAACAGCTTGGTGAGATTTTCCACAACCAAGCCTGTACTTTAGACCTGGTGTTTGTGTGAGCTTTCACATCTACAAAACCCTAAAATCTTGGAGTAAAGCGAGTCCCAACTATTTAAGTTGGCTGAGTTGGGATGTGGCACTGACACTGCAGAAATCACAGCCCAGTGCAACATTGCACAGGCCAAAGCCAGGCAGTCCTGTGCAATCTTGCAGGATGTTAATGTGCAGTCTCAAAAAAATGAAGTATCTCAGCAGGAAAGAAAGCATGCTCAATGAATTTCCCAGAATATTGGTTTTGAAGCATTACACCTGTCTCCCATTCTCTGGAGAGATATCATATTATTATATATGACAAAGTCAGTGTGCATCTTAAAGGATTAAGAGACATAATACAATATTGAGACAAAAACAGGATCTGTAAATTCGGTGTTTTAATGGTTTTGTTAAGCAAGCTCATAGCCAATAAATACTGTTTCCAATAACTGTAGTGACTGGAATATAATTGAACATCTGTGTAACTCCCAATTAGTCCTCTCTCAAAAAAACTACTAACACAAACTGTCAAAGGGACAATACAATTGAGAGAAAAATAAATTAAAAGGCTGTAAGTACACCCATTGACAGGAAGTTCCTTCAAACTTACGGCCCTGAGACAACTACCACAGTACAGAAAAGGAGAGCAGTGTAAGCCACTGACCCAGAACAGACGAAGAATAATATATAAATGAAAGAACTCAAAACTTCCTGTGAAAAATCCGTATCTGGATAGCCAAAGCAACAGACTTTTTGCAGAGCATCAATTGAATCCTCCATCCCAAGTCAACATAATTGAACAAGTACAAAGTCCAACACAGAAAAACAGCAGCAAGCTTATCTAGGGATTCCCCATCCCTCCCTGGAGGTGTTCCAGGCCAGGCTGGATGGGGCCCTGACCAACCTGGCCTAGTGGAAGGTGTCCCTGCCCAGGGCAGGGAATTGGAACTGGATGATCTTGAAGGTCCCTTCCAACCCAAACCGCTCTGTCATTCTGTGATTCTAAATACATGGCCTAGACAGGAAAAAAAAAAAGCTCCAGCCTTGAGCATTTCATGATGCACAAAAATGTACATTACAAATACACATTTAAGTGTTTTCTGTTCAAAGCCCGTGTAATCAAAAATTTTTCCATAGTATAGCTAGAATCTCCAGAGAGTTTTTATTTGTTATTTGTGCAGGTAATTTAAGCACTTTTTGCTCCTTTATGGTAATAACTATGTGCCTGATTATTTCAGCAACCAGAAAAAAAAATCTAATCAGAAATGTCAACTGTGAGCACAATGTTATAGCTGAGTCCACTAAACCTACCTAAATAAGTTCTTAAAACCAACAAGCTCTCACTGTTTTACATCTGGAAATCAAATGAAAGATATATTAATATTACTGTGCACATAATGCAAACATGTAGCTACACAAGAAAAAGTTACCTGTTTTTCTAGGTTATTTTGTGTAATTATGTACAGTAAAATCAGGAACTGACAAGCATATAGATGACTGCTGAAATTTAGGACAGGAACTTCAAATAATCCTAAAGGCTTTACAGGACACCATCAGCCTTCATATAAACCCAGACTAATTGAAAAATGTTTAACAACATGTAAAAGGATAAACACCTAAAAGCATTACATTAAAACATACAGCTTAGCCTCCAAACTCTGCAGAAACACTGATCTCATTGGCTACACCTGGAGAAGTTGAACATCACTCAAAGATGCACTGTAGTGAATCTTTCCTCCCTGCAAGAAAACATTGAAAAGACAAAGCCATCACAAAAACCTCAAGATTTTCCTTTATACATTATCCAATGCACTGAGAGTTTTCAAGCTTAAGAATGTTTTATGCAATATTTCATCCTCAATAAAATTTTCCACCGTTACTATAAAAACCTTTGCAACTTCTAAATTACTGACTTAGGCAATTTTGGTTCAGAGCGTATCAGTTATAATGTCATCTAAAATATTTATAGCTATTAGTAATTAGAAAGAAATGGTTTCATGTGTAGTAAATCACTTAATATATTCTGTGCAAGGTTAAAACTTAATAAATACCTGCTCTGGCAAAGTGAATAATCACCTCCATGCAGATTACTCTGCTACTTCAAATTTAAAAAAAAAAAAGAAAAATCAGTCTTCTTTGAATTAAAATGTCTCCATCAATAGGCTGATTTCTACAAAAGATAACAGAACTAGTGCTCAGTGCACTTATATCTTTCACAAGTAGTAAAAATAAACTTCATAAATATATATACCATGTATAAATAAAACAAATCTTGCATCTTCCCACACTTCAGGTATACACTGCTAACTTGGTCATATTCAAAGTCTCCATAGTTGAAAAAACAAAATACATAACTATAGGCAATCAATACATTCCTCTAACCATTTCATCTCTGCAAGGAACTGCTGTATATAATTTAACATTTTGTTTCAACAATATCTAGGATCTTGATAAGGAAAAATAAAAGAAAGGAAATGGGAGAATGTATTGTTCAATTTCATTTCCCTGTTTAGTTGTGACATTTTAGAAATTCTAATCAGTTAATGCAGGTGAAACTGATAACAGAAGTTTAAAAAAAAAAACAAAAACATGAATGAAATGGAAGTTATGAATAATTAATCGACATGCTAAAGGCCAAACTATTTATTTAAGGGACTCTGTACTGAAATGAGTTTCCATGATCAATAAACTTACTGGTTGTCTTGGTTCACACATGTCCACTGCATTTCTTGTGCCTGCTGTGTCAGCATTCCAGACTGCTCTGCCAGGTAATTAACAACAACTGTTGTTAATTTGTCATACTTTTTAATTCAGAGTCTTCCACAGATTTCCTACCTTTCGCAGTTTAGTGAAAAAAGTATTAAAAAGGTAAGAGGAGAAAAAAATTATGCTTTTTTCTCAAGCTCCAATACTATAACGTACATTTATTTTCTCAATTCTTTTATTGCTTGGGGACCCATCTGCCATATGGTACCTCAGTCTGCAATAGCCTAAAGAAAAAATAAATGCCCTGTTGAATAAAGCCTTAAAATAAATTATAACTGCGTGACACCCAAGAAAGTAAAGGTATTCTAAACTCTCTACCACAGATGAACAAAGAATTCACCCATACTTTCTCCAGTCATATCCTAATAGTGCTCACTGACCTTTTTTCTTACCGTACTTCTTAAAATCCTTTTTAAAAGAAATACCACAATTGCAGAAGTTTTAAAAATTCTTCTGTTCCTAGAATCAGTTTTAGTTTAATGAACTAGTTCATTACACCTGACAGCTGATGGCAAAAAAGCACAAAACTTTAAGGTATTACTCAATTTATAATCAAATCTCATTCTGACATGAGAACTTTGCCAAGGCAACTGTAAAGTTACAGAATGCTAGAAGCTGGTTTAAAGTTTTTTAATCCATGAAAGTTGTCTGAGTCTAGTTCTTATATGAACCATAGTTTTTAGTTACAGCATTGTTTTTTAATATTCAGTTTTGTCATCCATCTGAAACAGCTTCCTGACTAGAACTGAAACTCTTTCAACCCCAGGAAATTAATTTAGCTGTGCTCAGCCAGACGTAGCAGATCTTCATCTTCAATCAAGTTTTCCCTGAAATGACAGTATTACACGTCTCTCCCAAAACCAACAAATGAACTGGTGATGCAGACTTGGATTAAAATTTAGTTATTTCCTCTTTAGTCTTTTCTCTTGACTTGTAAAACTCAGAGAGTCTCGAAAGAAAACATCAAATAACAGCTATCGAGTCATCAAAAGTTCAATGCGCAAAGGACGGGAACAGTTTCCACTGGGGACAGGAAAAACGTGAAGAGGAAGAACTTGCAGGGAAAAGAGGAAAGGCTTTCTATAGTTTTCTGCAATAGCAAAGCCTAGAGATGATTAAAGGCAGACTGTGGAACTTCTGTCACCAGATCTTCTTCCAGAAGGGCCAAGGCACCACTTCTCTGCAACCTTTGAGGGAGCAGGATGGAGACTGGATGTTCTATCGAAGTCCCTCCCAACTCTACTTTCTGTGACTTCTTTAGCATCTCTTCTACAAACGTGGACAGGAAAATTCATTAATTGCAGCATTAATAGTTGTTTAAGAAGTCAGTATTGAAACTGAGAACAAACTAACTGAAATCCTACTTTCTCTGGGAAATCTGCTTTCCCATTAGGTCAAATAGGAAACTTTCTAAAAATGTTATGCTACAAAAGCTTATCATAAAGCAGTATTATTAACTGAAGCTACCTTATCTTAATGGCATACACATAAAAAAACCATAACATCCACTTTTGGTTAACCAGGAATTTTTAAATAATTTAGGTTTTACTGACTTAGGTCTCAGCTACAAAAAGGACATCAATGTGTTTGGCAGCTACAGACCAGATAACCTCACCTCTCAATGAGAAGAAAGGTGACAGAGTAAAGTATGATGAAAAATATAAAGTATAATTTTGTAGTAATGCTGTGTCACATTAGACATCTCCTGTCTGTGACAAAATCTGCAATTTTTCAAGTTCTAAACTTTGAATATATTACTATGTTAACCATAAGATCAAGGAAACGCCAAGTACTAGAAAGCATCTCATGAACCTAAAATTTTAAAAGAAAAATTTAGTGTTACTGGTAACATTAAATACCATTCCTACAACTTTCAGCAGGTGAATGACTAATACAACCATCAGAACTAGCATGCACATTTTTCTCATTAAATATTAAAAAAGTAGTATTATTTTGTTTTTTTAAGGGGTAGTGATCTAGCACTCTAAGTATTCTGCAGATGTAAATGCTTCTATACAGCTGGAACGCTGTCTTTTCTTACATATTAATTTATTACCAAAACCTCTTAGTGCAAAAGCACTTAGACAATTTTTAAAACATTCCAGTCTAATAAAGCTGTTAATAAATATATAAAGATGTAACTGGTATTTGTCTAAAAATTACTAAGCAAAAAGTTCTGAAATATGACACAAAAGATAATACTCTTTATAAAATAGATAGCAAGCCTTTCAAAGACAGGACATTAACCACAGCCCTGCTATCTTGTTGCTTCTTAGTCTGGAAAACTGCATTTTCACTGTTTCTTTCAGGATATCAGGTCAACTCTTATCCTACTTTAAAGTTAGTCTTCATGGTGCATTCATCTGTGCTTTCAGTTATTTTGTGAATCACAAAGTAATTAACCTTTATTCAGTACATTTCTCGTTCTGTGACAAGCGTGGCATTTCTCCCGCAAGCGTTTCCTCAAAAAAACATTGCTACTGTTCTGTTCCCAAAAATGTATAAAAAGACACACTTGCTAAAAGTATACCAAAACACAAAAATATAAGAACGGTCAAAGAAAAACTCATCTCTGCGACTTCCCTGTAATATTCCTTATTGGTAATTAAGTCAGAAAATATCCTTTACAGAACGTTCCAGTCACTGCCAGGAGGCTCTTGGGAAACAGCTCCTCTGAACGCCCACCAAGGAGCATCAAATGACAATGGCAGGAGGGAGAACAGAGATCCCAGCCTAAGAAGGTACTGCCAGGTCTGTCCAGGGGCTTGCCCTGTACCATGAGCCGGACAAAAGCAAGGACATCTCCACCGTGACGACCAGGCCTTTGTGACCCGCGGTGGCATCATGGCCAGAGGCCATTGTGACATGGGTCCAAACGGTGACGCTGGGGGCTCCAAATCGCTGGAGGGGTCACTCCCAGGAGAGCAGGTCTCTGAGGAGGCAGCAGCTTCTCAAGAGGCAGCAGCTCACTGGGTGTTTTGTGGCCAGTGTTCATCAGAGCACTCCCACAATGTCAGAGAAGAAGGAGGCGAATGCCTACGGGCCGCCCCGTGAGGGGCAGCCACTTCTTGCCAAGAGGCGCCAGGTGAGGGATGGGGATGGAGGGAGAAGCTGCAGTGGGACCCGGGGGAAGCCCTGGGGCAGAGACAGCCAGGCCTGGCAGCAGGCCTTGCTCTGCGCAGGGACCGGCGCTGGGATGGGCCAGGCACAGCACCGCCCCAGAGGCAGCGAGCACCGCTGGGCACCCAGCCCAGCCTGGCTGCCATGGCCAGCACCAGCCTTGGGGCCAGGGCCGGGCTGGACAGCACGTGGGGGACACCGTGCCCACACAGCCGCCTCCATCCCACGCCTCCTCCTGCTTCCCACAGCTGACCCACAGGCAGCCACAGGAGGCACCAGAGGTCACCTGGGTAACCATCACACCGATCCCCGGGTCTTCTACAAAAGGCACAGCACGTGCTGTGGGCCCCGTGGGCAGGGGCAGCCGAGAGCTTGTGCCACCTTCAACAAGGGGCACTCTGCCTGCTGTCGGGGCCTGGGAAAAACCTTCCCTGGCAAGGAGGACGGATGGGCTCTCGCATGGGTCAGAGGAAAGGCAGGGCCACCACCTGCCACCCGTGCAACCCACACATGGCATGCAGATTGGCAGTGGGACCCAGCCGGCTTGGAAGCACCTGGGACACTCCAAGACAGAGGAGTTCGTCAAGGTGCAGGAGGTGCAGGGTGGCAACACCTGCAGTGACCTGTTTAGAGGCCTCGCCCCGTATATGCGAGAGAGCAGGTCCATCAAGTCTACCTCGAGCACGTCCAAGTGGTTAAGTGCCCGCCAAGAGGCGCAGGGAAAGCGTCGGCCAGCAGACCAAACGGCGCGTCGCAAGCGGCTGTGCCCAGAGGATGAGGATGCTTTGATGCATCTTCTCCGTGAAAAGAGAGAGCAGCTGGAGGAGCTGGAAGATAAAGTCTATGAAGAGAAGTTTAGAGCCATCTTCTCCTCCTTGGACAAAAAAGAAAGGCCCATGACGTCCAGCTGCATCATCAGGGATGCATCGAGTCCCACCCTGGAGCCAGCTGCAGGCCCCTCGGTGCTGCACAGCACTTGCAGCATGACTAAAGACGCCGCAGGAGAGACACAGAGCTACTCCGAGCATGTGTCTCTTGACCAGTTACTGGCCAACCTGTGCCCTGAGACAGAGGTCTCTCTGTCTTGCGACGCTCATGTCCGGGAGCTCCTGGAAAACTGGGAGGAAGAAAAGCTCCCCGACAGAGAAGCAGCAGGAGAGAGGGACAGCAAACCAGAGACCACACTGTCTCTCACATCGCAAGACGAAGAGGAAGAG